>CM067298.1:89844739-90293404 GCA_034231615.1 Meghimatium bilineatum
CCTCTATAACATAAAATATGACGTTCAAGTGCCCAGTACTGCACGTAGTTTCTCGTAGAGACTCCCATTTGGGAGCTGTGATACTTTTGTGTGTCACTTGTCCGTTGCCCAAGTGAACCGAGTCGTCACCATCTACAGTGCTATAAGATCTAACTGCAAAAAGTAAACATGTTTTCCTTCGGTACGTTTTGAGTATTATCACGTTTTCCATTGGTTACTATTTATATACTTGGACTTGGCTATATTTTCATGCAATTCCAAGTATATACATATTGACCAACAGAAAACATGATGAGAATAATAAAGAAAAAAGAACGAATTAAGGAATAATTAATTAGGAGTACGGTCTTTTATTGTCGATCAGTGGCGACGGAGTTTAGAGTCAACCATTTACTGTATTACACGGCGTAGTGTTTTTTTAAAATATTTTAATACAATAAACGATTTCGACTCATATACATGTATCTTCGTCATTGTTGCGTTAACAATTTTAACGATTATTTCCCTTTAAAGCTAGATATTTTTTGGAGAACTTTGAAATTTTCAAGATGATTTATAATTTGTAAGACATTCTTCACGCACTTAAATTTGTAAATGCATTTTTCCCAAATAACTGTGTAAAACAAATGTTTGTGTATTTTTACAAAATGTATTATTTAGTTTAATTTTAATTAGTTTTCTAAAATGAAATAATCACTAATGATAGCACTTTACCTTTTTTCTGCATTCATTAATTTTGTGTAAAAAAAATATATTCATTTTCCTCCAAAAAGCACATTATAGAGAAAAGATACCACACACATAGAAATATTAATATACACAATTCCCCCTTTTTTTATACGTATTATGCATTCATGAACCTAATACGCTTGAAATATTCTGTAAACATATTGCATTAAGGAAAACCTTAAATGATGTAATAGCTTGGTCCGTGGTATTTTGCACACACACAATTATTTTTGTAGTCTGCAAAGTCACCAGGAAATTAGTACCAGGGTTCATGTTCTCTGAAAGTAGAGGAATGTTTCCATCACTAATTACTGAATGCACATTGAAGTTGACATCAGTCGAGCTTGATCAATTGAGTTTTTCCGATTTTTTATAATCAGTCACTGGCTAGGCAGCTGAGCACTTATGGGAAAACTGTGTGCTATAACGATGGTTCATAATTCTTCTTCTTCTCCAGTGTCCATTGTCAAACTCCCTCTGGATCTCCTTTGTAGATGGACCATGGTCCTACTAAATTCGTGCAGGATGTAGTCCAGAGAATGGAGATGCATTGTGTCGTCGTTTTATTTGTGTCAATGGCCCAACACATCCGTCTTCGGTGGATTTCATAATTCAATTGCCTTTACCTTTACGGCGCAGTTTTACTGATATCAATTTATGTTTATATTACAGATAAAATGGCAGGCACATCATGTATTCTCTGTATTCTAATATTCAGTGTTGTGAATGTGACTTATGCAAGACGTGCTGATTACAATGTAAGTGCATCTAGAGTTTCTGCTCCTACTACTTATTACGACTACGATTTAAGTTCTCTATTCAAACAACTTTCCTTCTATTTATCACCCATATGTTTTTACATGATCATTATCATTCTGTTTGCTTTAAAACGTGGTATGATATGGCAACCAATCCATGTACAAAATATTTGCGATATATTATGAAGTTCTTCTACTTGAATAACACTCCATGTACGACATAATTATGTGAATGCTCTATATATAAAGTAACACTCTTTTTCTTGATAAATGACCGTTTGAAGGACACAAAAGGCCATACATAATACGACTTAGTTCAGTGAATGATCTATATATAACATAACACTCCATGTACGACATAATTTGGTGAATGCTTAATATATATACGTTGGTTACATTTTGATGTTCAGGATTGGAGATGATGTTTTATGTGTAGAGATTAAAATATTTTTTGATATTGGATTTGCTGCAATGTTTACAGGTTATATGTTTGTCATTTTATTCAACCACCGAAAGAGAGATACAATTTTTTCTCAACCATTATTTGAACCTGAGACTTCATGACTGTGATGTCTCCTTCCTAACCATTAGCTCATGTAGTCCTCGTATTTATTTTCTTCTCACAAAGGTCCCTCCCTCATATTATATGTGGTCTACGTTTTCATTGTCTTTGTTTTCGGGTTCTTTTATATGCAAGTGCTAAACACATTTTCCGACATATAAATTATGAGATATTTCTGAACTAAAATTTGGTCTTAAACGTTGGGATCAGTTACCCCTATGGAATCTCTTCTCCTTCAACGTTAATTCTCAAACTCCCGCTATATTTTGTGGAAGGACGATGGTCCTATTGGATTTCTAGCAGAATGATGTCCATAGAATCGAAAGCCTTTGACAGTACGGCTGAAAGGATATGTGGCACCTGGCAAACACAGACTATTATACAACTGCCTAGGAGCAGCATATAGGTATAATATATATGATTCAAGATCGCTGCACAGAAGTAAGAGACACGTGTAAATGTCTCTCTCTCTCTCTCTGTGTGTGTGTGTGTGCGCGCGTGTGTGTGCGTGCGTGCCGGTGTGTGTGTGTATGCGTGTGTGTGTGTGTGTGTGTGCGTGCGTGCGTGTGTGTGCGTGTGTGTGTGTGTTTGTGTGTGTGCGTGTGTGTGCGTGCGTGCCGGTGTGTGTGTGTGTATGTGTGTGTGTGTGTGTGTGGACACATGCATGCCACAGTTTGCTTATCTACTCCTATACGATACATGAAAGAAAAAAGAAATATGAAAAAAGAAAGAAGAAAATAGAAAACGATCTTTAAAGTGTAGACATATTCATGCTTCTATATTCACTATTAGTTGAATTCTCGATGTGATGAATTACTTTGAGAATGACCCTCATACTTTTCTCAGTAGTGTTATGTTCCTTCCACAAAGAAGGAACACACAAAAGTAACATTCAACAAAATTACAATAATATACTGTTTCTAAGTAAATTTAATAAGTTAATTTCAGCAAAGTTCCATTCTTTCATCATACTTCATTTTTTTATTATTGCAAAGAGGAGCGTGGCGCATTTACTGTGACTATACGCCGAGTGACTCTAGAGATTCTGACAGTGGTCTAAATGTCTTGAACTGGATTAGAAGACATACGTCAACACATGTCTGCGTCATTAATGACTCAATGAGCATGATCAGAAAAAATTCAGATTGGTCGTATTCAAGAACAGTAGATTGAAGCAGTCCAGAGGTTGAAGATAAAATGTGTCCCATTGATTTTCGTGCCTTGTCACGTAGGTGTTTAACGCAGCGAAAAAGAGGATCGGCTGACTTGCAATGCTACTGTGTCTGACGGTAGAGCAATGGATTGTGCAAACATTATGAACTCCTTGTGCGAAGCACAACAAGAAATTAAATTATTGTGGATTGTTTGTCAACTAACAAAGAACTGGAACATCCAGCTATCGTGTAACAGTGAACGTACAGAAATGGAAATTGCAGCACCTATGGACGTGTACAGAGTGCAATGAAGATGATCAGCCATTTAACTACCATAATTTTTGATGGATACTTCATAATATCGATTGTCTTATTGTATGTGTTAACAGTTCATTTTCATTTGGTTTGTTGTTAGTCGTATAGAATTATTAAAATATGTTGATAGAAAAGTCAATTACGTCTTCATTCTGTGTACTCTAAAACCAAATTACTTCGTGTTTTCTCTTGTCGTCTATTAAAGCACTTTCATTGCAAGTTTCACTTATTAACAGTATATAATAAATTATGGATCTTCTTTAACAATGTTTGTGAATGTTTAATCATGATTGTATATTAAAACACTGTTTATTGCTTCTTTCTCCAGGAGACTGGTGAGTACTGAATTTATGTTGAAATTAAGAACTTAGTCCTGTAGTCCACTGGAAGCGTCAAAACGAAGACGGATACATTTTCTTAATCACTCGCATTTTCCAATCTACCTTTCAATTTATAAAAGCGAAATATGATTGCTATGCATCAGGTAGTTTTCGTGAAAATTCAGCTCAAGTGAGTAACATGAATTATGGAACTAGCAATTCCAAACATCGTCAATTGCAAGCGATCTTGAACTGGTTATTTCTTGTGCTTCTAGCGAACGCGTTTCGTATCAACCTTTTCATTGGGACCATTTTTACAATTACACACCAAATGACGCGTTCTCGTTGCCGCGCTATGTCGCTTCCAGTGAATGGTATGACTTAGAACAATGCGACACGTATTAAATCTCATTCCAAATTGTACAATGTGACAGTTGATTTGAACAACGTTAATATGTTTAGCTTGGTTTTTATATCGAATAAAACTCTTGCTTGCTTGAACTTCGGTTGCTAATACTATTTTAATGCACTTAGCTACATCTGCGATTTCTAAACATCGCTTTTTGATGACATTATCTGCTGCATTTTTAGATCACACGCCTATTTTATTTTGAAGTTTATGTGAATAATATAGGTAATATGAGTTTGGATGAAGTATTGCAATCGATACAATTAAGAAATAATTCAATCAATCAATATATGTGTGTGTTGTGTGTGTGTGTGCGTGCGTGTGTGTGTGTGTGTGTGTGTGTGTAACTGTTTGTCGGTCCATCGATCTATCATTCCATCCGTCAATACAATAATTCTGTATACTTTCCCAAACATCTACTCATACATCAATGTATCCATCTATGTAAAATACATGCCTATATACCTAGCTTTCTTTCTACCGGGCTACATATTTTAAACTACCTATCTAAATATCTAATTACATAACTTGTTAATATATACCTACCTACATTGATATGCACCTGCCTATATTAATTTATAACTACCTACATGTCTTTCTCTGTTCAATGTATTTCACCTGTCTTTCTACTGTATATTTCCATACCTCTATTCGTCTACATATCCCTCCCTCTTCCTGCCTGCATGATTGTCTATCATACGTATCACTATGCTAATTTGTTTTTTAACAATAAAAAGTACCTCAAATTACGGCGGATGTTAGTCCAATTGAGTTATATGACTTTGACTATAAAATAATAATGGAGGTCGTGATTCAGGTAGTCCTGCCACTACAACCTATGTTAATACATATAATTTCATGTACGATTATGTTTATATATGCAGCTATACACTCAATTAATGTTCAATGCAAGTATAAAAGAAAGAGAACAGCATATCGATTACAACTTCAGTAAACAACATCATTGTGTTGCTACATGTATTCTACTGATTTCATGAAACTCTAAACTCCTTTATAATCATGTGCTAAATATATAACGGTAAGTAATATGTAAGTTTGTATAAAAGACGTGTGCCCTATCACCACCCCAATCAATGACATCCGAAGGTACTGCCACTACCTTCTCTCTTAGATACACCAGATGGATCCCTGTCTTTTTTTAATGTTCCAAAATGCAAGAAAAGATATACTCTAGTCATATATAAGGTGAGTTGATGCGCTAATTATGACTTATTTTTCTTTTAGGTTTCATAACTGTTTGTGTTTGTCATTATCTTCTTAACGATTTTGTGGTTGAAAAAAATCAATTCTTTTGTATTTTATCACCTTTAAACTGTATTTAAATACATTTGCATATTAGTTTTTATTGTCATTTGTATATATGGTTCATCGCTAATTTATAATTTATTGTCCTGAATACGTCCCGGTTTGTTGTAGGCACGATTGTACTAAATGTCAGGTCCTGAATTTCATAACCGCCGAAGACGGATGTGTCGGGCATTGGCGCAAATAAAACGGCGACACAACGCATTTCCATTCTCTGGACTACATCCTGCTGGAAATATAGTAGGACCATTGTCCTATTACAAGAGAGATCCAACGGGAGATTGAGAATGAACGCTGAAGAAGAAGAAGAATTTCATAAGGGAAAGTCCTAGGCCACCAAATACATAAATATGTGTGTGTGCGCGCGCGCGTGCGTGCGTGTGTGTGTGTGTAGAATTTGCGTGTGATTTGTTTCAATCTCCAGAAATTACGAGCAATAAAGTACTTGATTCCCATTTCATATTGCTATGGGATGCTACTCTTTCTTTCATACACTAATATTCACATCTTAGAGTTATGCAATGTTTTTACAAGTCTCCTACCCAGAAATACGGAATGGAGAGAGATGTAGTATATCTAGAGAGACGGTTACAGGACTTTGAATATAAGTTTTATATACGAATTGTGTGCATCTCTCATGAAGAGTATACGAGAAATGTGTACGTAAGAAATAAAGTAAAGAATCTCGTAGGGTCAGAAATAAAATAAAGAATCTCGGAGGTTCGCAAGAATCGCTACTTTAAGTTGTAAAACTATGAAAACTTGAATGGTTTTTGACATGTATGCAAGCATGATTCCCTGTCAAAAATGATATAGCAAAGTACAATAGAGCGTAGAAGAAGCAGATGATGGTAAGAAAATGACGGAGGGACAATCAAAGACTGGAAATTTCAAGATTTTTCCACACTCATCAATATTCGCCGAAGATATAAATCGCAGAAATACTCTGTGTGATGACGCATACCCTAACTCACGCACACACACGCACACACCAACTCATGCACGCAGGCAAGCACAGACATACACACAAACACCTGGACAACTCATTCAAAAATGACAAGGTGATCCGAAAAGCGACTGCCTTATCTCACTAACATAATGCTTATCATAAAGAATACCATATAATTCACATAGAGAAAAACACGCTTCAACTCCACATACTAAACTACTATTGCTCAAATTACATCATATCAAACATGACAAGATGATACCCTCCCAAGAGACTCATACAAGTCAGAAACCGTTATATCTTGAGACCGAAAAGTCTCCTGTAAGTCATACTCCACTAACATTTATTTTTTGTACTTTTCAGTATTTATATCAACATAAGGATAGTTCCGAGTGAAATTCTAATATTTCCCCATTACTTCTTGCACGATTTTGATTTGCATTGATTATAAGTTTTGTTAGTTTTTGTCGCACTATTCATATATATTATACATTATTGTGTTCGTAATTGGATTATCGAAAAACTAATACAGTTTGGGGAAGTTATTGATTTGAAAGTTCGTTAAGGCTAAATATCATGTCCAAAATAATAATTAGTAGGCCTAGTCCTTTAGACATTTTATTTTCTTCTTAAAATACATTTTTATATAATAATATAATTTTTTTTAATGAACTTTGAATTCTCTGTCCATTTTTGTTTTGAAATATATAAAATAATAATGTAAATATATATTCATAAGTACTATTTCTTGTTTCCGTGATGGATGTGCATTAAAAAAATTCCGTCCAGGATTATTTTTTAGAAGACTCTAAAATAATTACATGCTGGATCATCTAGTATTAACATTCCCAAACAAAGACTTCCTGGCAGTGGGAGACCTTAACTGTCACTGCAAAGCTGGGATACAGTAATTTAGAAAGAAGTGAAGGAGAGTTAGAAACTGACATATGACAAAAATCTAATCCTCAGTATTCATTGTCAAGACATCATCCACGTGAACAAAACAATAATTACAAAACTAATTCAATCAAGATTGAACTATAATAAAGAAAACTGTGGCATACCAGGTAATGTTAAGGTTGATATTTTAGCAAAAGATGAAACAACACATGAACAAAAAGACTAAAAAATCATCTACCAAGAAAAGAGGACCCTCATCAAAGCTACTACAAATGTCGAGTACCCAAAAGACAACTACCGCTATTTTGACAAGCTAAGCAAGTTATTATCTACCAAATGAGGACTGGACAAAGCAGAATAAATAGCCCTAATAGACTAAGACTGGTTCCATCACCACTGTGTCCATACATAGGATCCCCCAACTTTCTACTATGAAATAGGGAAACAAATTGGAGGTGGCAGTGATCATTGTAAAGTTATCATCCAAGTGAACAAAACTTTAATTACAAGACAAACAGAGCCAAAATGGAACTACACGAAAGGAAACTGGAACATCTATTAAAAACAGAGCAAACCTCCTCACATGAGACATACAAGTAACAGGCAGAGATGTCAACACTATTCTTAGGGAATTTTAGTGAAAGAATACTAAAGAAGCTAAGGAGACAATACCAATAGGATCGATGAAGAATGATGCACCATATTCAAACAACACACTGCAGAAACTATAAGAAGAACTGGCTGAAGCACGTAATATGACAAAGACGCAACCATCTCAACAGAACCATATCACACTACAAAAGACCAAAGCAAAGATCACTAAAGAAAAGTTTGAAACACAGAAGAAACTGGGGGGTGAAAAACCCACATATTAAATTATGAAAAGGAAGGAAGAACATTGTTAACCCTAAACAAGAAAATAATGATAACTCTAAGAGACGACGAATAACGAGACGACGAATAACACTGGAATATAAATATAAACTCTACACTGGCAAACTAGCAGCACGAGTGCTTGTAGAGTGTTATTATACACAAGAAAGTACCATTACCATTAATGCATACATACAACTAAATTTTTGTCAAGAAATAAACAATTTTAAGAATTCCACAAACTGTCCAGATGTCATGTCTAAACCACTCATTTTTGAAGAACTAAAAGTACCTATAAGGATACTAAAACATATAAAAATCACCAGGACTTAACGGCATCTTTATCGGAATGCTTTAAAGCACCTAGAACATTCCACAATGTATAAATTACTAAAGATATATAACTACAGTTGGGGTGTAAGTAATAAACCACACCCACGCAGAGGAACGTCCATGTGTTCTAGCATAAAGACAGGAAAGGACAAATATAAACCTACAGACAAATACGGCTAAACAGTTGTGTCTACAAGACAATGAAAAGGATGTTCAACTGAAGTTGAAATCGTGCATATGTACATAGAATCAAAGAATTTATTGGTGCCAAAAATAGCTGGGTTTTTCAGAGTGCAACAGTACAGACGACTAAATAACGTTCCTGTCCCTGATCATTGAAGATATTTTTCAAGAAAATAAAAACTTTTCACTCCATGGATAGATCTCCAAAAAGCTTTTGACAAGATCTAGAATGATAGACTGATAGTAAAGCTGTAAAAGTATATAATCAGGAATAACATGACTAAGTGGATACGATCCTTCCTACAACATCGGAAAGCAAGAGTCACCATAGAAGATCACAACAGCAACAAAGGTTATCCTAAATCATATAATTCCTCAAGGCTCAGTACTGTCTCCAGCACTGATTGTTGTAATCATAAATGATATATTCTTCGAACTGTCACAAGGTGTAAAAGCTGCCATGTTTGCTGATGACTTAGTGGTGTTGTGTACAGAAAGATCGCAGTCAAAAGATCGTTAGCAACAAAATATGAAAGACAGCAGACAACATATCAACATGGGCAGAGAAATGGATGATAAAGATCAGTGTTGAAAAGTCATCAGCAACAATTCACGCTCTCAAATAAAGGGCAAAGCAGGACAGATACAATTTGGAAATGCACGTTTACAAACAGAAGAGGAGCCGATGTATCTAGTTACCACACTAGATAAGAGATTGACATGGAAGTCTCACATTGACAAAATAGAGGCAAAGACAAGAAAACAAATTGTCATTCTGAGAAAATTTGCAGAAACAAGCTGGGAAGCCAACGAGGCAACTTTAAATAAAGTATATACAAGTGAAATTAGACCAATACAATAATACGGATCAACAACATGGACTTCAGCAGACAATTGCCATCTACATGCTCACTCTGGACAAGGTGCACAATCAAGCAATTTTTTATATCACGGGTCCCATCTAGTGACGTTGCGTGGGTCAATGGCGCCAAGGGCGGAATCATAATTTTCCGCCCTTGTGACCAAAAAAATAGGTCAGTTGTTGTAAAATACAGGACGAAAATATTTATTTGGAGACATATTAGGCACATAAATAAAAGTACATTATCATTTAACTTTTCGAGCCTTGAAGGCGGCAAAATTGTTTATGACGTCGTCAAAATTAATTTCGTCCGCGATTCTGTTCTATTGACAAATTGGCAAAATACTTAATCTTGTGGAACTCATGGTAGACCGTAAGTAATTTTATATTAACTTTAACTTTGAGAAGCTTCGTTCACACACTGCAATGCTGATAGCTATTATTGTTAACAATATGCGAAGCATTATCACGATTGTCGGCACGCTAATACCATAGTTGCATTGCTGAATAAACTCCAGAAGCTCGAAGTAAAGGATCCCTTCATAAAATTATCTTGGTCTTTTGCATCAGCTACAGCAACAAAATTGCCTAATCTCTCTTTGGATTTCAAACTCTTTCACATGGATGTCACTGGGCTCTTCTTCGAATTCACACTTGTATTCTGGGTTTAGAAAATTACTTGGCGTGAGAAAAGAGTATTTAACATCCAGCTCATGCAGTTGCTGAAACCTGTTCTTCATTTCTTGTATTATTCTGACCACTGATTCGAACATATCTTGTCTTAATTTGATATCATAATGTAAACTAGTATCTACAGCTTTCTCATCGGCAATCTTTTTTATTTTTCTTATTCGACGAGAAGCTGTATATCGATGCGTAGATCTTCACAAACATGTTTAGCATAATCCAATGCGTCGTTGACCATAACATCACGGTTGTCGTCTGGGAACAATTGTAATGCCTGAATTTTCATCGCATATTGATGCAGATTTAGACCTTTCGTCTGGACATACAATTGTGTATCATTTATTTCACAAAGAACTCGATTCCATAATCCAAGGAATGCCAAAAATGGCAACAACTGGAGAGCAGGAAGTAGGAGCCCAGCGTTTGATCTCCTCAATGCATTTTCTTATGTTCTGGGAAAGTGATTCCAGGACTTCAATAATCTCAATATAATGAATCTTCATGATCGCTATGGTTTCGTACCTTGCACTCCAGCGTGTTTCAATAAGGCATTTGACACATTGACCTGCAATGTTGGTAAGAACTTTCCAGCGGTGAGTGGAAGACGAAAAATAATTTAAAACTCTATCCATAGTACCAAAAAACGTATCTGGACACTAAATACGCAATTAGAAGACAGAATTGATGCCTATGATATGTGGGTATTTATGAGAATAGGGAGAGTATCATGGAAGGAGAAGAAAACAAACAAAGAGGTTCTAAAACCACTTTACATGAAGAAAGAATTACTAAGAGAAGTAAAGACCAAGCAAATAAAATATTTGCTCATTATAGACTCATTAAAATACATGGCATCTTATTGAAGACTTTACTTGAGGGTAAAGTCAAAGGGAAGCGAGCAAGAGGTAGGCAGAGATACACATGGGAGAGTAACATTATAAGATGAACAGGGTACAGTCTAGCAGAGTGCACAAATAAAACAGGAAAAAGGAAATAGTGTAGGTCTGTTGCATCCAACCATCGTTGCAGAGACGGCACTTGATGATGATGTTTACCTGTGGAATTTCTAGCTAGTTTCCCCTGAATGAACAATGCCAATTTAGAGGTCTCTCTTCTCTTATCTCCCTTGAATTGCTCTAATTGCAATTTTTGTTAGTTTGTTTATCGTTCGCTCCATTATAACCATCACGGATATCCGTGCGATTTCCGCCGGGAGCGTGATTACGTTGTGCCACCGTTATGCGCCTTGTAGGCCTAGCACATCCGATTTCGGCATGCCTTGACAATTCGGGTGGGCTACCCTTAGCCTGTGACAGCCTCTATATCTGTCTCCAGGCACGCGTAGTGGAGACTCTTCGCCCAGACGATTTTTTTTTTTTGCTCTCGTCTGACTCGAACGAGGTGTTCAACTGTCTATGAACTTGCCTCGTGTAATTGGACGTGCTGTGCCTGTGCCCATTGGGTACTGAACCGTTTCTCATCCGTGAGCCTGGTTCCTTAAGGGGAAGAACTCAACAGAGGAGTTGGACCCTGGCTGTTTCGCCCTCTTAGCCGAGGTGTCATTCACCGACATCGTGTACCCCTTGTCCAAGTTCGAGTCTCACACCACGCGTTTGAGTGCAAGGCGTTCTCGAGCTGAGCGTCCTTGTCTCAATAGCGCCTGAGCCCATCAGGTACTGAACCCTTTCTCTCTTCAAGTGTATTTCCGGTGTAGGAAAACCTGACAGTAGAGTTGGGCCAGGGCTAAATCGTTGTCCCTTTTGTGCCTGAGCGCATCGAGTACGGAACCCTTTCTCTTCGCGAGCATATTTCCGGTTTAGGAAGGCTCGACATTAGAGTTGGATTAGGTCTTCTTGCTTTACCAAACGCCAATGAATGGGTCTGGGTATCTGCCTGTAAGGAACACAGGTAACTAGAAGCTCGACTCGAGCTGACGGAGCTTGTAGTTCCCCTTTCCTAGGGACTTTTCACTTTCTATTTGCAGTTCGCGCTGCCCTCTAGCGCTGTTCTGCCCTTTCATTGTTTCATTGTACTCGGTATGAAATCTATGTCTCTCGCCATGCATCTACCTTTTCGTGCATTTTACATTGGCCGCCCCTCCAATGTTCGGACTGGACTGACTAGCTTCACTGTATGTCGACAGTGTCGCTATATGTGGTGATGATGGTGGTGTCAGAGATATTGCCTGTCTCTTGTGCAGGCAAATCTCTTTTCATCTGCTACCTCCACATTCTCGGACACGATCCCCAAATGATTTTGCCAGAATCAGCTCGAGCTGCTGTATTTCTATTTCCAGGGTGCACCGCGTGGAGGTACATTTGGGATCTTGGTTATCTGCTAACCCTGGGTCCGCCTAGAGCAATGCGTTCCCTTTGCACCCCTGATTGCAATTGAATGATCAGTGGACGTCACAGGTTGCACGCCTCTACCGGTTTATTGAGATGTTTAAGAAAACAAAATGGCCAGGAAGCTTAAGTTTAATTTAAACTTAAATAACACCATAACCACCAACCATTCTCACTTTTCCGGGTCCATTTTATTGTTTTATCCTTCGAAGACTATTATTGGGAAAGGTTCTGTTGTCATAATTATCATTGTCAAGTAAGGAATTGTTAATTTAGTAGCTGGATATTTAGTTTGTGAAAATTTGCCGCCCTCCCGATGATGCCCGATTAGCCAAACCACAAATGCGTACCATTATTCATGCTCTGATTGGCGACGACTCACTTCAAAGAAAAAAGATGAGACTTACTTTTGTGAGGTGCTGGTGATGATGACATAATCGTTTTAACTTTGAGCAGGTAGCTCTTAACAGCCCTTGGCTTTTCTGACAAATGCACACGTCTTTCTCAGTTGAGTAACTGAGGTGACACTCAATCGTACAAGGCTTTCTGTCTGAAAGGCATGATTTTGTTAAGGGGGGTTTATAGATACATGTATAGTCCCCGAAGGAGGATATCCAGTGTGCCAGTATTCCACAATCATCACGATCTGCCAGAAGTACAAGCATATACTCTTGGGAGATCTAGTTCATCATTTGTCCATCAGATTTGTTCACTCATCAGTAATGATAGCACACCTAGCATTCCCAGCAACCTAGTCTGCCACAAAATGATAAAGATGCAGTTTCACTTGACTGCTTCTCGCATGCTGTCAGTCTATTTCATCAACTTTCCATAGTCGCCTCCTACGATATGCCTGACAAGAAGATAGTGGCCTTATACTTTGCACTATAAACTAGAAATCCATGTCCTGGTACAAATAACAATTTTAAATTTTTGGGATGGCGCCACAAACCGATCCAGTAAATCAGCGAGAAAGT
This sequence comes from Meghimatium bilineatum, assembly GCA_034231615.1. Classification (NCBI taxonomy): domain Eukaryota; kingdom Metazoa; phylum Mollusca; class Gastropoda; order Stylommatophora; family Philomycidae; genus Meghimatium; species Meghimatium bilineatum. The sequence continues at coordinate 89,858,422 of CM067298.1, forward strand.
AACTACTTAGATAAATAGCGATACATCTTTAATAATCGTGTCTTAACTTGTAAAAAAAGTGAATTATTTTTTTAATTTAGAAAATGAGTTGCAACGGAAGAAAATGTGTTGCAAAAGGGAGCCACAGGCTAAAAAAGGGTTGAGAATTATTACAACTTCAACAGAAGAGTAGAACTTAGATCAACATAAATGCTTGCTTTGTTGGTGTTCAAAATGTCGTTACGTTAAATATGAAAATAAATATAAATATAAATTGTTACCCCACGTCCAACCTTCTTAGCTGCCACAGCTACCTGCATGGTAGGTAGCAATGCTATATATATTTGTTTCCTTTTTAAGTCCAGGTAAGAACACAGGTGATACATTATTTCAGTTCTGAGTTTGCAATATATGGAAATTCCCTTCACCCAATTAACCACATATTGATTGTATGAGTGTTTTAATCCTATAAATTACTTTTCTGTTGCTTTTAGAACTCATTATAGATTTTCTCACTATTTATAGAATTCACGTGTGATTTGTTCATGCCTCTAATCATATTAGTAGTTTCCTTCCAGATTCAATGACGTTTGTTTCTACTAAATAATTATACATAAAGTTACAGAGTATTAGGGTGCTATTGCACAATGTGATTAGCTATTAATTATCAACCGATATCACTACACTCCGGGCAGACCCATTAGTGCTCAGTCTACCCGAGAAGATGACGACGAATATGCATACTTATGGCTCGCTGGTGGACCTACATCCTCATTATGTCATGTGTGACCGAGCGTCGGTATAGCAGAGCTGTCAACTAAAACGTAAACAGTAACTAGTTTTCGAGTTACGTGCGATCTAGCTGTGGCTATTTTATGCATGTGACTCCATAGATTGTAAATAACGACCAATCAAATCCTAGCAATAACCAAAAACGTAAAGAAGGGGTTAAAATTAATTCAATTAGAGACCCGTAGTACCGTCGATAGCCATGTGATATGCAGGCGTCAGTACTTCTAGCTCCACATTTAATACCGAATTTCTCAAATCTTAATATTTCATCATTCATGGTATCCACACTCAGCAGGCGTTGATGAAGCAGTTTCAGCACATCCTGCGTATCCGTTGTAAACGCCCCGTATATTTGTGTCTTTGATGCAAGTCAGTCCGCTCTCTCATTACCGCGAACACTGGTATGTCCGGTATAGCAAATTCATGTGATACCCTGAAGATTGGATATTTAATTTTCAGCATATAACATTTCATATAAGATCCAAGTTGAGATGAAGCTACCGAAGATCAAGGTTGCGAGTGTGATAAGAAATTATTTTTTCTTTCTCTTTTCTTTATATTCCTTTGTGCCTCGCTGCATCAGGGGTAGAAGAACTATCTGAAGATGGCTTGTTTGTGTGCTTCATACATGTTTGTCTTTGTTCACTCCTTTATTTCTGTAATCCATCGTTTGCGTGGTCTGCCCCTGACTTTGTAACCATCGTGTCAGTATAGTAATGCATTTTGAGAGACACTGTCTGATGGTAGTCTGAAAGCATGTGAAAACATTCTAATCTGTTGTCTTCTGTTGTAGGAAATACAAAATGAATTAAAATAGTTACTATAGAATATCTACCTATCATTAGTAAAAATAATAGCTAACAATAAAACATAGAACAAGGAAAATGTTCTACGTTGCGGTCAACTGGGACCTTTTTCAAGAAGTAAAAAACTATCAAAATCACAAAACTATAAATATATTGACAACTAAAATGACTTGAACCTGTGTCCCTCACCAAAGAAACAAGGTTAAGTAAAAATATGCAAAGTGTGTCTAATAAATAACAAATTGAGTGCATTCAATATGTAGGCATAAATTTGTGCACTATTGGAAGACAGAAATGTACAAAGATCGATGGGTAATATATTAGATATAAAGTAGTGAATAATATATTAGATCAAGTGGATGCACAAAATGAGAGTTGCAAGTGCAGAATATCTGGTCACTGATGAGTAATGTCAAGAAGGTGGAGAAATAAACAAGGAAGGGAAGAGAATATGAAAATTGGTCGCTAGGATACTATCAATAAACGCAGAGACCATAGATAATTGCAGTAAAGAGCAACAGTTGACTACCTATATAATAGAAATGCGTACAGCTCCATCCACATACAATCAAACAACCGAACACATATGTATATACATACCATCAGAATATTTAAACAAAACATATACATATGTGTACACGTACATACACGTATGTAAATATATATATATATAAGTGTATACAAGCATAAATGCAAATACAAATAACTATACGCTGGAGTAGAATGATACAAAAGCACACGTGCTAATAGACACACATATGCACTCTAATATATATGCATATGTATATACAGACACAGCATATGTATATAATTGTATACATATATAAGCATATAGATACATATATACTCAGATATATATATATATATATATATATATATATATATATATATATATATATATATATATATATATATATATATATATATGCATACACACAAACGCATCTGAAATACATATACAGACATATCTTAAACATAATCAATACATAGATCTAAGAAAGATGCCCACACAAAATGCACGATCATGTAAATGGATCCACAAACAAGTAAGGGTTCACACAAGTATAGGTGTACATAATGACCCAAGATGCAGGTACATGCATTGACATAAACAGGCACTCACATAAAAATATATACATGCATTCACATAAACATTTTCTCATATAAATACATGTAGCAACATAAACATTCCCACCTATAGAGATATATACATGTATCAACATAAACACTCGCTCACATGGAGATATTCACATGCAATTCTCTAATACAAGCATATGTACACATACAAATGTGCGACCCACAGTAAATTTATGGATGCATCGAGCCATGCAAAGTAATACGCATATACAAATATGTATACATGTGTGGACACCCATCTGTTCAACAATTACAATAATATATTGAGGGAACGAAACAATAACAAAGGTCGAGATATGTAAATGACGTAACACAATGACAACAATGTGTACTAATGCGCATTTGACAGATTATGATACACAATAATCACATGTTGACATATAAATACTAAAGACATAATCCAAATATACAGAAATCTAGCAAACACATAAATACTAACTAATTAGCGAGCACAGAAAACAAACAATTGCAAAGATCAGTAGAATACGGGAGTAGGGGTTAAAAAAGAAGTGGGTGAATCAAACAAAATGTGATTGATGTTCATGGCGTGTGGTTGTAAGTCTCCCAAATGGCAAATGAGACGATATTCCAAAGACTAACGTTGCCTGTTATCATAATAACAACGTAATAAACCAGTTACCAAAACATCAGAGCTACCATGATATGAAGGTCTGTTGAAATGATTGGCCACTGGAGAGTCACGATGATTCGTGATATCTCGTAAGTTTTCAGCGAATCTATCAGCTAAACGTCTACGTGCTTCACTGATATATTTCATATCACAACGTTTGCATATGATACATTATATTAAATTGCTGGAGAAACATGAGAAAGAGTATTGAATCTCGAAATGTGACTTAAGGAATTCTCATAATATGCCGGCACTACTTATTATATTAATACATTTCTCTATCCTCCAATTATATCCTATCTCTAGTCCAGAATTTCCCTCTCTTCCCCTCGTTGCTTTTCGGAGGGATAGGAACCTTCGTGATCTCTTGTTTCATTCCAATTTGCGCACCTCAGCTACCTGTCCCAGAAATTGTTTAACGTGCGCTTTTGTTTTTCTAACTCCCAGGCTTCAGTTCTCCAAATTATATATATACATCTTCATATAATGCTTTGACACAACGAGTTGCTTTAGACCCCCCCCCCTATGAGTAGAAGCCTCCCTCAATAGACATTGCACTAAGCCGAAACCTGAAGTCTTCTGGGTATGGAAGAAAGCTCAGATAAACCACCACACTGTACATAGGAAGTAAGAGCTAATTGCTCGCAATTCCTTGGGTTCTCAAATAACATAACATCAATCCACTATAATCCATTTGTTCTTTACAGTGTCAGGTATTAGAAGAGTGCTTGGATAAGGCTTTGGCACTGTATCCGCTGTTGTGTATGGGTAACAAGAGGATGGGGGAGGGGGGGTTGAGACTCAACTAAACTGGAGTCTCGATTAGTTGTTAAGTCATTTGCTTTGTGCTTAAGATGTCACTGGTTCGTATCCCACGTCCGGTGTCTTGTTTTTAAAGTGGGAATCCCTAAGGATTTACTCCTAGAAGTTACGAAATAACGCGACATGAGTTGTACTCTTGATAGGCTGCGTGTCGTTTAATTGGGAGAGACGGAATACATATGGGGGGAGGGGGGGAACAAGAGTACAGTGAAGTCGACTGTATACGCCTTTTGATATAAAACATAGTAGTCCCCAATGAATATTATACTCGTATATTAGAATTGATATCTTGTTTTAATCTTCAACAGCAACAAATACATCAATACCAATCTCGACAAATCTGAATACAACATCCTATAATGGAGCAGATACTACTACAGGTCCGACAACAACATCCTATAATGGAGCAGATACTACTACAGGTCCGACAACAACATCCTATAATGGAGCAGATACTACTACAGGTCCGACAACAACGTCCTATAATGGAGCAGATACTACTACAGGTCCGACAACAACATCCTATAATGGAGCAGATACTACTACAGGTCTGACAACATCATCTAATGGAACAGATGATTGGGCATCAACCGAAGGACCAAGTGATACTACAGGTATGGCAACACCATTATATATCCATAAGTGAAATTTCCATTTATTTAAAAATATAGTCTTCAGAGAAATGTTAAACATCGACACTTTTTATAAAATATACATTTAAAACAATGATACAAAGTGGTGTGAAATGGAACAAATGTAGGGAGAAATAGATCATAGGTAAGAGAGATAATCCATGAAAACCAATCAATACAATTGGATATTATCATGGATATCTTGAAACGTAGATAGATTTCTATTCTTTGTATAACCTTGCATCAAACATGCTGCTGTAGAATTGCTTTAATTTGACTCAGTTTAACCCTATATCTTCTACAGTAGGCCAAAAAAACGTATCAAACATTTTCCTACTTTTTCTTAAGAAGATGATTTCCACATCACCATCTTCATCTTCGAGCTGCATGACTTTCCCAATTAAATATTTTGTTCTCTTTCCTGTTTCAAACTCACACACAAAATATAGACCAAGATTTATGTCTTTACTTTCTACATCACCCATTCTGATATTGTTGTTTTCATCATGACTATCACGTCCAGTGTTAGACTTGTCAGAATCACTGTAATTTCATCAAGCACAAAAAGTGATTTCTTGTCATTTGATAAAGTAACATTATTTGTGTTTTCTGATCTCTATTTCAATTTCATTTTCATTTCCACCATTTCTGGAGACGATGATGCCATCATTGCTTTTCCACGTTTTCTGTCTTGATTGCTTTTCTTACGAGGGGCAACCTTACGATATCCTTTAAATAATAGGGGAGGAGAAAACGCTATTAAAGCTTCTGCTGGGGCATCATTATTTGGAGACACTTGATGTATTGTTATCAATGAAGCAAGAAAAATGTAAGTACCACTGATTGATGCCCTTTTATTAGTTATGTCTAAATTATATTCATTTGAAATAGTTACTGGTGCTTCAGTAATCTGAGGACTGTCTGTAATGTCAGACGTGAGAAAATATTCAACATTGAAAATATCTTGATCGAGTAGCCTCATGGCAATAGCTTTAAACTCGGTCATTGTGTTCTGTATCGCAGAGGCCCTAACAAAAGCAGTACCTCCAAGCTCTGCAAGTTGATAGATGGAGTGGGTTTTTCCAACATTCTTTATAATTCAATCCAAGAATCTGCTACGTGGCTAAATGCTGCTTTCATGCGTCCAAAGACAGTCCGATCCAATGCTTGCATTTTGTTGCTAGTATGTGGTGGAAGAGTGATGACATGAATATTTTTCTGCTTTGCCAACTCAAGAGCGGGAAATGAAATGTGACTTTTGTGATTATCCATAATCACAATGATGGGATATGTCTCAGAAAGGTCTAACACATTTTATAATATGCTCAACCGCTTTCAACCACAAAATATTCACCTGTCATCCAGCCTGAAGAGTGTGTAAGTCCTAAAGAGCCTTCGGGCGCTCCATTTAAATTAAAGTGTTTAAAATATTTTGTTGGAAACGCAAACACTGGTGGCATGCTGTCTCCAATAACAGAAACAATGCAGCACCTTGTGACAAGTTCACCTCGCTCTCTTGATGTGATTTACCCAACCTGTTTGGTACTAACTGGTGCAATGACTAGGAACAATCTGTACTGTTGTCACACCAGTTTCATCAAGATTGTAAATCTAAGCTCCACTTACATTCAGTGTTGTATACGAGAACTGTAGTAAATTTTTTAAATGTTGCAACATCGTGTTTGTTAAGTACAGTTGCTCGTGCCAATTATGTTGCTGTGTCTTATTGACAAATTTCGATATCACTCCAGAAAGGCATAAAGATAATCTCTACTTGCCATTGAGTTTTCAATCCATGTATGTGAACGTTTTAAACGAGTCAATGTTGTCATTTCAAAGGCAAGAGTACGAGTGGGTTTTTAAAAAAATTAGTCCGCAAAATATTTTTGGACACTTATCAAGATCATTGGCCAGACTCTCTTTCTGTTCATGATTAAAAATCTGACTGTGTTGATAATTCGGGTTGAGTCTCATTACCGACAATGTTGACTTTTTAATATTGTCTATCAATGTTGTAACAGCTATTGCATATTTCCTGGAAGCTTGTCAAACGGCAGTCACTACATCTCTCATAATGGACTCTAGTACTTTGTCTTGATCTGTTTTCCTCTGGTAAAAAAGGGGCCTGTTTTTACTGAGAAATATATAAAATATTCTTTGATTGAAAATTTTATATAGTTGCAATGTAATTCTTAAATTGTTTAAACAGACTAAGATTTGTAAATAATATGTGATTAATTTATAATGGAATACTGAAACCCTTCCATGTGTGGGAAGAAACGGTTCTTTCGTCCTCACAGGTATTCAAATAGAAAAACATTGCATAAACTCTTAAATCTCATTATATTTGGCATATAAAATCTGTCAAATACTGTGTTTTCCGTAAAATATTGCAGGTAGGGATTTTGTAGCTGTGTGATAAAGGTCACATGCACTATTTTACATACACGTTTTTGACATAAAGTACATTAATTTACGTAGGAACATAGTAATTCATCATCTAAAATAACTTACCACGAAATCAGTAAAAGAGCAACACAAATTTAGCTTGCAATGTCACCTCAAAAATCCAACTTTTTTCTAGGTAAAGATCCATGTGATCACGGATTGTGAAAATTCGCGCGAGCTTACAGATACCGGACGCTGTTCCCAGAAATGATTTCATACTGTTAGTGTTTTTTCAATATAGTCCAAATTAATATTGCTCATTAGTGTTTGAGATACGAGGGAGAGGTGGTCTAATTATCCCGCCGGTCCATATCTCCCCACTCTCCCTAATGTATAAGAACAATAAATACATTATGAACAGTTACGAAAAGCGCACCGTTCGATTTATCAAGCTCTCTTAATTCCAAAATGGTGTTCCATAGCTTCTGTGACCAAGGTTCCAATCTGTAATACAGAAAGTTGATGATCTTAGATTTAACTGGGAGCCGTGGTAGTATAGCGGATAAGTCACTCGCTCACAGACTAGGTGTCTTAGGTTTAACTTTTGCCAGTAAAAGTAGCGTTACTAGCCATCCAAAATTAAATAAATGAATGATTAGTATTAAGACACAATGGTTTAAGGATATAAGAACTGCGATATATGGCGATTTTCACTGGTATACCTAGCTCACTCGTCTGTGATGCAAGATTTTATTACAGTGACCTGAATATCACGGGCACAGCGATGATAAGCACCATTGAAATACATAACGACAGGAATATTCGATATGTGGTTAATGGCATGAAGATGTTGACAGAAACGATCACCTAGCTCTTTTTGTGTGTTTCATATGTTTACTTGAAGTCGCAGCGTTTACAATTATAACGTAAATGACATCACGAGATCTAAATGTAAAGACATCTTCGATAATGAAAGTTGCCTTAGAAGATGACACGGCGTGGATTTGTACCTGATAGGCACATGTGTAGCAACGTCGGATCCCGCTACGAACTGTGCCAAAATTACCTGAAATATTAGTCCTGCCCTGAGGTAACTGTGGACCAAGATGTCGTTAAGATTTTTGTCACGCCTAAAGGCAACTAGAGGAAAATTTTGGAAAATGGCACCAGTTGAGGATCGGACTAGAGAATGGAATAATGTTTGAGAAAGATTCTACAAACTGTAGAGTTATGGGGATGAAAAATTACGACAGGTACAACTCTATTAGAAGAGAAAGTACCATGAGTATTAATCAAGGTATCATGGGGGGGGGGGGGGGATTTACGAACACGAGGCCAAGCAGATAAAAGAGAGCATCTAGGGTAGAATGTAGTTAATAACTACAATTCTGGATATAGAAAAAGTTGTTGAAACTAGGAATTTCAGCGTCATTGACAAGCTCTTGCTACGGCACCACTAAGATAAACCAATTAAAGTCGTGGTTCTCATAGTTCCTGTTTCTTCATGATTCTTGATTAGAAACTGGCTTCACAGCACGTAGGCATTCCCATAAGTGCTCTGCCCTAATTTCCAGCAGCTATCCCAGTGTATGTAAATTTCCGGTCAGGTGTTGATTGTGTGATCTTCTGGACATTCCAAAAACATTTATTTCAAGTACAACGTCGGCCTGTCGGAACAAATTGGTAACTGTTATAGAAGGTTAGAACTACAGGAACAATTCTGGTTCCCTTAAAGCTGTTCCAGTCACCCTTGAGTAGTTTCACCATAGATAAGAAACGTAATTACTATACCAGGTGATCCAAAAAACATTTTAAAAATCCAAATTATGATGATCTATCTATAGTCAAATGTTATTCGTATGATTTTTTTTATCACGGTCACTGAGTAATTATTCATCGACAGTTATACCTGCGTTGATATAGCAGCCGTAACATTTCTATGATGTTTTTTAGTTAAACATCTTTCTATTGTACTTGATAGTCATACTTATCTTTTTAGGTAAGACCCCCTCCTCAAGATAATCATATCTACGGTTATGCTTCACTATAATATCATTATCTCTTTTCAGAGCTAGTATTATGACTATTTGTGTGAGTGTCGTAATTTTGATAAGCTTAAATTTCCATTCTTCGTCACGCTGTGTTTCCTAATGCCTATACACATTGGATACACTTCTTTGTTCTGTCATGCCAGATTGTCCCCTTTTTAGACTGTTGACTTATGGTTTAACAATATCATTTAAACAGTGTATGATTCCTCACTGCACTGGTAACCAGATACGAATGAGTATGAGATATCTCTGGTATGTGCATCTTATTAGGATAATGCACCTTCAATTTACATAATTTAAATATTGAATATAAGCATGTCTGCTCTGTCCGGTACCAAATACAAGTAATACTATTTGTCAATAATACACACCGTATACGTTTCAGTGTGATAATCCATATCTGAATCATACAATGTTACATCTGAAGATGTCGGGAATTAAATTATTTCAGTGTATAAATAGTAACAATACTAAGAAGATCCATAATCCGCATGGGTCATAGGATTTCCCCATTGGAGGCATTTACACAAAAATATACACGTGCCCGTAATACGATTGTGGCATTTAGGCTCTCATTTCTTCTCCAAAACTTCCCTTATCATCAAACTGTTTAAACGATAACTAATTAAGCATATGTAGAGATTATTTTGGTGTGCTGTTTATAAACATTTGTACATAAACTCGAAGAAAACTTATACTTTATTCTACAGGTTCACCAACTGATACGACCATCGCTTCTGATTCTAGTACCAAGAGGAGTCCCAATTGTACCTGCGCACCAATAAAAGAAGTCACATGTAATAATTTCGGTTACAAACTAACCAAAATGTAAGATTTCCCATATATGTCTGTTAGTTGATTATTTAGTGTAAAAATGGTATACTGTACTCCAGGAGACACACAGTGCCTTTCCCCTTTAAGTAAATGGCACATTCTGTATATGCTTACTGCTTCAACATTGCTAAATTATTCACATCTTTCACCCATTCTAGGAGGAATCATTCCGGATATAAACAACAATAGTTTAAATGGTTACCAATAATTAACAGATGTAGTAAAGCATACTAAGTCCTAGGACAAATGACACCAATCTTGAGAAAAAAAATGTAGATTTAAACACCAAAATAACACTATTCAAAACGAGTAGTATGCTAACGCTGTGCTACCAATATCAAACATGGACAACGACAGCACAAGACAAACGTAACCTTGTGACAACTGAAATAGCATGCTTACGCAGAATCCTAGAAAAATCGCTAAGAGACAGGTCAAGGAATAAGGACATTCGACAAAAAATCCGGCACCATCCCAATCGTGGAATAGATCAAGAGACAACAGGTCAAATGGTTTGCATACATCAACATGCTACCATCAGACAGAAAAAGACAGAAAGATATGCTACACAGATACAGCGAAGGCAGACCTAGAGGCCGACCACGAAAACGATGGACTACTGAAATAAAAGAGGAGACAAAGTCCACAATATACTCAGCACACATGAGGACCGTCTCCAGAAAACTCTTCTGCCCCTGAAACCGATAGTCAACAAATGGTTTTAGCGAATAGATAGAAAGAATAATTAACACGACTACTAGAACTCACACACAAATTCAGACGACGTTTCGACTGGATGTGTATCCTGCCTTGTGTTTCATTGCTAGTATGATATACTCATTATTACTAACGTCGTCGCCCATGTGTAGCTGGGGCCCGAAATGGGAGCAAAGAATAGCAACACTGTTTACCTTCCACGCATGTCGTAAAAGGTGACTAAGGAGGTTATGGGATGGAGTTGGCTGTCCCATCCCATATAGGGTCAGTGACCCAAAGCCATCCTGAAGTCGGATGTGTCAGACCGAAAGGCGCAGATATCGCAACAATGCTGTAAACCATGACACAACGCATTCCGTTCTGCGGACTACATCCTGCTAATCTGCAGGAGTTTGAGAACGAACGCAGAAGAAGAAGAAGACCTACGGTTTGTCTTTGGTCCTGATTGGAGAATGAAGACAGAAAAAGAACAAAAACAATTATCTATTTCAATCTATATTTTTATTTTCTAGAATTGAAGTGAATCCTCCTTTTCAAATAGTTAGTTGTAAAGCAATATTAAAGTAGTAACATTTATTTGTACAGCAATATTAAAGTATTCATTCACAATTATTTCTTTTATCTATTCTGCATTTCAGAGAGGATGCAAATGGATGCATAGTCCAAAAATGTGTCAGTAAGTAGAATAATAACAATGATGATATTAGTACCAGCATTGAAATCTCTGCATAGTTGCCATATTTGTTGACATACTTGATTGAGGAGTGATTAGTAGTTGCTCAAAGCTGAGCATCCACATTGTACTGGCGATACGATTGTATTTATTAGTGTCAGGCGTAATAAAATTCAACAATAGATCAATATTCATCAGTAGATCAATAGCAATGTACTATTTAGTTTTTTTTTCAAAATTAATGATTCTCATATTTCAATTCGGAAAATGAAATATAACTGACATATAAGTGTAGTCAATAATATTTTCATCTGAGGAATTCTCACTGCTCAGAGTCTGGACATCTAAATCCACCTTCACTACAGACCCGTAGATAAGGGTTGGGGGGATTTTGTGGGTTGTTTAAACCCCTCCTTAGCAAATCTGAAGATAACTTTTACTACTAGGAGCTTAGCCAAAATGTCGGTAAAATCCCTACCTTGGCAATTTTTCACAGAAATGTCCTCAAATTTCCCATCAAATAGTGAAATTTACAAGTGAAAAGGCTGAATGACTTTTTTAGGTAAGACCCCCCCCCTTCCGCAAGATAATCATATCTACGGTTATGCTTCACTTTAATATCATTATCTCTTTTCAGGGCTAGTGTTATGACTATTTGTGTGAGTGTCGTAATTTTGATAAGCTTAAATTTACATTCTTCGTCGCTCTGTGTTTCCTAATGCCTATACACATTGAATACACTTCTTTGTTCTGTCATGCCAGATCGTCCCCATTTTAGACTGTTGACTTATGGTTTAACAATATCATCAAACAGTGTTTGATTCCTCACTGCACTGATAACAATATCACAAATAGTGTATGATTCCTCTATACACTGATAACCAGATACGAATGACTATGACATATCTCTGGTATGTGCATCTTATTAGGATAATGCACCTTCAATTTACATAATTTAGATATTGAATATAAGCATGTCTGCTCTGTCCGGTACCACACAATGAAATAATCAATCAAATCAGATTTGCTGAAGATCTAGTATTGTTGTTGATCCAGCAACAATTGGCGAGGAATGACTGTTGTCAGTGCCAGGAAAAATATTATGTAGTATGATTCTAGAGAGGCTCAAGGGACAAGTAGATGAAACAATTAGAAAATAGCAGGTTCAGACTTTTAATATATCAACTAATGGATGACGACCGTGTAGTTGACGGAAATAATTAATACTAAACATGTGGATCTAAATCAAATGTGGAATCACCACAGGGTCAGAGAAATAAACAGACATCACTTGGATACATGATGTATGAAATAATAAAAAGAAAAATCACACTTTGTTGAAAACCATACTGGAATACCAAAATTAAAGGCAAGTGAAAGACTGTAATATAGGTGGGTGGACTATACCAAGGGAGGGACAATCTACAGATTGTAAGAATGTAAAATTAATGTAAGAGACAGAGACAGTTCGATGGCAAAACTGTCACGGAATTCAGCGGTGCATTTACTACAACCGCCAGAAGTCTTAGATGGAGATAAAAGCGGTGACGGAAGTGCTGTCGTGACTGATGCCACATAACTATTCTAATACGCGCATACGTTGTGACTCACTGAACATGATCCGCTAAATTGAAGCGGGAATTATCCACCGTCAATGGGTGGAGTTGTCACAATATATGACCAGGAAGATTATCTTTATATTCGTGCAGGACATTCGGGTGTTAACGGGAATCAGCAAGCCGATACACTGGTCAAAATGTCAATAGAAACATCAGTGGGTCGATCTTATATAGTTAATGGACTGAGAGAGCCTCTTCTTCACGCTCAGAAGATTTTCAAAAATTTTAATCATGATTGTTCTCAAGATTGCGCGAGGTTGGTGTTAAATTAGGAGCAGCCCATAAAGAGGAACATAACAGATGTACGGAGAGACACTCTGATGGATTTGTTGAGACTGGGATCAGAGAATCTATGGACTTGTTCGGAGTGTGCTGAGGATAACCTGCCGTCATAACTCATAACAGAGACAGTTGGTTAACACAACGCTGACATGTGCAGATGGCATCTAGTATGATTTGATCTGTACTATCTGATGTTCTTAATTGATTGTTAATTTTCAATTGAAACCTTCAGTTTTAAAGTCAAGTATCAAGTAATAGGGAAAGACATACATGGACTTTCTAGTTTTTGGTTAAGTAAAATGTAACTTTCATGGTGATATACGCTTTTTTCAACCGCAGACGTTAGTACAATTTGGTTATATCATAGCTTTACAACCATAAAATTAGTGGAGGTCGCAATTCTGGTATTCCAGCCACCTCCGCTTCCGGAATACCATTCTCATTTTTTAAGAGTGATATTGCAACAAGTACACAGGTACATATATTCCAGACGTATAATTACAAATAATGGTAGAAACAGTAATTGAGAGAAGAAGTGGAATTGCTAAAATTATGAGAAAACTAATATTGAAACAAATAACAAACAAACGAAAAATAAGATTTGTAAATGCTACATCTACTCTTGTATTTCCCCAGGTTGTTTGTTATCTGCTCTTGACGTTAAGCGTAGGGGTGATTGAAGCTCGAGTTTCTGTTTCAAGGCCAGATGTGTGGCCTCGTCGGTGCTATGACCGTATTTATTCAAGATGTCCCTGACATTTGCTATCTATCTTTTTTCGTGTTCTTCCTCTGGCTTTGTACCCTGATCTCATTTGGTTATATTCCTGTACTGGCAACTAGTCGTTATGCCTTCTTATAATGTGGCCAAACCACTTGATCTACTGTCTTTCTATGTATTCTGTGTTAGGGGTTATACCTATTCTTTTCCTGATGTATTTATTTTGTAATCTATCGAGCCTGGTGACCACTGCTTCTTTCCTCAATAATTTCATCTCACATATCACTATTTTTTTGTAATGTGAAGATTAGAGAGACCAGGTTTGGAATGTTATATTTAATGTATCAGTCATTAACCATGATTTTCTGCATTAACGACCTATGCACATAATTAATTAGAGCTGCATTCATAGTGATAATTTGTATTAGTATCGTACATTTCGTTGATCACTATTTATACACTTGGAGTCGCATGCCTAAAATAGCAAAAGGCGATTCCACGTATATAAATAGTGACCAACCATACACGATAATAGTTAAAAACGTAACAAATGATGTCCTAATTAATTCTGTGCATATTTCTTTACCGCAAACGGTCATGCATAAACAAAGATAATGGAAAAAAAAGCTAGAAGACAGAATTGATGCATTTCATATGTAGTTATGTATAAGAGTATAGAGAACTTCAATGAAAACAAATACGAAAGAAAGAGGTTCTGGCAACACTATGAAAAGGAACTATTAAAGGAAATCCGTATGGAGGCCAGCTCCTTGAAAGTGAAATGGAGCTTAGGATAACTGAAGCTGAAAACTAAGACTAGTCGGGTCATCCCATAAAACGAACAGCAGCACAGTATTGCCTAAGCAAGCACAGCTACTGAAGTAAGACCAGGTCGAGAGTCTCACCAGCAACCATGATATTATGCTACCAGACTATTTAACATGTGTACACGACAAAATTTTAGAAAGTGTTGCTCGCTCTTTGAAGTTCCCCACAGACAGGAGCAGTGACAGATTTTGAACCTCGACAGAATCGACCACCAGCTACTCGTGTTGCCTCTAATCTACGTTGTGGAGACGGGAGACAGAAGAGGAACGCGACTTGTCAATCAGACAGAACGACAACTCATCTAAACTTAGTTAACTGGAATGCACATGGAGTAAACAAAAAACCAGAGCTAGAAAACACTATGCACCAGAAAGAGATTAGTGTTAGTTGTATGCAGAAAACCCAACTCAATGAAAAAATAATCTTCGAGATAAAAAGGGTATCAATGATTTAGAGTTGACAGGCAAGATCGGAGGAAAGGTAACATACTAACACTGGTCAAGAATAAAATCAATGTCACAGATACTTAAACGCACACGGAACGTGCTGAATGCTAGATAATTCACATAAAGAACACCACCCTTGAACTCCACATACTATACTTCTAATGTCCAAATGGCATTCCATTAAACATGATCAGTATTAACATTCCCAACAAACATTTCCTGTCTTTTTTAGCTCTCAGAGTGATGACAGCGGCTGATACTAAACAATGAAAGCTTGTAATCATATATGAGGAACTTGTCATCATTCTCATTGAATATGCAGACGCCAACATCACCGCCAGTCACACGCAGATTGAGAGACTGGAGAGAATTCAAAATGAAGCGACATGAATCATCTTTGGTTGCACGAAGGACACACCCTGTGTGGCTATGAGATTTCTCCATGATTTTCGGAACATATTTCACATAATTAATATGTGGCATGCCCGTGCGTAACGTCAGAGTGAGTTCTGACACAGACCACCCACTACACAGTGAGCTTCCACGTGTGAACGGAAGCAGGCTCAAGAAAGTCAAATCGTGGATAGGTCGTGCCGATGGACACTGTTAAACAGTTTGCGCCTCAGAAGACATAACTCCAGGCGAGAAATAGATGCCTATTTCAATGGTATTTCACTGGGCAATAAAGACCGTCATTACACTCAATAGAGAGTTCAGGGAACATATTCATGTGAACGTGGATGCTAAAGTCAAGCACTCATCTGTGAACATGCCGACGACACAGATGTTGTGATTTACACGAACTTTAGTCGGTCTTACGTCACAACCAATGCGCATGGGCCTTTACTACCAGATCAAAAGGAAGAACAGTACACGAAGCTAGTGGAGCCTTTACCGCAACACCAAGCAGGTACTTAACTGGCTGGAATCGCAAGCCTACTCCAATGCCTGCATACTAAGTGACTCAATGAATATGATTTAGAAAGTTAAAAAAGGTGATGTACGTAGAGGATGAGGGGAGTCAGTAGTGAGAACTAAAATGCGGGCATGACTATGAATACTCACGATTATCTAGGTACCCAAACACGCGAATGTGGAGGGAAACGAACGGACCTACCAATTAGCTAGCCTCGCCACTATAAGAATTGTTCAGACTATAACCAAGCACTCATACTCATTGATCTTCGTGAGTCCTGACAATCAGAGAATTTTGAGATGAATGAGCATGAGTCAATATATCGAGAATGCGGGAATTGGGAGTGAGAATATGCATGGCCCGTAGAGAACACCTAACAAAGATTTCAAAAAAGAGCATTGAAACAAGACAGATACGAAAACATCAGTCGCTATACCCTGAGAGATTTACTGAAGCGGAGATCTGAGCACCTATAGGACATGTCCGATGTGCGAATATGATAAATCAAAAGATATAATTCATAATAACTAACTTCCTGGCTGTTGGTTCCTTTAGCAGCCACTTCCAAAGTTGAGAATACATTAATTGGGACAGACGAGGAGAAAAGATAGAAATCTGGTATGACGACAACAGCCTAATCCTCCACAATAATCCAAAGGATAAACCAACTTTCTACTCAAAGAAATGGCGTGATACCTCCACTCCAGACATGACATTCTGCATACCAGAACTGGCTGTAATAGTAGAAAATAAACATGTGAACAAAACAGTGGGTGTTATCATCGCTCAGTCATCACCCAAGTGAACAAAACAATAATTACATGACCAACTAAGCCATGGTAGAACTATAAGAAAGTAATATGGCATGTCTATAAACACAGGCAAACCTACTAACAAGAGACATACAAGTAGCAGTCAGAGATATCCATACATTTGTCAGGGATTTTGATCAAAGAATACTTAAAGCAGCTAATGAGACATTACCAACAGGAGCGAGGAGAAACTATGTACCATGTTGGACCAACACGCTTTCAAAACTAGATGAATAACTGGCTTAAGGACGTGTAGCGACAAGAGGGTCATCACAGTTGTCCAATCCCGTGTTCTACAGGGACATTCATGCAAGAAAAAGAAAGGCCCTATTGTTTACCACAATGACAGTCTATACCACCATCAAGGGGTTGATCGCTGACAACCTCCTCCCAGCTACCGCGGCCGCTCTTTGTTTCAAGGAGAGCAGTTTTGGTAGGCCTGCATTCCTAAAATCCACACGCCTTCTAAGCCTGGCAGACCTATTGTTTCTGCGTGTTCCTGTCCCACGGTACTCATCTCGTACTACTTAAACAGTATCTTTAAACCATTAGCGGAACAACTTCCTACATTTCTTAAAGACAATAAGCATGCACTGTCTATCTTTGCCTGAACATGATTGCCCCCCCCCCTGCTTATACCTATCGTCTCTTTCTTCTCGATGGTTGCTACATTTATACCTCAACACCTCACTCTGACAGTCTCAAGGCCTTAGAGTTCTTCCTCGACAAATACCATCATTCCTCTGTTTCTACCTCCAATCAGTCTTGCTGAGCTTGGGCTCACTCTTAACTCCTATGAGTTTGATGGGTTCTTCTTCGATACAATTACTGGGGTCGACATGGGTATTATTGGATTAACCCAGTTATGTCTGCTTGTGTATGGGCTATTTTGAGCACCCAGTATGGGAGTCCTATAATTGGCCCTTTTCATAATGTTCCACAGGTATATCGATGGTGGGATTGGTATCACTGACATGGCTGAGGCTGATTTATCCTGTTTCATTCATTTCATCGATAACTTTCACTCGGCCATCAAGTTCACATCTGAGATGTTCACCTTCCACGTTTACTTCCTGGACATATCCATCACTACCCAGCACATGGGTACGCCACAAACCGAATGATGCGCACAGCTTTCTCCTATATACCTCTTCTCATCCGTCTGTCGCAATTCTCTTCCATTCTCTTAATATGGTCGTGTCCTGCGTCTGTGCAGTGAGGAGGAGAACTTTCTCCAGAAAGCTCACGAGATGATGGACTTCTTTCACTGTCACCTTTACTCGACACGGGCCTTCAACCTGCCATGTATCGGGTATGCAGCCTCTCGCGCCAGCATACCCTCTCGAACACTCGTTGGTCTTCTCCCTCTGACAATGTCAAACCTGTTCTTACTTTCCACCCGCATAGCGCTGTGGTTCGTCATGTTCTACTCCGAAACCTTCCACTTCTCTAGTCGGATCCTGAGACGCGTGAAGTGTTCTGCGACCTCCAATGGTTGCGTACAGATCGGACAAGAACCCCAGGGATCTACTTTTCAAATTCTTATAAGAATTTTTGTTCATATTGTTCTCGTATATTAGTATCCAGGAGGTATTTTAGTTTAACTTGTATGTTGATTATATCTACGAGTAGTTTATTGTTCCCCTTGTTTGTTATTCTTTTCTTTTCTTTTAACTGAAGCTATCGCTGCTTTGTGGTCGGTGTGTGCTCATATTGTGGTATTGCTCTCGCATCTCTTATAATAGGTCTATTACTTTATTTTCCTGATATGAAGTCCATTTGACATGTGCAACTACGGTCGTTCTATTTGTATAACGTGCATGTCTCGGATTCTCTGTGTTTGAAGAAGGTGTTTGTAACGAATACATTGTATTGGTTGCATGTTTCTAACAGCATATATCAATTTCAGCTTTTCCTGTTGGTTCTATCACCAAATCGTCCTAGATATTCTTCTACTCCGTACCTGTCCTTTCCTACGTAGGCGTTGAAGTCTCCCATTATATAAACATTTTCTTCTTTGTTTACGGTATTCAGTGTGTCATTTTAAGTTGTCAAGACATTCTTAAACTCAACTTCATTGTTTCGAGCCTCACATGGTGTGTACACTTGAATATAGGTTGTTCTTACATCGTTCACTATCACAATAACTGTTGTTATCCTTTTTGATACGTACTTGATATCCACTATTACCTTCGAGGTCACTTGGCCATTATAAATCCAACTCCATGTTTAGCGGGTGTATTTGGATCAACTTCAACTCCTGCATAGAAGAGTGTGTAATTTAGATGCAGTTGTTTACATCCACAACATTTAATTCTGGTGTCTGTCAGGCCTAAAATTGAGATACATGTATATCGTTTCTTCATTTCTTCTATATGATCTTCTACTTTGCTTCTTGATTCACGGATATATATTGTTTCAAATGTGGTGTTTTATTTACGTTTGAATGTCGTCTTCTGAAAACTCTTCATATTTCCTACGAGCGTTTTAGTTCTTCACTGTCAGTTTGTTAGACATGTAACAATGTTGTTTCACAGCCTCCAAATGTTTAAATCGTGTTACAAAATATCCCATTCAGAATATAAATCACATATTCCATTTAGAAATCACTGAAACATTGAACTTTCCTTTCATATGGACGATGAGGGTAGCAACCAACCGTCATCCTCCGCCTTTACTGGAGCAAAGCAGGAACAAAAAGACACACACACACAAATAACCTATCATGAAAAGAGGACACTCATTAAACTATTAGGAAAATTGACCACTCAAAAGACAACTTCCACTATCGTGACAGAGCTGAGCAAGTTATCATATTCCGCATCAGAACAGGGCACAATAAACTAAACATCCACTTAAATAGACTAAACCTATGTTGCATCACCTCTGTGTACATGTGGGCAGGAAGTACATACCGTTGAACGTGTTCTGTAAGGTTGCACTACACTATACCCGTTGAGGGAGCAGCATTGGTCCATCTAGACAGACATCCAGAGACAGGTTTAGTGGGGCCCTGAGAAACTTTCACATACATCATCATTTATAAACAGAACCGGATTTACTGTGTAGATATATTAAACTGAAAACTAGAAGTAGAAAAATTAACAAATTAAAACAAACAGGTCCATTTTTTAAATTATATAGAAAAAGATGTGACGCCTTGTTGAAGGGAAACCATCCTTGAAGATATAGTTAAGTGAAGGCAAGCAAAACGTAGGACGAAATGCTAGCGGGAAACATCACGAGAGGAACAGAACACAGTCTATCAGAGTGTACCGTTAAGCAAGCGCGTAGATAAGAACGGGAGGGGTCATGATGTTCACCCCTTCTTCTTTCTTCATCACACCCCCCCCCTTCCGCATCTAATGGTTTATAAAAGTAGAGTATAAATTTTAGTGCTAGAAATTTAGTCAAAAAGTGGGCAAAATCCCTACCGTAATGACTTTCCACAGCTCATAAAAATGAAGAAATAACACGAAAATGGGCAAATGACATTTTTTTTGCGTCAAACTTCCCTTACTAATGGTCTATCCACGCCCAGCAGCCTAGACAAGATAAGAAAATATTTGAGTCCCGCGTCAGACAATGCAAGATACAGTGATGATTTGAGGCCCACTTCAGCCAAGTTTTGATGCGAAAATATCACATGATGATAATTATCTAATGTAAATTGTTTAATAACTTATAAACTTAAGCAATAACTATATGGTTTTCTGTTTCAGGATTAGAGATTCTGGAATGCATCAAGCTCCTGCTGTCTTCTTGGTTCAAGAAAAGTAATCATGAGCTTGTTGCCGGCTCGTATTGATATAGCGATCTTCATATGCGTCATATATTGAAATATTAGTTATATAAATCACAGGAAACCTGGTGCAAATCCCATTTTCTGTATTAAAAATATTATTTTAAATTATATAAATGTGACTAAAAAAACGTAAATTTAAAACTAATACACACAGTAATGTGAATGTTATTTTCTTCTTTGCCTAGAGTAACTTAGATATACACAAATTGATAAACACAGTAATGTGAATGTTTGTTTTCTTCTTTGCTTAGAGTAACATAGATATACACAAATTAATAAACACAGTGTGAACACAATGTTGTGAATATTATTTTCTCCTTTGTCTAGAGTAACGTAGATATACAAAAACAACCTTCACCCGTTGGTCAGAGAATCATGGTGTACGAGACGAGCAAAAGAAGACGATAAAGGAGATAAGATGAGAGAAAGAAAATTGGGTGAAAAAAATACAAATACTACAAGAACAGAAAAGAGAGTAAACAAAAGCAACAAAGTAAATATAATAAAAGATAAAAAATCTAAGTAGTATCAAAGAAAATAACTACTTATCTGAAATCCAGTGTTATCGAACATTAATTGAAATATTGATTGAAGTAAATGTCGTTAAAAGTGAAAGTAGAACATGCCAACATGCATGTGTCTCTCCAGATTTACCTGGGTGTTTGATGCTTTACATTAACACAATATTTGCGCATGCGGTTGCATCTGTGGGTCTCACCAATGGCTCACTAGACAAAGCAACCATGCAACAGAATACTTTAGTAGATGACATGCCTTTATATTGAGGTTATCTTCTTATAGAAGCTTCATGGCATGTCACTATACAATCCCGTAGTCGTAACCTTCGATAATAGTTACCATGTTGTTCCGACATACCGACGTTGTGCTTGAACTAGTTACGGGCACGGCTTGGGTGGGCGGAACAACAAAGAAACCCGTCGCAAGGGTCATAGTTGTGCCCTGATGTCGACGTCTGTTTCGGCGGCATTGGACTCGAAACACCATCGAGTCGAATGGCTGCTGGAACAGATGGCGGAGCACTTATGGGAATGCCCCACGTGCTGTGAGGCCAGTTTCTAATCAAGAATCAAGAAGACAATATAGATTGCAATGTTGATGTTTTTTTAAAAAAAACATATATTCAGTCATTTGATATATTTCCTGCTATGAAGAAAATATTATCCAGAATATGTTACGGAGAATATGTTACCGAGATATGTGAATACGTCAAACAATGGGAAACAATTGTTATTGACTTTGATGACTGAATAGTGACACTGCATTATGAAGTGCATTGCTATAATAGTTAAGTATGTTTAGTGTTGATGGTCAAATCAAAAATATCAGAGCTGTGGAATACCGATCCATGCTGGCTTGCACAGCTTTTTTTTCAGAGCTGGCATAGAGCGAACTTGGAAAACTCTTAAATATTGGCTGGAAAAAAATTACAGCTAAATAAGCAAAAAATAGGACACCGAACAGCACTTTTCTGTCTGCGACAATAAGAAGAAAACGGTGGACATACTTTTAATTAGAATGAATGAAATTAGACTGCCACTGCAAGACTTAAAATGGGTATCACATTTTTAGAAAATATACAAGTCTAATAGAAAATTGTCGCACAATAGCCATCAAAGAAAATATGACTATGGATCTCAACAACATGCAGTATAACATCTCAACAGCATGCAGTATCACATCTCAACAACATATAGTATCACATTTCAACAACATGCAGTATCACATCTGAACAACATTCATCAGTATCACATCTCAACAACATATAGTTCACATCTCAACAACATGCAGTATCACATCTCAACAACATATAGTTCACATCTCAACAACATGCAGTATCACATCTCAACAACATATAGTTCACATCTCAACAACATGCAGTATCACATCTCAACGCACTAGCTTGTTTGACACTATGTGTGCTATATTCAACACACTCGCTTGTGTGACACTATGTGTAACATGAAAGGTTACAAGACTATTCACATAATTAATTCTTCTTCTTCATCTGCGTTCGTTCTCAAGCTGCTGCAGTTTACATTCTAGATGTAGTCTGAAGAACGAAATGTATTATATCATGGTTTACAACATTTCTGCGATAGTTACGCCTTTTGGACGGACACATACGAAATTAGCTTGGTTTCTTTGACCCTATATTTGATGTTATTTGCTATTCTTTGTTTCCCTCTTGGGCCCCAGCAACATTCTGGGCTCATAATTAAAAATTAGATGGTATTATGCATTCATCTTTTAGAAATGTGTAATCTTGTTTCATACACATTAATGTAGCCCTATGCATCTCTACTATATTATTGTCAGCTATAATATTCTTTGCAAAAAACAGAAGACATCCAACAAGAATAGAACCAGAATTATTCAACTAGATGGACTGCGTTTTAAAAAAATTGTATTTTAATTTTTAAAATAAAACCCTTAGAGTCCCCATACCACCATTACAATCGAATAATTGATGTGACTGTAATACAATTGTTACTAATAGATATTCACACAAAAATCTACATAATAAGAGAATTCACATTTCACAAGCAAGCTGACACGAACATAATATAGTTAGTGGAGACTAAATTAAGTTTTTTTTTAGCGTAAGGTGTTTATCAAATAAAATACAAGTGTTACAGAGAGCAAACAATACAAATAATAATTGTGTATGTGGACTGCAGACGTTTATTACCACTACATGCCTAACAATAATTACACCATTCTTCTGTGACTTATCTTGATTATCATGAGGATTAACCTTCAAGAATAAGCAATACGTGGTGAATAGAACACATGATCTCTCCTGCGGGTGTAGGGTTCGAAAGGGGAGCAAAGAACAGTGGCACTTCCGAGCCTGTTGTAAAGGGAAACTAAAGATGCTTTGTTGTGGCGTTGGTTGTTCTATCTGATTTAGTGCAGACGTGACCCAGAAGCGATGGCAACAATGAAAGTGTCCAACTAAAGATCTCAGATGCCACTTCTACGAGGTAAACCATGAAAACCCCATTCTGTTCTGCGGACTACATCCTGTTGATGTGCAGGAATTTGAGAACAAACACAGACGATTACATTATGTAACTGATTCCGGCCAGAATATTTTTAGCGTTTAAACGTAATTAAATTTTGTTCGATTTTTTTTGTGTGCATATGCATCACAGAAACAAGAAATAGTACTTCTAAATATATTTACATTATAATGTAATATATATATATTTCGAAACAGAAATGGCCAGAGAATGTGATTATCACAAGATCATTTTGAAAAAAATATGTTAATATATAACAATTATTTTAGACAGAAAAGAAAATATGTAAATGACAAATAAATATTATTTTAGATATTGATATGATATTTGACCTTACCGCATTTTTGAATCAATAAATTCCACTCAAACTGTATTAATTCTATAGACAATCCAATTACGAACACAATAATGTATAATATATATGCATAGTGCGTCAAAAATTTATTATTTAGAAATAATTTCGACATCTATCTTTTTGATAGATGTCGAAATTCTTTCTAAATAATAAATTTTAGTATACTTAACTTTACACGAAACTGAAATGAAAATATGGCTAATTTTTCGTATAAAATGGCGTAAATTTGCAAACACTATGCTAGAAGCATTTGACAGGTTGGATTTCATAATAAATGAGACCAAAGTAAATAAAATAGTGATTAATTTAAGAAAATAAGTAAATTAGAAAATATATATAAAACATATAAGAAAAAATGACGTCACATACCCCCATTATCAAAACGTATCAATAACCTAACAAAATTGATATCAATACACATAAAAATCATGCCAGAAGTAATGTGGACATATTACACTTTCGATTGGAAACATTCTAATGTTGATATAAATACCGAAAAAAACATGAATGTCATTGGAGTATGATTCACAAGAGTCTTTTGGGCCAGAAGACATAAGGTTTACTGACTTGTATAAGTCTCCCGGGCTGGAATCAGGTAAAATACGTGTTACGGATGTGTTAAATGGTCAAGCTCACATTGATGATATGCAGACGAATTTTAGGCCCAGATTTCTCATCCTTCTCATCCAACACCATACTCAAGGACAATGTGGTTAGCATCATACCAGCCATCTTTATTGTCCCAGAGAATCTATTACATTTCATGAGAATGAACCAGTCTTACATGTCCCTATAGTCCAACATTTCTAGTTGAAGTTTCAGTGTCATTGAAATGACAGATAGCTCTAGAGAAACATGCTACTACATACAGGAAGCAGGATCTATTCACTTTTACTTCCTGGAGATAGGACAACAACCTAAACATGAAACATGTATCAGTTGTTCGAGAAAATTGAACATCAATAACTAAGTCACCATGACTCCATGAAGGTGTACTGATCTTTCAAAATAATCACCCAGTCAACAATATATATATATATATATATATATATATATATATATATATATATATATATATATATATATATATATATATATATATATAAAAGTAATATATTCTTTCCAAAACGTAGTCTTCGTCGTGGATACTTTGAACGCCTCACTGTACCAGGCAAGCACACATGCATGAGACAGAGACATGTATATATATTCTTCGATGGCTCTGGTCAATCGTCGTCTAGGTATTCCTCTTCTTCTCTCACCCTGCACTCTGCCCTCCAGAATCAGACTCTCCATAACATCATGACGCTTTAAGTGTCCAAAATACTGTGGCTTCATTCTTATGATAGTATTTAGAAACCACCCTTTATTTAGTTTCAGTAATTTTAAAACGTCGAAGCTCTTCTATGTCCATGATATTCGTA
Organism: Meghimatium bilineatum; assembly: GCA_034231615.1. Taxonomy (NCBI): domain Eukaryota; kingdom Metazoa; phylum Mollusca; class Gastropoda; order Stylommatophora; family Philomycidae; genus Meghimatium; species Meghimatium bilineatum. The sequence continues at coordinate 89,884,133 of CM067298.1, forward strand.
AGATCTTTCTGGAGCACTTCAATTCAAATAAAATTACTCTTTTGGATATTGTTTTGTTTAAAGTCCAATTCTCGCATCCATATGTTGCACTGGGAAAACACATGATCTTAAAATTGTTCATTTAGTATCGTTATTACTGCTTTGCCATATCTTTTTTCATGTGTGCTAATTTGAGTGTTGTAATAGCGAGTATTTTATAATCTCGACTGAACAATATCCGGAATTGTTTATGTTTGCTCCCAGACATTCGAATTTGTATACACATTCTGGTTCTATATTGAGGTACAAATGGTACCGCACCGATCTTGGCGGACCCAGGGTTAGTATATAACCAAGATCCCAAAAGTAACTCCTCGTGGTGCACCCTCGAAACAGAGATACTGCTGCTCGTGCTGAGTCTGGCTAAACCCTCTGTGGATCGTGTCCGTGAATGTGGAGGCAGCATATTGAAAAACAATTGACTGCAAAAGATACAGTTAATATCTCCGACACTATTGCGCCAACACATGCAGTGGTACCATCGATACACAGTGATGTTAGTCAGTCCGGTCCGAGCATTGGAGGGACCGCCAATGAAAACAACACGAAAAGGTAGATGCGAGAGACGAAAAGACAAACAAAGACAACATACTGAGTACAATGAAAAGACAACATAGTGTAAGAGGGAAGCGCCAAGTACAAATAGAAAGGTACAACGTTCCAAGGAAATCGGAACTACAAGCTCTGTTAGCTAGATGCAAGCTTCTAGTTACCGGTTTTCCTTACGGTCAGAGACTCCGACCCAACCGTGGGTGCCCGCAAAAGAAAGCACTCTACTGTCAAGCTTTCTTATACAGGAAATATACATGCTCGTAGAGAGAAAGGGTTCAGTACCCGATGGGCTCATGCACAAATTGGACAAGGTCGTTTAGCTCGAGAACACGCCTTGTTTCTAAACGCATGGTGAGAGTTGGACGTGGACGAGGGGTTCACGATGTTGATGAGCGACACTTTGGCTAAAAAGGCGAAAGAGCCCTTGTCCAACTCTTCTGTCAATTTTTTTTTCTTAACCGGAACCAGGCTCGTGGATGAGAAAAGGTTCAGTACCCGATGGACACAGACGCAGAACGTCTAATTACACGATGCAAGTTCACTAACTGTGGAACACCTCGTGCGGGATAGACGTGAAAGACAATCGTCTTGACGAAGAGTCATTACACACACGCGCGTCCGTCTACAGATAGGTAGGATGTCACAGTCTAGGTAAGTCCACTACCAAATTAAAGGCATAACGAAAATGGATGTCCTGGGCATCGGATGACCAGACCTCAAAGTGAGCCAACCGATGTGCAAATAACAAATTTTAACTGTGGAACTAACAGTACAACTTACTCCACGCTCCCTGGCGGAAATCACACGATTTATTCACTGTTGTTATTGGAGAGCGAACACAGAAGAAGAAGTTCTATATTATCTATGCTGATTATTGGTTTTATATTCAGCCCCTCAGGACATCTCGCAAAAAAGACTGTGTCATCTGCATATCTTATTTCTGGAATCTTATGCCCACCTACATTTAATGAACGAATTCATTAAATTCAGGATACAATGCAGTATATCTAACATATTGCCAAGTATGAAAAAAAAACACATGGACAACTTGTTCTATATATGTTTATTACCATATAACAATTATTACAACTATCCTGAAAAGCAGATAAATGTTTATATTATAATAATAACAGTAAAATATTAAATGATAATGCCCATCACTATTTGTACATCATTGTGATGAGACACGCTGTAATGAACATCACTATTTGTACATCATGGTGATAAGACACACTGTCTGCAAACAGCTCATTAAATATTAAGCTTAACAAAAGAGACAGTGACGGTAGACACAATAACTAACATATTTATAATATACTTTCTCTAGCTAATGTGATTACGAAATTTAATGCTAGAAATGTCACCACTGAACTGATTAAATACGCCAAAATGTTTGTGACGTTGACAATCTTGTTCATGATAGACACAAGTTGTGTTTCTTTCTACACTGGGTGCTTTATGTATTTATAGTCTCAAAGGTGAATGTTTCTCCATTGATAACTGCGGAAAAACAAATTTAAAACAAATTGTGTCAGTATATAATCATATATATAGGTTCACACTATTCAACTATACTAAACAGGACCCACAACACATTCAGATTGTTAGGGTGGCTCTTTAAAGTTGATGCTATACTTCTCTGTCCTGAGTTTGTGGTAACTAGGAAACTGTGATGAACTCTCCTCACAGTGTGATGAACTCTCCTCACAGTGTGATGAACTCTCCTCACAGTGTGATGAACTCTCCTCACAGTGTGATGAACTCTCCTCACAGTGTGATGAACTCTCCTCACAGTGTGATGAACTCTCCTCACAGTGTGATGAACTCTCCTCACAGTGTGATGAACTCTCCTCACAGTGTGATGAACTCTCCTCACAGTGTGATGAACTCTCCTCACAGTGTGATGAACTCTCCTCACAGTGTGATGAACTCTCCTCACAGTGTGATGAACTCTCCTCACAGTGTGATGAACTCTCCTCACAGTGTGATGAACTCTCCTCACAGTGTGATGAACTCTCCTCACTCTATTTTCTAGTTTAACCAGTTGGATTTCAGTTTTGCCATTTGTGGTATATGTAAATGTGTAAATGTATGGGCATCTAGATAAATGGACAGAGCACGGTGTCACAGAGAGATTTAGTAGTTATCAAAAATATATGTGATTTCATGTACACAATATTTGCCATGTTCTTTTCAAAAATAGTAGGCCTCCTGAGTGCTGGTCTCGTAAAGCGCCATTAAACTTGGCTGATGTTACATCATTTGTAGATTTTCGTATACACACACCGTATCGACAGCCAATCAGAAGTACGAATTAAGTTGGATATACCAAGATAAGTGACGCAGCATGAGATCAGTGTGAAAGATATCCTGGATAAGTACTTTAAGTGTTCTTCAAAAGGAGAAATCCCGAAGGGAAACTCAACTCCGTAAGTCTAACGTGTGCTCGTCCATGTACATATCTGGATATCTCTGGTAAACGTTTATGGGTTTTTTTTAACTCGCAAGGAAAGGGGGGGGGGGGGGGAGATTGTTTTCTTTCTAAATCAATTAAATTGCTTTAAAAGCTGGTAGCATATCCTATTCAGGACGTAACCATCAACCTGCCATTATTTGGATGCAATGATGTGGGTAATATAAATACTGTCATTGCTTTCTGCATTCCGGTTGCATTGATGGAACACATTTACGGTGGGATTTGAACCTGATACCTTGGCAGTTGCAGATTCGCTCTGTACCTCGCCGCCACAGACCCAGACGTCAAAAACTAATAATATATCCTATTCAGAACGTAACCATCAATCCAACATATTTGGTTGTAATGTTTTTCCTAGGCAATATAAATACGTTCAGTCATTTTAAGTTTGCTTTCTGAACGGTCCGGGTGCACACATCCAGGCTGTGAAATTTGAACCCTGTACCTTGGCCGCCATATGCTCACGCTGTACCACCGGCAGAGAGATGGAGCATTAATTTCGAAGAAAAACATCAATATCTCATACAATCTAGTAGTTGTTTCGTACTTCTACTAATAAAATAATTAGTGGCGGAGGTGTCGCTTAAAATTAAAAAATAATGGCACAAAAATATTGCCGTGGTACTGGACAGCCCATAATCCTGTTAGATTCACATGTAGTGTGGGATAGTTTGTACAAGTGTAGTCTGAGATAGATGGAGCAGGTGTAGTGTGGGATAGTTTGTACAAGTGTAGTCTGAGATAGATGGAGCAGGTGTAGTGTGGGATAGTTTGTACAAGTGTAGTCTGAGATAATTAGTGCAAGTGTAGTGTGCGATAGTTTGTACAAGTGTAGTCTGAGATAATTAGTGCAAGTGTAGTGTGGGATGGAGCAAGTGTAGTGTGGGATGGAGCAAGTGTAGTGTGGGATGGAGAAAGTGTAGTGTGAGGTAGATGTGACAGTTTAGTGTGAGAAAGATGGAACAAGTAAAGTGTGAGTTTAAATAATATGATCATAAGTAATTTTTTGGGGTTTATTTAAACAGTTTATCAGTTTCCGATAAATAAAGGGGAAATAATAAAAGTATATCTATAACTTATATTCGCATTTGAACGTAATTCACATTTTCTGATAGAGACAGCAGGCTAATATTGTGAGTTCATATAAGATATTTTTGACTACAGAAGTGTCAGGTTATCTTGTCTTCACTTAAAGGGGGAAACAATGGTCAAGAAATTTGTCAAAGTAGCATTAAGACAAGCGAATATACTGTGATTATAATGTTGTTTTATATTAAGATTGTGAGAAACCAAAGAAGACAATCATTAAAAAATAGTGAATAATGCATGTGTTTTCTAAATAAATTGTTGTGTTTTAGTTTCTTATTTCAAATATTAAAAGAATTGTATAGCACATAAGTGTGTGAAGTTAAGAAGGTATCATTCTATTCATAACTGTCTCTGTGAATTACCAAAGCAAATGTGGTCTATTAGTCTATCCAGTATTGTATCTGTTACTTACCTAAGCAGGTGTGATCTTTTAGTATATGTATCACTGTTCTCTGTAACTTACCTAGGTCAAATGTTATCTATTAGTCTATTTAGCACTGTTCTGTGTGATTTACCTAAGCAGGTGCGGTCTATTAATCTACTTATCATTGTTATCTGTGACTTACCCAAGCAAATTAAATCTAGTAGAGAACTGTTCTCTGTGACTTACCTAAGCAAGTACGATCTATTAGTCTATTTAACACTGTTCTCTGTGCAGCAAAATTGCCTGAGGTAAATGTAACAATATTATCCCTGACGGTTGTGATGCTTTGGATAATGTTTCCAAATCCTCGAGTTCCTAGGTCTACCACAACGATTTCGATATTGTCAACCTGTCCAATATTTCGAGCCTCGTATATCAGACCAGATCTGTAAAACATGTACATTTATATAATTTACTTATGGTACGACTAATAGATTAAGTAGACTAACCAAGTTTATATTATGGATTAGATATTAGAGCAGCATGGCAGGGAAGAAGAGGGTATGAGAAGAGGATAGTGGTAAGTGAGAAGGGGAAAGTGCACAGAAGGAGGTGAGGAATGAAAATAGATCACATCTTATCCATGGAGTTATACATATTTATACATGGATGTACTTATACATGGATTTACCTATACATGGATCTAGTAATACATGAATGTATTTATACATGGATGTGTGTGTTCGTCCATCACAGGTGATGATGCCCATTTTTACATCCACGTTTGAAAATTCATTTAGAATTATGACCATGCATAACAGTTCGTACATGGCTAATGAGCCATGAAATGTAATGTAAATGAGATGTAAATGTTCTTGGAAAGTTCGGACATGAAATGACGACTGTAGGCGGATTTTGGTCTATCCGTGACATTCTAGCAACTGTTCGCTGTTGAGCTGCGGCATTTCTTCTCTTTTCTCAAGATGATGCGCTCTTTTTGACTGTAGGGCGCCATGTAGATCTATTTTGTGCAAGTTCTTCCCATGTATCTTGATCTATCTCGAACGCTTTCAGTGAGTTCTTTAGCGAATCCTTGTAGCGTTTCTTTTAGCTACCTTGAGATCGTTTACCCTTCTCCAGCTCACCATAGAAAAGTATCTTTGGCAGGTTATAGTCTGGCATACGTACCAAATGACCTGCCCAACGAATCTTTGTTTGCATCAGGATAGTATCAATGCTGGAGATACCAGATCTGTCAAGGAGAGTGACATCTGAAATCGTGTTTGTCATCTGATGTTCTAACTTTTCTGAGACAAGTTATGTGAAAGTGATTGAGTTTCCTCTCATGACATCTATACACAGCCCATGTTTCACTAGCGTATAACAGCACTGGAAGTGCCACTGCTCTGTAGGCTTTCAGCTTAGTCTGTAGGTTAATGACATTTCTACGCCACACATTTGCGTACAATTTGCCGAAAGTGCAGCTTTGGCAATCCTTGAATATACTTCCTCATTAACGTTGGCATCTTGTGTTAAAGTACTACGTAAGTATGTGAATATATTCACAGCTTTAATGCTACACCATTTACCTTTATACATGGATGTACTTATACATGGATGTACTTATACAGGGATATACGTATACATGGATGTACTTATACATGGATGTACGTATACATGGATGTACTTATACATGGATGTATTTATACATGGATGTACGTATACATGGATGTACTTATACATGGATGTAGTTATACAAATATGTACTTATACATGGATGTACTTATACAAATATGTACTTTTACATGGATGTAGTTATACAAATATGTACTTATACATGGATGTACTTATACAAATATGTACTTATAAAAAGATATTCTTATACAAATATGTACTTTTACATGGATGTAGTTATACAAATATGTACTTATACATGGATGTACTTATACAAATATGTACTTATACATAGGTGTTCTTATACAAATATGTACTTATATACATGGATGTACTTAAACATGGATATACTTATACGTGGATGTACTTATACAAGGATGTACTTATGCAGGGATGTACTTATTGACGGATGTATTTATGTAACGAATCTGTGACTCTAGATACAATGAAAAGATAAGAAGTTATTATCGTAATGGAGTATTTCAATGCAAATTAGGGAAAGAATCCATGCGAATATAGCATCGAGATCAAACCAAAACATGTACCACACTTCTAGATATACAAGACGAATTGATACCAAATAATCTTGTCAACATGATGGTATCGAAAGGCTGATTCTAGAGGGAAAGACAAAATAAGAAGAGGAAGACCAAGAAGACGATGGACCAGTGACATCGAAGAATGTATGTACATGTCTCTTGCCAATGCAGGCCTGTTTGCACGGAATAGAGAGGCGTTCAGAGTATCCTCAACCACGACAATGTTCTGGAAATAATATGTTACCTGATATATGATAATTATACAAGGATGTACATATACATGTTTGCACTTATGCAAATATGTACTTATGCAAGGATGTCCTTATACAATGATGTACTTATATGTACTTATACAAGGATGTCCTTATACAATGATGTACTTATATGTACTTATACAATGTAATGTACCGTAAATTCATTGTTACTAGTTGTTTTTTATTCAACATGTAGATCATCCCAACTGAGTCACACACTAAACACAAACCTGTTCAATCTTATGGTCTCCTCATCAACAAAGAGCACTGCTAGCTGTTTGGCACCTCTGCTAGGAAAACGAGAAATTGCTCTTAGCCTGGAGAGTAGCTGTACATAGGTCTCCGAGGTTGCTGGCGGTGGGAATTGTTGTCTTTAAATATAAAAATAACAATATTATAAAAGCTGATGAAAGCAAAAACTATGAATAGTAACAGTTAAACTTAATATTTCAGTATGGAGAAGTTTTTTTATATGTGGCGAACACTTGCTGAACATTACCCTCATTGCCTTTCGGTTCTGAGTAAGTTGTCATGTTACTGTCATATTCAGTGTCATATTCATGTCCTTCATTTCTCGGGCTAATCTACATCTTGGGCGAACTCGTTTATTCTTGATTAGCATCAAGAACTAGTATCAATGCACAAGGCGTTTCCCCATTGGTGCCCTGCTTTCTATTTCGTCAGCCATTTAAGAGTATAGAAAACTGTCTCTTGTTGTCCTCCCAGGAACTTTAACCTCGATAATTGACCTTCCTAGTCTATTGTATTTTTCACGTGTCCAAACATATTCAATGAATGTGTAATGGTATTGGAAGATCAATCTTCTTCTATGTTCAGGTCTTTGAAACGTCTGTGTTGATTCGTGTCTCTGTGTTGCAATGTTCAGGTCTTAGCGGATGCCTGTGTTGATTCGTATCTCTGACCATGATATTCTTAGGAACTTTTAATGGAGAATAATAGTGTATTTATAATAGACTTAAAGATTGTTGCATTTGACTAATACTAATAGGTATATAAGTACATGGATAACAAATGTGCAAATGTCGACAGATAGGCCTATAATAAATTTGTAGATGAATTGAAATACTCTTTGATTAAAGCCAGATTTTTACATTGCTTTATGCAAGAATACTATTAAAAGCTACTTTGGCTAGTTTCTTGTAAAAAATGTGGACATCTAAAATGGTTTTCATATTAAAAGTATTAAACACCAATCAAGACTTTAAATTTATTATATCAAAAAAGAATACAGCTAGTTTGTCGATAAATCGACTTCCTGCGCAGGAAATTACTATTTTTTTCTTCACATCCACGAATTTTCAGCTTGACCGTTTATGATTTTTTAACAAATTATTAAGTCTTTTATATTGTCAAATAGTCAAATTTATTGTTTTTCTTTTTAATATTTAACACATTTTTTTCTAGTTCTTAGAATAATTCCTGTCAATTCTGTTTTATTCCTCTGTAAAATGTGCCCCATTCAACTGTAGATATCCAGAACCTCATATCTGCTCACTCATCATCCATCGTTTGACATCCTATGATGCTATTCATAAATGACATCAAAAACTAGGGAGATGGGCATCGGAAAAAGTTGTTGACAAAGGGGAAGGTTTTTAAACAAAAGTTTACGCCAACAATATTGTTTTTATATAGCAATTAAATTCTTTGAATTAGAAAGTTTTTTTGTTAACATGCAAAACAGAGCGTGCATTTATTTGATGCTATTTTTTTTCTTTTTAAAGCAGTATTTATTTTTTGGGAGGAGGGTAAATTATATGTGATATTATTAAACTGGGAGGGTATCCCTGAACAGCTGTCTAAACTTAGCAAAACAAAAACGTTGTTTAAGGACAGCCCTCTAGTCCAAACATCGCAAGTTCTTCTATTTTGTAATAAATGTGTCAATGTTGTTATTGGTAAGATATTTTTGTATGTATTCGTTCTCAAACTCCCACTAGATCTATCCTGTTGCAGGAGAATGTCCCTACTTAATTTTCAGCAGTATGTAGTACAGAGAAACGAAAGTCATGCGTCGAGACCTCGTTTGTCTTCAAAAAATTGCCGAATAAATTAGCAATACTTTACCTTACCTATTTCCATTCGAACTTGCATGTGCTTTGTATTACCCCTGTCCCTATAATTCCACCGTGATGAGTTACCTCTGGCACAATGATGATTTGATCTCTTAAACAGAACAGACCAAGAAATGCATCTGAAGAACTTTGATTCACACAGACATGAAAGAACATGCTGATGATGATACACCGATTTGTGAATATCATTTGATTGTCTGACCACATAACTTATTTCTGTATATCGTTTTTTTACATTATTATTATTAAAGTAATATTGTTATTATTATTTTTAATATTATTATATACTAATATTCGTAGTCGCTTTCTATTTGCTTTATCCTTTTTTTAATAGGATACCAGATGATCTTATATTCTATTGTCATCCTTAGTTTCAATTCAGTTCTTGTTTTCACAAGGACCGTCAAACATTATTATTACTACTACTACTACTATTATTATTATTATTATTATTATTATTATTATTATTATTATTATTATTATTAACATGATAACACGCAACATAGTGATTAAAATCCTCACGTGTCACAGTAGTTGTCAAGATTGGCTAAGGGAACGTTCTCAGCATTGTTGCAAATGCCCAGAAGATAGCTGACACGGACAAAATTAGAGCGGTCAGTCAATGCATCAACGAGCCTGCTAATCACTTGAACTGCATCTCGTGTGGCCCCAGGACCAGACACAAAGAACACATCAGCATTTCTTTCCACGGTACAACCTGATATGGATAGAATAATACAATAAATTGGCAGCACAAACAATCTATATATGATGTACATGCTTGAAAGACTGAAATTTTTAGTGCAAAGATCTTGAGTTCAGTATCTGTTATTCCAAGAGTTCAAAATGTAATAGAGGATTGACTTAATCGTGCTAGTGTTTCCCCATATTAACACCATCATTGTCAATATAGCAGCATGCAAACTGCCAAGAGTATCACCCACAACAAGTAACTCTGTAGTTGCAATCGATAATCTTCAGTGACTAATCAAACACCAATAAAACATCCCAGTCAAATTGTGGGATGAATATCTCATGAAGGGAATGTAAATTAGTTAAATTGTAAGCCACAGAGATCCCCAATATATTTTTTTTTAAAAGTATTTTCAGAATTTTCTCACTTAGTGACAAAATTTCTTTTTTTTTTTAAATGCTACTGGCCATGAAATTTATGGTTTGATCATTTATGCATTTTTGATAAATTTGAAAATGTAGTGAAAGATAGGTGTATGGCTAATTTTGGCCACATTTTATCTGAAAGTTAGGAGCAGGGCTAATATTGGCCATATATTACCTGGAAGTTAGAAGTAGGCATATGGCTAATTTTGGCCATACTTTACCTGAAATTTGACTATAAACGAATTTCTAATATTCAGAAACCGTGATTTAAATATTTATATAATACATATTCCAAGCTATAAATCTGATAGACAAAAAATATAAATATATGGAATTATATATCAAGTCACCTGTGTGTTGCCCGGGGCCCGAAAGGGAAGCAAAGAATAGCAACACTGTTTACCTTCCACACATGTCGTAAAAGGCGACTAAGGAGTTTATCGGATGAAGTTGGCTGTCTCATCCCATATAGCGTCAGTGATCCAAAGCCATGCTGAAGTCAGATGTGTCAGGCCGAAAGGCAGATATATCGCAGTAATGCTTTAAACCATGACATACACATTCCGTTCTCCGGACTACATCCTGTTAATCTGCAGGAGTTTGAGAACGAATGAAGAGGAAGAATATATCAAGTGACAATTTTTCGAGAACGTTGTTTTCATTGCAGATACTCTGAATAACAGAGTATGAGGCAACAGAAATTAGTTCTACAGAAGAATGCTGAGAATACCACGGACTGCCAGAAAAACTAATGTAGAGGTGTTAAAAGAGTTAAATGCGAAACGGACCTTAATCAATAATATAAGAAAAAGGCAATCTTCTTTTTTTGGCCACTTCATGAGACAGGCAGGTTTAGAGAACATAATCACACCAGGCAAGATTGAAGGTACCAGAGACAGAGGGCGACAACGTGAGAACATATTAGACAGTTTGACAGCCTGGCACGGCAAAGAAACAACAACGACCTTGATACATAATACTCTGGACAGAGAGCTGTGGAGAGCCATGACAGTCTACGCCAGACGGCATGGCACCTGATGATGATGACTGAACACCTCTCTGTCCCGAGCAAGCAGGCTTGCATTTATCAGAGACATGTTCGTACATTCTTCGATGTCGCTGGTCCATCGTCTTCTTGATCTTCCTCTTTTTCTCTTCCCGGGTACTCTGTCCTCAAGAATCAGCCTTTCGATATCATCAGGTCTCTTTGGGGTGCAAAGGGAACGCATTGCTCTAGGCGGACCCAGAGTTAGCAGATAACCAAGATCCCAAATGTACCTCCACGCGGTGCACCCTCGAAACAGAAATACAGCAGCTCGAGCTGATTCTGGCCACACCATTTGGGATCGTGTCCGAGAATGTGGAGGTAGCAGATGGAAAGAGATTTTACTGCACAAGAGACAGACAATATCTCCGACACCACCAGCATCACCACATATAGCGACACTGTCTACATACAGTGAAGCTAATCAGTCCAGTCCGAACATTGGAGGGGCGGCCAATGTAAAATGCACGTACCGGTAGATGCATGGCGAGAGACAAAAAAGATTTCATACCGAGTACAATGAAACAATGAAAGGGCAGAACAGCGCTAGAGGGCAGCGCGAACTGCAAATAGAAAGTGAAAAGTCCCTAGGAAAGGGGAACTACAAGCTCCGTCAGCTCGAGACGAGCTTCTAGTTACCTGTGTTCCTTACAGACAGAGCCCCAGACCCATTCATTGGCGTTTGGTAAAGCAAGAAGACCTAATCCAACTCTAATGTCGAGCATTCCTAAACCGGAAATATGCTTGCGAAGAGAAAGGGTTCTGTACCCAATGGGCTTAGGCAAGAAAGGGACAACGATGGTAGCCCTGGCCCAACTCTACTGTCAGGTTTTCCTACACCGGAAATACACTTGAAGAGAGAAAGGGTTCAGTACCTGATGGGCTCAGGCGCTATTGGGACAAGGACGCTCAGCTCGAGAACGCCTTGCTCTAAAACGCGTGGTGTGAGACTCGAACTTGGATAAGGGGTACACGATTTCGGTGAACGACACCTCGGCTAAGAGGGCGAAAGAGTCAGGGTCCAACTCCTCTGTTGAGTTCTTCCCCTTAAGGAACCAGGCTCACGGATGAGAAACGGTTCAGTACCCAATGGGCACAGGCACAGCACGTCCAATTATACGAGGCAAGTTCATAGACAGTGGAACACCTAGTGCGAGTCAGACGAGAGAAAAAATCGTCTGGGCGAAGAGTCGCCACTACGCGTGCCTGGAGACAGATATAGAGGCTGTCACAGGCTAAGGGTAGCGCACCCGAATTGTCAAGGCATGCCGAAATCGGATGTGCTAGGCCTACAAGGCGCATAACGGTGGCACAACGTAATCACGTATCCGGCGGAAATCGCACGGATATCCGTGATGGTTACAATAGAGCGAACGCAAAACAAACACACATCAGGTCTCTTTAAGAGTAAAAAATACTGTAGCTCCCTCCTTCTGATGGTGTTTAGAAGCCACGCTCCATTTTGTTTTAGTAATTTTAAAATTCAATGTTCTTCTTTTTCTCTTTCTTATTTGTAGAATCTTTCTGTAGTACTTCATTTCAAATGAATTTATTCTGTATGGAATTAATTTACAGCTATTAAGGATAAAACACGGTCGATCGATATTTTTATACTGGTGTAATAAAAAAATGTAAAGGGGGTAATAGATGCTTAAAAGTTATTATTGACATGCAGATGTTTGGTCTAGTAGGACATTCTGAGTCCTCAAGGCATCTTATCAAAGTATTGTGAAAGTAATTTCCACGAGATATTGGAGTAATAAAAATATCGTATAATCAGCTAAAATATTCGTCACTCAATGAAGAGTTTTAATTTGTCACAATATTCTTTCAATGACCTACTATTCACATCACATGGGTTTAGAAAACGATATTACTATAAATAGATCAGCTAGAAAATATCTTTTCAATATATAGGCCATTACATGAGATAATATATAGGCCATTACATGAGACAATATATAGGCCATTACATGAGACAATATATAGGCTATTACATGAGACAATATATAGGCGCCTAAATGAGACAAACTAATAGCAGGCAATCCGTCGTAAGCAAATATGCTTTCAATCTGCTTCTTAAAAACAGTAAAGATGTGGTATGAAATGGTTTCCATTAATGAAGAGATCTTGTGAAACCTTACATGGTTTAAATGTCAAAATAATTTGGTAGTATTTCAAAGAGTGAGATATGGAAGATGAATTGTTTTAGCGGCTAAGTCCGTACTAAAAATAGTAATGCAAATTAGTGTAAAGTAGGTCAGCAAGCAGATATAGAGATACAAATTGTTGCACTGTGAATCTCGTCTCTTCTCGACATTTTCGATCTAGCGGAAATTCGTGCTTATACCGTCCTCCCCTTCTGCAGTCTGCCCTGAGGTGACCGACCTGCCCACAATCATAGCATCTTCGGTCTCTCTCTGTTCTCGTGCCTCGTCTCTCTGGAAACTCCTGTTTCCTTTCCCGGAATCTGTCAAATCTCCCCTGGTTTAGAGGGAGCGTCTTTTCTACTATATCCGATTCCATTTCCTGGGGCTCCGTGCCCAACCTGAATTCGATCCACTTAATAGTGCGCTCCTTCGTATGTGCTAAACAGAGAGCATCGTCTAGTGTGCTGGGATCAGTTTCAATGAGGTGACGTTTAATCGCTCCTGGCAGCAACCCTTCTACAAAATAGTGCAGGAGTATTCTCCCTACACCTCCTTCCTCAATTTCCTGGGGAAAAGCTTCTTCTGCCAGACGTAACAGTCTGTCTCCGAAAGCTTCCACTGTTTCATCCACGTTGTGTCTAACCCTTGTTAGCATTACCAGCGCATGCGCGGATCCAGAGAATCCACCATATCTCCGTTCTAATCCCGCTTGGAAGTCCTTCCAGAATTCTGCTGGTACTCTCTCTATCCTGAGCCTAATCGTCTCCGCTACTAGACCGTTGCTAGCTTGCAGAGCTAACAATTTCTTGTTATAGTCGCTGGCTCTTGTCAACAATGCGCACTTTTCTATACCTGCTATCCAGCTCTTGAAGTGCGCTTCGTTCCCTGAGAACGGCAGCCGAGCCTTGCCATCTCAAGGCTTGTATTAATTCGCGCAGCTCAGACTTCTCTACTTCTTCATTGTTGGCTACTGGGGCCAAGGCCTTTTGCTCCATTTTTCTCCCAACACCTCTTTTATGAGTTTCTCGCTACTAACTCTGTGACGTTCTCTCAACTCAACTATTATCTCTGGATAGCTTTAATCTGTCTAACTGCTAATCTATATGTGAACAAACAATCCTACTTGAGTTATATTACCAAGTTTACATATATATAAAAATGCATAAAACAAATATGTCAAGTATCTAATTATCTCCTCTGTGGAATGAATCATTTATAAATTCAATATCTCCTGTGGATCTAACATTCATAAATTCAATATTTCCTCTGTGGAATAACATTTATAACTTCAATATCTCCTTTGTGGAATAAACATTTATACATTCAATATCTCCTCTGTGGAATGAATCATTTATAAATTCAATATCTCCCCTGTGGAATAAACATTTATAAATTCAATATCTAATTAATGTTAACTTTAACTATTAATGTTAAGCACCAAAACAAACTTTCATTTCTCTCAGTCGTCCTGGTCCTGTCGGAGAATTTATAAATTTAGCTAGAGTCTCCACATAGTAATAGATTGTTCGTAAATTAGATAACAATTGTTCACTTCTCTCTGTTCTGTGATAATTAGTTAGTAAGACATACTCACATTAATGTCCGTCGGTTCCTTGAAATTTTACTAAACTGCGCACGCACTGATTAATTTAACGAACAGGTAACTGAAATTCACGACAGCTTGTGTCGCAACTTGAAAATAAATTTAACACACACCGATTTTCTCTTTGAAACTTCTGTGTTTCAGTATAATTGGCCTTCGTGATGATAAAATATAGGGTAGCACTCCGCGTTGGCCGGGACCATCGTGGTCATAGGCCTCAGTGTAACAGTAACATGTCTGCCCTTATGCGTGACAGAAACAACTTGTTACCGAAACATATACTCGACTGTCTGTCCTGGACAGACTAGCGTGACCGAAAGAAGATCTGCAGTGTCACAATAACTTGCGACGGAAGAAAATGCCTTTTAGGACTTACTGGAATACTGGTGCTGTGACCAGGTCTAAATCTGTGTAATACTGCTCGACATCAATCAGTTAACCAAAGCACTCCTTCACAATAATATGAGGTTTATTTACACAAGTTGATATACATCAATTAATAGCATCATACTCATAAGAGAGGCAAATAACCACAAGGCACAAGTCACAATCTAGTCATTCGAGTTCGTCCTCAACTCTGCTGACTAATCCTAAATTATCTGCCACTGGGCAACAGTGTAATCATCTCAGATTACAAATTACGCTAACACGTCCAGGGGATATTGCTTAACTCGGGTTCTAAGCTGTCTTAGAGCGTATACCGACTATCTGACTGTGACTGTTGCCAAACTAACTAGGACTTGTCTCTCCGGGGAGACAAGTACTGACTCTCTGGACTGTCTCCGGGGACTCTGTGGGACACTCTGCCTGGAGACCGTGTCGGGGCTCTCCTTTTTTCGGGACACTCTGTTTCACCCCCTTTTTGTGTGCTCCGATGAGATCCTCAACTCCACCCTTCTTCTTACTCCCCACCTATCAACTTCTCTTCTCGTCCGCACCTCACCGCTTCTGACTCCGCCTCTACATTATGACCTGTCAAACTCTTGTACGCGTTTATTAAACCATGCGTAACGTTAGATGTTCCTCTCTGGTAAGAGGCTATGCCTATGGCGTTACGCAACTTAATACTCTTGCCAATTCCATTGCCAATTCCATTGTTGCGAGTATCCACGAGTTCAGACGGACTGTGTGAGTTTGTAGACACTCGTCTTAACCTAGTCCAAACATCCCATTGTCCTTCCTGGGGTATGGTATAATGGCGTCGTCTGCCTCCCGTGTCCGAGTGCGTAAGATGCAGACTTGTGATAAATAATATTGCCTTTAGCTAAAGCGTACTAGCTTGTCTCAGACTTTCTGTCTGACATGTGCGAGAACAACTCGTCTGCAATTTAAAGTATTTGTACCAACATTTACACAAGAGCAAAACATTCAATGTGTTGCATTTCCCCGTCCATCTCTTGCTATCTGTGAAGGGTTCTCACTTCTTACTGTGAAACCCCCTGCCTGTGAAGGGTTCCGCAACCAGATACTATCACATGACCACTGTTAACACTACAGAGAACCAGTTCCCGTGCTGTATAGTTGGCAATTACAGAAATTGGATTTAACAGAAATGATAGAAGTAAAAACAAATGTGAAATGAAAACTTTATGATCAGTAAAGTTGTGTTGTGTTAGACTATAGAATGACAATAAAAGGTTATGTATGAAAATAGTATTTACGTATGAAGCAGGTACTGAAGTCTTACTGAACGACGACTAACACACTATCGCTGTCGGTTGCTCACGATTAGATTATGTTATGTGTATCGATATGTGTATGATTATATCCTGTGTTTTGTTGTATGTGTTATTTCACGTGAGTATCCGACAGTGATAGTGTGTTAGCTGTCGTTGTGTAAGACTTAAATACCTGTTTCCCATGTAAGTACTAGATTATAGCATATGAACTTACGTCTGGACACATCAAGTGGGGGTAGATTACATGCACGTTGCGGAAGTGTAAACTTGATCTGATCCAATACTCTAAAATTTGTCACGTTGAAAATGAATGAGTCATCGGGGTCACTGGCAATGTTCCTCCACTCAAGCTCGTCCTGGTACTGACCAACCCCAATAACGAAAAGGTAGAAACCATCTTCGCGGGCAAGTTCTGATTCCCTTGCTGTATTCCACGGTGACCTTGATCCGCCATCAGTAACCACAATTATTATCTTGGTAATGCTCTAAAGAAAGATATATTTTTGCGTGATTGTGAGAGAGCTTCATTGAATAATCGATCGCAATAATTTTAATTTTAATTTTCAAGAATTTGGGAAACATTTTGTCCTTTAGTGTCAGAGAAGAATAAATTTCGCCACTTAAGTGCGCTGAAACTTTTTAATTAATACTATCACCAATTTTCTGCACAGAGTCATGTCCATTAAGTCACTAACACTCTCTCAAACATTTCCCTATTGTTATAATGTTGGTGGTTACAAGTTGAAAATAACCTTACTAATAAAGTCAACTATGTTTCTGATACTATACAAAGAAACTATACAAAGACTGGAAACATAACAAAGAACAAGAAATATATGAAAAATATGCATTAGCACGAAAAAAAGTAAAACAACTGATTAAAGAAGCTAAAAGTAAATCATGGTCTGATTTTGGCAAGAACTTGAATAAGGATTACAAAACAGCTACAAAACGCTTCTACAAAACAATCAAAGTTATGAGAACCAGAACAGAAAATCACGATCCTACAGAACTAAGAAATGACAGAAAAGGTAATCCAATTCAAATAAGCAAAGAGCATTAAAAAGATGGAAAGAATACTTTTCTGAGTTACTAAATACAACATCAAGCAATAATACAGCAAAAGAAACCATAAAGAGTTGTAATGAACAAGAGCCAAATATTCTCATAGAGGAAATTGCCGAGGTCATAAAAAAGGCAAAAAATAACAAAGCTCCAGGGATAGATAACATACCACTAGAAATTATAAGAGCAGCAGGAGAAACAGGATTATATTGGCTCCACAGAATTTTTAATACGGCGTGGAGGCAACAGAAGACACCAACAGACTGGAGAAAAGCTATCATAGTGCCAATATGGAAAAGGAAAGGCAGCAAAAGAGACTGTAACCAGTACAGGGGAATTTCCGTGTTAAGCCATGCAGGAAAACTATATGCAAAAATAGTAGAGAAAAGACTGAGACCTGTAATAGAACAACAACTTAGCAATACACAAATGGGTTTTAGAAGAAATAGAGGTTGTACTGATGCAATATTTATTCTGAAACAGTTGGCAGAGAAGTCAATAGAATACAACCAAAATTTATACATATTCTTCAAAGAGCAAGAGAAAGCATTTGACCGAGTAAACAGAGAAAAACTATGGGAAACATTAAAAATTTATGGAGTATGCCAACATTTAATTAACGTTTGTAGAAGTCTCTATAACAACAGCAGTTGCACTATAAGAACAGCTGGAGGCTACACAGAGGACTTTGTGATTAGCACAGGAGTAAAGCAGGGATGTGTATTATCCCCACTACTTTTTATTACATACATGGACCATATAAACAAAACAGCAAATTCTAATGAAGCAAATGAACTGCTTTTTGCAGATGACCAGGTTTTATTCCACAACAGCATTAAAAACCTGCAAGACCACCTAAACACAATAGACACAGCAGGCAAGCAATTTGGAATGAAAATCAACATAGACAAAACAGAAGTAATGAATATTGCAAGAGAAAAGGAGAACATCAACATTCAGATAAATAATAAACAACTAAAACAAGTAGATGAATTCAAATATCTGGGCAGCACATTGAGATATGACAACAAACAAGAAGCAGAAATAAACGCAAGATGTAATATGGCCTGTCAGATCATTGGTCAATTAACACCTTTACTAAGAAACAAAGATATTACACTAGAAACAAAGAAAGCAATTTTTCAACACCATTTTCTTACCAACATTGTGTTATTAGTGTCAAACTTGGACATTAGATTCTAGAACAATACATAAGATTAACACCACTGAAATGAAATGTGTGAGACGTATGATTGGAGTTAGCTTGAGAGACAAAATCAGGAATGAAGCACTAAGGAAACAATTAGGGATCAAACCAACAATAGAATACATACAGAAACAACAAGTTAAATGGTACGGCCACATAACCAGACAGAAAGAGCAAAGTATTATCCAAAAAACACTTAACAAACGATACGAAAACAGGAGACCTATTGGACGCCCTCGTAAAAGGTGGATAGATAGTGTATTAGAGACACTCGGAAATATAACAGCAGAGGAGGCAAATAGAAGGGCAAAAGACCGTACACTCACTTTCCCCTCAACACCGAAAGGTACATGAGGACAGCAAGAAGAAGAAGTTTCTGATGACATTCCGAAAATATTATTATTATTATTTTGTAAAAGTAATATAACTTGAACATTATTAGACTAAGTTATATTATTCTATTTAACATCTAACTTAAAAGTGTTACACTCCATTATTCTATTTAACATATCACTTAAAACGTGTTATACTCTACTATTATATTTAACATTTCCCTTTAAAATGTTATATTGTTCTAGTTAAAATGTTCTATTTAACATCTCACTTAAATGTATTAGACAAAGCTCTGTTATTTATGTGGCAAACAATTGAAATTTTTTTGCTGAGATTGGATTTTTGTGTGTGACATCTCGAATTCAATCATTGTATTCAATATTTACACAACTTTTTATTTACTTTTTATATACCATTTCTTAGCGGTTGTGGACGGATGTGTAGGATCTGGTCAGGATACCCGCCTACACAACAAGATCTCCAGTAGGAGACCTGTGCGCTAAATTAAGTTGGGTCCAGTACGTTACGTGTTTTCATTATTGTTTACATTTTAATTGGCTACTATTTATGTACTTGGTATCGCCTTGGCTATTCTTGGCATGCGATTACAAGTATATAATTAGTAACCAACTAAAAGGTAAATAATAATCGAAACACGTAACGAACTGGGCCCTTATTATTTCACGAATGCATTCACAGTATATCACATCCAAGTTCATTATCGCTGCCGGAGCTACTCTCTGATCGTACAATTCTAGCATATAGCAACTCCTGCTCAAACGTATCCATAGCAATACCTTCTCGAAGTTCCCCTGTTTCCACAAAGTTTGCTATGGTGGTGACCATATGCTTGACTGTATAACTATATCTCTCATTATTTGTTCTGCTCTTGTCTCTTCTATGATTTCATTGTCTAATCTCGATGACTACACGAGGGGTTTCGGAAATGATGATGGTAAACATCTCTACCTTGAATGGAACCAGCCATGATCAATGTACCAGCTTCTGCGAGAATGTCCTGCGAACTGAGATTACAGCCACAGTCAGAACATGTCCATATATTAAGATATTGCAAACACAGTCAGCTAAACTCATGGTGGATCTAGACATTAAATGCTGTGGAGAATCCTTAAAACATAAGATGCAGGAAGTGACACAGTCACAGCACATGTTCAACCACAGAGTGAAGGATCAAGACATGACTTTTGAGTGCTTGTGACTAGCAGGGAAATTATCTCTGTAAACCCGACCTGACCTGTGAACTCTCAAAAGAAGTTGTTCATGGATTCTTCATGAACAAAATTGATCAAATACGCATCGATATCACATATAGAAGAACATAATCATTACATTCTTTAGCAGGAAGATGTCTGCAGCAAACAGCCAATGCATTGCAAAGAGAAGAGCTACTCAGCAGCAATTAAATATCGATAACAATATAAAACTTCTTATATCAGAAAAGACTAGGACGTGTAAACTGTAATATTGTATAATTCATTCTTACTAAATAATAGATCATGATATAATTGTACTGCTGCATAATAAGGTAATTGTCTTCTTTCCAGGTATGTCGTAGAAGGCGGCTACAGAAAGTTGGGGGATGGGCTGACAGCCTGTCACCTATAAAAAAAAACCCATCATTGTGACTGCATGTCTTGTCTCAAATTCTTGCGTTTGTCTTCTGTCAAATAATCCCCACTGGTGACAATGAAATAAATATCAGCGGACATTGAGGCTTTGTCCTTTTGTGGCAGACTCCTTGGTAGCGGAGAATGTTAGATATTCCATCACTGAGGATGTGTCAACTAATCTGGCAGAATTATGAGGTAATTTGTCCAGATGTTTATGCTACGCTCCGATCAAGATGTGATGATTCTGGAATTCTGTCTGTCGCACTTGAACTCCTCCCTTCGGAGATTAAACATGCATCTATAACCCCCACCCACGCCTTTGAGAACAAAGCTAATAGGAGGCCAGATGCTACCTCGGTTGTTTAACTGAGGAGGACTAGTCCTTTTATCAGATGGGCTATGGGATATCAAGAGCAACGTGCTGACAGCTAAATTGATTATTTAATTATCATAATAAATGACTTAAAAGAAAGGCAAACACCAATCTGATGCACTGAAATACTGAACATATATGATCAATTTCCACTAGTGTTTGCAGCACCATACTTTATACTTATAACTTAGTTCACAAAACCTGCTTCATCTAACAATAATGGTTTATTGCCCATCAAAGTATAATCATGATTATGTAATACTCACGTTTCTAAAGAAAGCATTCTCCCTGACGAAACGAATTGCCTGATCTGTGTTAGTAACTCCTGTCCTGTATGGTAAGTTCTGTTCAGTGATACTGGCCAGCAAGTCACTTTTTGTTTGGAAACGATTAAGTTCTAGAGGTGGACGCTGAGGAAGTCAGTAATACTTTGTGTCCAGATTCATGCAAATGGTAAAACTCAAGATGCATACAGTATCATTGCTGTGTATATATGTATGTATATATATATATATATATATATATATATATATATATATATATATATATATATATATATATATATATATATATATATATATATATATATATACATATACACACATATATATATATATATATAAGCCTATACGTATATTGTGTATATATCTAATATATGTTATAAAGATGTATAATCTACAATATACACAATCATAGTGATGTGTCTAATGTTTAGGGAGTATACAAATGTATATAGCTGTTGGCATGCTTTACATCTATCTCTATCTTTATTTCTGTCTAATTGCCTGATAATTCTTTAATTTTATTCATTCATACATTCATCAACTATTTCATATATTCATCCATCCATCTAGCTCTTAGTCCATCTCACTGTAATGTCGTCACTGAAGGTTACGATTCCAACACGAGTGGTTCTCTGCCCAATGTCAAAGCGAGCTACCAAGTCTCGGGCAAACTGTAGCTCCTGCCTGTAGTCATTGATGTAGATAGATGTTGACGAGTCCAAGATTAGGAATATGTCTGCGACTTTGCCATAGCAACCTGAATATATCAGAAGTCAGCATAATTATAACTATTGCAATGCTTAATGGAAACTTCTAATTTAAGGAACATTTACAATATTCGCGTTCTTTAAATCTCAGAAGTGCACTAGGAAATGTGTCCTCTAAACAATGAGATACTGTATTTTGAACAAATACAAATGCTGATAAGTGTATAACTTATGTTATTCTTCGTCAAAATATTGTGTTGTGTATTATTTATTATTTAACGTGTTTGTGTATTATAATTCAACATGTTTGCATCACAATTTTTCGAATTTGGTTTCAATATTGAAATTTGAAGTTATTTTAAAATGAAGATTCTAAGCCCGTAGATAAGCGAGTAGGAGAGTTTCGATGGTTAAACCCCCCCTCCCTCCTTTTAGGAAATAAGCACATACCATTTAGTACTAGGAATATAGCCAAAACGCGAGTAACACCGCTCTACTACCCCTAGGACTACAGTCAAATGGCAAGTAACACCGCTCTACTACCCCTATGAATAGTGCCAAAACGCAAGTAACCCCACTCTACTACCCCCCTAGGAACACAGCAAAAACGCGAGTAACGCTGAGCTATTACCCTTAGGAATACAGCCAAAAGGCAAGTAACACCGCCCTACTACCCTTAGGAATAGTGCCAAAACGCAAGTAACACCCCTATAAATGTAGTTGAAAGGCAAGTAACACCCCCTCTCCCTCAATTCTCATCTCCCCTAGCAATTTTCTAATATAAGTCACGAAAAATCTCATTAAAATGTAGGATTTTACACACAAATGTGCGCACGAGCTGTATGGGAACCATATTCTTCAGCAAATCAACCTTAACACATTCAACAGAAATGAACAGGTCATGATATTTCTACTGAGAATGAACCACTACCATCTAAACTCACACTTACACTGAATGGGAAATAACTATGTTGCCTAATTCTGCAACGCAGCAACACAAACACCATAACACATATCACATAACTGTTCTAGTTTCGTTGTTCACAGAACGAGAATCTGGCACACAGGATCTTTCCTGCAAAATACGTTGTTGCAAACCCACGATGACCTAAAATAAACCACTCCACACATGCTAATAATTGTACTGGATGTTTAATAATTGATCGCAGAAGAAGAAGAAGAAGATGGGGTAAAACAATTGTTTGTTTGTTTGAGAACTCCAGGAATTGTGAGAGCTTATCATTTATTTCCTATGTCCAGTGGGGTGGTTTTTCTGAGTTTTCATAACCAGGAAACTTCAGCTTTCGGCTTAGTGTAATACCTATTGAAAGAGCCTTCTACTTAAAGGGGGTCTATAATTGTATAGATGACGTGCTACAAAGCTTCCATAAGAGAGTCTCAATATAACAGCATGTCATCTACTAAGATTTTCTGTTGCATGGGAAGTTTGTCTAGTGGGCCATTGGTGAGACCGCCACAAACGCAACCGCTATGCGTACATAATTGTTTAAATGAAGTGATGAAATAAGGGGCTTCCCCACGAGAGGAAAATCTCACCTTATAGTTTATATCTTCTAGTATTAGGGACTTGGTATTGAATGATTGGTGACCGGATGGGTCACTGGTGAAATATCCCGCTTCTGTGGGATCTTTTGTTTATCCACTCATTTATCCATAAACCCATAAGAGGTCAGGGATGTATAGGTACTACATTGGATACATCAACACACAGTCATCTAGCGATTTTTATATCCGGCAATGCAGATTACCGTGTAAAGAATTTGATCTATGCGTTGACTATCATTTGTACTATTTCTATTTTGTCAGCTATAATTGGCAGAGCCCAACTCATCTCCAATCCCTTTTGTTTTTGGAGAGTGACGAGTAACTGTGAGGCAGTACAAAATGGAGAGACATGGAACAGCGTTGGACGACGACAATTCATCGCGAAAGCTGTCTATAAAAATTATAGACGAATTAATGTTAAGGATATCGCTTAGTCGATTATAAGTCCCTGTAAACGCATCAGTTCAGTCGTCAAAAGTAACGCTATTAGGCTTTTGCCGCGAGTTTCATTGGCTGACGACACAAAGTATACATAAAATGACCAATGACAATCACGGGAAAAGCTAAATAGAACCGTATATTTGACAAGGTACAAGGCGTAGTCGAGACCCTACTATGTGATTCTGGAATAAATAAAGGTCTATCCTGCTCACCATTCCCAATTTCCACACTTGTCATTATCTGAGCCGTTCCATCTGTTTGATTATATTCATGACTGTAGATACGTTGGAATGTGTCGGGGTGCTCAAATCGTTGGGGTTACCCCTGGAAACTCAGAAAATGACATTGAATCTTAAGAATCAAGCCATAAAATGATCAAATCCACCCCACCAGTAAATGTTATTCCGCAAAGGTCATATAAAATCCCACAAAACATAGTAAATTTGCTCGCGCCCCCCTACCCACACATTACTCCCCCACCCCACCCGACTAAAGTACCTTCAGCCCCTGGTTATATTTCTTGTCCAACTACAGTTAGTTTTTATTAGTTTGTATGTCCTCTAAACATAATGAAATTACTGGGTTTTTTCTTAGACTAGTAGCAACATAAGAAAACAGTCAAGTATTTATACTGAATATTTTACAGTGAGAAAATTCCTGTAGGGATATAAGGATTCACTGAAACATTTACCTTCAGCTGTCTGGTCTCTTTGAGGCCCGAGTTCAAATTCTGAAATACATGAATATAGTTAGTATTTAAAAAGATGCAATAAGAAAATAACAAGAATATGTGCATAAAAAGTGTTCGTTTATTAAATGGAAGCATAGATTTAATAGAAATGTAGAATTTTTCCAAATGATGACAATATGTATATATGTTATTTAGTTAATTTTCATCCAAATGATGATAATATGTATATAACTTAGGTAGTTAATCTGATCATCATCATTGCAAACTGGACATGCCCATAGTTGCCCCTATATCTTCCTGTGTGTATCCGCCATTACACTTCTACTGACAGTACTGGTGCTATGTTGGTTGACCATAATTTTTCTGCGCCCTCCAAAATGTTCACGTCTAGCAACACCGCATATCAAACCCTGATCTCTGATCTTTAATCCTGAACATTGAAAAGGAATCATCATCCACACTAGTCTCACGCTCGCGTACTATATCTCTTACGGAGTTCAAAATGTCAGCTCGATCAATTGTCCCATCGCCCTGTGCCACAATCTCGCATGATGCCAGTTGATCTGTTCTTTTTTTTCCTCGAACACCCACATTTCCCGGCACGAAAATAAATGTAATCACTTTCAGCCTCGCCTTTATCAAGGCATCAATCCACTGTTCGCGAACTAGACTAACTTGTGCCTTCCTAATCAAACTCATAGAGTCACTCAAGATGCAGATCTGCGTTACGTTCTGTGTGCATAGCCACTCAAATGCCCTGGTCACCGCCAGGGTCTCCATGGACATGCTGCTCGTAGTAACCGCAAAGACCCCACTCTCCTCCCTGATCGTTTTACCTACGCACTGATCTGTGAAAGCCCAAGCACTGCGAACATGTCTAATCACAGATCCATCAGTGTATATAATCACATCCCCCTCTTTGACATTCTCACTGACCAAAGACTTCACTTCTTTCTCCACAGCTGTGGTACACCATTCTCTGCATTCCCTGCGAAGTGAAATTACTACTCTCAACCAATTTTCGAAATATGTGGGTAGAATTATCCATTCCGCACCTGCTGCCACATCTTGCAATCTGCACACGCTTTGTATGACATCCTCAACACATCCCATCCACGACTGTCCTCTCTTAAATCTGCTGCCTTTAACTTTCTGTATATCTGAATACAACTGGTGTTACTTATCTGCATGTATTTGAAGGTACGCCCGTGCACGGCAATGCTGTAATCTTTGCTTAGCTGTTGAACAGTCAAATAGATACCGCATAGCTCTTGTCGATATCTCTCTTGTGCACCCAAGTATGATACGCATTTCTGCATTCTGGATTATATCCAGTCTTTCGATCTGAGGTTGGTTGAGAGTCCTAATTTTCGCTATAATTTGTCGTGTTACTCCAGCATCTCTGAGAACTCTACATTAGTTTTCTTAGCTGTCCATGGAATTTTCATCATTCTTCTTAAAAACCACATTTCAGTTGCCTCCAGCTTATCTTGGACACTTTTGTTTACTGTTTATGCTTCGTTTCCATAAAGAAGGACTGTCTCAATGTAGAATCCTAGCACTAGAACCTGTCTGTGTACACATTGATATTACTCCATTGCATAGAATGTTTCTCATTATTTTGAAACGTTAATTTGGCCTCTCCTATCCAACCACTCTATACATGACGAATTTTGGACCAGATGTTTAACAATGGATCGCAGAAGAAGAAGAAAAGTACCTTAAAATTAATTCTACATATACATTTATTAAAAATTTATCCGTACATAACTTTAGAAAATAAAACTATTCTTCCGTGTTGAATATTTAGAGGAATGTATTTCCAATCTCAGAAAAACTCTTCTTTGAAATATTCAATTTCTGGCTCAATTATGGAAACGTTAAAAACGAAATGAAACCCTGGCAAATTTGGTGTTTAAAATGATACTTTCTCATTTCTGAATTTCTATATCTTCTGTCTCCCTGCCAGGGACATATTGTTGTGTTCACTCTGTGGTCAACAGAGTATGATAACCTCGAAGGAAGGGTTTCACTCCAGTACAATATCCAAATTGACAAGCTATGGTTATCAACAAATTTGACATAAACGAATTATTGTAACTTGAAAGAGACAATGATTTGAAAATAAACTCATCGTAATTGTAGCACAAACCTCGGTCCCATACATCCTCGTCAACGTTTTCTTCTGAAACAGAAAGAGGCAACCAATATATAAAGCACACGCATGCGTGCGGAGCATCAAAGCATATACGTGCATGTGAAAGTGTATACGTTTTAAACATACTATCAAGCGTGTGTCCGACTCTGTGACTGAGAACTACATAGCGCTTTGTTCGTCTAGTATACCTTCTTCTATTTCAGCCAAAGGAAATTGTGCATCAAAAAATCGTTTTAAAAAAATGGTAAACTAGTTAATGTAAATGTAAACTAGAATTATTGTTCTATATAATGTATCCTATACAGAACGTTCTCCCCACTGCCACTCTGCAAGCCTCTCGGTTCTGTGCAAGCTGTCAAGCCTCCAACCACCTGTAGCAGAAATTAAACCACGAACCATAGTCACATAGTCATCTATGGGGAGTTTACTGCCTCTCAATCACAGAACCGAACTCGTATAACATAAATATGACCTTTTTTCTCATTAGTATGAATTCCCCCCCAACCCCCCGAAAGCATGACTTATAAAACCATTGTTAAACAGATTTCACAATCATGTGTTATTTTAGTGTTATTTTGTTGTACTGAATGTTCTATTAAATAAGTACTGTAATATAAATATTGGAATGGGTTATGTGTTCATTAGTTGTTCAATCAATCAATCGTCATACCGAGTGACGTAGACGATCGTGTTTCATTACAACTCTCTGTCTCTTGTGTTTTTAACAGTTTAGTTGATGGCATTTTCTCTTGCCAAAGCGGTATGCCATCCAGCAATTTCTCCCTTTGTCTTCTTCTGTGTCTTCTTCCCTTAATCTTTTGATCTTTCCAGTGGTTACTAAATGCTCAAATTTTGCTATTTTCATCACCTGCTCTAAAAATGTTAACTGTTTGTTTCTAATTGTTGCTATAATTTGTCTTTTTAATTCCAGCATCTCTGAGGGATTCTACATGTGTTTTCGTGAATGCATTGAATTTTCATCCTTCCTCTCAGTTGCTTCCAGTTCATCTTGAGTTTTTTTGTTTGCCATACATGCTTCACATCCATTCAGTAAAATTCGCTTCTTACAGCATCCTAGCATTCGAATTCACATATCGCCCGTGTGTTGTCGGGGCCTGAAAGGGGAGCAAAGAATAGCAACACTGTTTACCTTCCACGCATATCGTAAAAGGCGACTAAGAAGGTTATGGGATGGAGTTGGCTGTCCCATCCCATATAGGGATAGTGGCCCACAGCAATGCTGAAGTCGGATGTGTTAGATCGACCAGCGCAGATATCGCAGCAATGCTGTAAATCATGACACAACACATTCCGGTCTCCAGACTACATCCTGCTAATCTACAGGAGTTTGAGAACGAACGCAGAAGAAGAAGAAGAATTCACATATACACTAATAGTACCTCTGCATAAAATGTTTCTTATTTTTGAAATGCTGATTTGGCGGGTATTCTATCTTGCTCTTTATCTCATGGGGGCACCGGAATCTGACGTCAAAATGGTGTCAAATTACTGGAATTTATTCAATTGATTTAATGTGTTCTATTTAATTTGTTTAATTGTATTATTAGATGGACAATATTTCTTGTGTAACATATATAGTATGTTAATTTATTAAATATAAGGTCACAGTGTATGTGTGCGCTGAAGCGTGAATCTACTATCACATAAGTAGCTTGACTGCGCAATATTTACAGATTGACAGCGTACAGTTTTCATTATCAGGTAGAATAGTTTGGATTTGATGTAGCAGTCATAACAATCTTTCAAATCTCCTGCTGATCTTGAGTGAATCTTTCTCCTTCTGTGATTGTCATGTTCAGGTGGTCTTTGATATTTTGCATCGATCTCCACCGTCGTTTACCTGTTTTTCGTAGCCCTGGCATCATCCCCCATTATGCTTTTTTCTAAGCTGTCGCGTCATTTGATATGGTCAATCAAAATATTGTAATTTCCTAGAGATTACATTGTTGTTTAGCCAATTTTATGTTACTTTCATAAATTGCTCTCAAAATTTTCCCTGTTATGTGTAATTTGACAGCAGAAATTATTTAGTTCAACTACAAACACACTTATACATTTCATATACAGAATATGTAACTTGATTGCACGAAATATATAATTTGATTGCACGAAATATGTAATTTGATTGCACAAAATTTGTAACTTGATTGCCAATATATGTAGGTAAAATATACAAACAAATTTCAGTAAAAATGCGTCTTGACTGCATTGAACACATAGCTGGGCCGCACAAAATATGTAGCGTGACTGCATGAAATACAACTTGTTTGCAAAAAAATATGTAGCTTGACTGCACAGAACACATAGCCGAACTGCACAACATGTACAGATTCACTGCACAGAACACATAGACGAACTGCACAACATGTACAGATTCACTGCACAGAACACATAGCTGGGCCGCACAAAATATGTAGCGTGACGGCATAAAATGCATAGCCGAACTGCACAAAATGTGTAATGTGAGTATGTTAAACACGGCTTTCTTGCTCGTACAATATGCAGCTTGAATGACTACAAAAATGACAGTTAATTGCAAGAAAAACGTATAGTGTCTAAACACAAACACAAAACAACATACAATCATGCATTTTAAAAGATATTTGAAATGTCTACAGTCCAATTGAAGCTTATTTAGCATATACAAATTTTGCTTTTATAATATCCAGTTGACACAAACAACAATAACAAACAGTGAAAGAGCACGTATCACAGCTTTGTGATACGTATCACGTATCACAAGCAACAGTTGTATGATGATAATGTTGCTGGCGCACATGATGATGCTGACAAAAGTATCGATACTTCATGGTAAACTTATAATACTCACGTGTAAAACAGGTAATGAAGTCCTACTGAATGATGACTAAAACACTACACACTATCACTAACGGGTGTAAATATGGTACATATAACAAAACAAAACTCAGAATATAATCTACAGATGACAATACACAGGACAAAGTCAAAGACAAAGTCATCTGTAGATTATATTCTGTGTTTTGTTTTGTTATATGTACCATATTTACATCCGTTAGTGATAGTGTATAGTGTTTTAGTCATCATTCAGTAGGACTTCATTACCTGTTTTACACGTGAGTATTATTTTCCATTATGTTCTACTAGCAGTACCACCTTCTATTGGTAAACTTATAGCAAATCTCATTCCATCTACAGCTTCCTCATTCACAAAAGTATCGATACTTCAAGGTAAACTTATAGCAACTCTCATTCCATCTACAGCTTCCTCATTCACAAAAGTATCGAAACTCCATGGTAAACATAACAAATCTCATTCTATCTACAGCTTCCTCATTCACAAAAGTATCGATACTCCATGGTAAACATAACAAATCTCATTCTATCTACAGCTTCCTCATTCACAAAAGTATCGACACTCCATGGTAAACATAACAAATCTCATTCTATCTACAGCTTCCTCATTCACAAAAGTATCGATACTCCATGGTAAACATAACAAATCTCATTCCATCTACAGCTTCCACATTCACGATCATGATCCTCTAAATGTGTTGGCCAGGAACACAACAAGAGCCACATTGTTTCTGCATCCAGGGTGTACATCGAGGAGGTACTTTACGGATCTTGATTATCTGCTAAGCCTGGGCCCACATGAGAGCAGTGGGGAGCCCTTTGTATCCTCCCGGATTGTATCTATCTATTCGCTAACCTCTTTGTTGCCTTTCAGCAGCAGGGGTAAAAGAGTTTTCTGGAGATGGCTCTCTTGTGTGCTGAGTATATTGTGGACATTGTCGCCTCTTTTATGTCGGTGGTCCATCATTTTCATGGTCGGCCTCTGGATCTGCCTTCGCTGTATCTATGTAGCATAGCTTACTGTGGTATGCTGTTTGTATTAATTCCTCCAGCATTAATAACATAAAAGAATGACATGGGTATTATTGTTCCACGCTCCTCCAAATGACTGAGGGCAGAGGTGTTTAGGGGGCTTTTTTTGTTGCTATGTCTTCACTGCCACACCCCTACTACCCTGATGGGTTATGGGTCTTATGATTATTATTATTATTATTTTATTAAAGTTACAAAAATAAACATGAAGAAAGAAAGCAGACATAATCATTGAGCAAAAGTGCAGTATCTATTAGACCAGCGGACCAGGTTGAGTTATTTTATAGGAATAAAACAGCTTATTAAAAGTTGTTTTTAGTCTCAAGTAATATTTTCTAAGCTCTGTTTACAGCTGCAAGTAGTATATTCTAAGCTCTATTTGTAGCTGCAAGTAATGATTTCTAATCTCCATTTGTAGCTGCAAGTAGTGTTATCTAAGCTCTGGGGCTAGTGAATATAGTACTTTTGGATTACCCTGACGGGCCAGAAACAAGTTAATTGGCTGGCGGGTATGGTCCGTGAATGACATTTTGCCCACTACTGAAGTATTGAGTGACAATGAATATACATTAGAAATTTGGTAATGATGTATTACGTATCTTTAGTTATGTTATTGAGGGGGCAGGGGCAATTTCATTACTCCACCCACCCCACTAGAAAATAGAATATGATATTTTGATATGCGAAACAAGTAAACTGATGATTAACACCCCCTTCCCTCTCCAGGTGATTCTTTATTGTATAATTTGTATAACAAAATGTTTTATACCACAAGGCGCATGCCTCAATCTAAAATAGGTCATACTAAATGTACTTACGACAATGAACTTGACCAACAAGAACGACCTGAAAATATATATTTAAAAATGGAGATTACGAATCTATATCCAGATACATTTATATATGAAAAAGATTGTTCTTCCAATGCAGGTCATGGTTAATGTCAGTGAATAGTTATATCTGAGCACATGTTTGTGTGCATGCGTTTATATTATATACCTATCTCTGTGCACATGTTTGTGTGAATGCGTTTATATACCTATATCTGTGCACATGTTTGTGTGAATGCGTTTACAGTATATACCTATATGTGACTGCATGATCATTCATTTCTGAAACTTAACATCCAGTAGTATATGTTTTAGTAGGCCTACTTTTCTCCAAGAACGATGTACCATTTTCTAATCAACTTCAGATCACTTTGCAGACAACTTTGCCATCAAGAAAAAGGTCGCCCATTGGTTTTGTTATAAGATTGTTCTTTTAAAATAATCTTTTCCACTCAAACTTCCACTGGATCTCTCTTGTAGTAGAACAATGGTCCTGCTAGGTTTTCAGCAGTATGTTGTCCAAAGAACTGATGTGCGTTTATCCCCTTTTTATGTGCACTAATGGCCCGACACATTTCAACGATCAGTCCGAATCTAATTCTTCGTACAGAACATCTGTTGGGAGCATTCCATCATCCATTTGGTATATATGTTCCTGCCATCATAAAAAATGTTGACCAAGAAGAAGCACTATTCTGTAAATTATTGTACACTTGTATCATATAAAGTGTATATAGTTCATGATCCCTGGCAAAAAGTCGTATCCGTTATTTCAGAGGTACCCAAATTGAAATTAGCTGAAGGTTGTAATTTGTTTTCATGAATTTCTGGTCGATATCTAGAATATTAGGTACATACAGAACCAAAATTAACAATTTATATTAGAGGTGGACAAAGTAGGACCTTATTGTCCAAATCCGGTCAGCAAGGCGTTTATAACGCCTTGTATATTGTCATCAGAGAGCACAAAATAGAACATTACCATGCAATCATAGGCAAGAATTACACCACGGAGTTCAACAGGGGTAAGATATAAATAGTATTTAACATATGTCATAGTGCGAGAGAAATATGTGCTTGGAACGAATGAAAAAGAGACTTAGGGATATTGATTTCTGGGTAATACTATTTATTACAGGACTTCAAAAAATGTCCTTCGAATCTCACATCCTCCAAGTATGGCTACCATCCCAGCTTGATTAACCAGAATGTGACCCGCAAATCCTAACATGTTACAGATCTATGGTGCATACTCTTGAACTTAACCCCATTGTGTTTTCAGCAAGTCTTTTTAATTTGTGATTTTTTGTTATGAGAATTTTTTTTGATAGGTAGTAATTATTTTGATAATTAATATTACCTCGAGTAGAAGTGAAAATACATGCACATCTAAAGTGCTTGATCTAATATAATCGTAATTAGATGTCAAAGAGGAAATAATATTCTATAAATAATTGAAAACAACATTTGTACATATGCTAATTTTCTTAAATGAATATGCTTTGAGGGGGATGTTTCTGATATAATTGTTGGTATAACCAGTGGGAATGTTTTTTTTTCTCAGTGTCAATCCTCAGTAAATGAATAGTTCATATCAAAACAGAGCTTACGCATACATGGAAATAAATAACAGTGAATTATTAACACTCACCAAAACAAGGACTAGACAGAGTGACATGGCTATCAGTGAAGCTGTGACACATTAGGCTACAAGTAGCTGAACTTTTAGTACCTTCTGAAATTGTACACTGCTAGTCACGTGGACTAAGTGGGCGTGTCTTAATTTAATACCAATTAGCTGCGTGGTTTCTTCTTCTGTGTTCTTGGACCAATATTGCCTATTATGGAAGTTGTTCAATTTGTGTGTCCTATGTTCTGAAAAGTTTGCATTTATTTGAGAAAATGGAATATCTGCCCTTATTACCGAAAAATGGAAGAATGAAGATTGGTAATTGTATACTAAAAATTGCTTTCACCAAACGCAAGGTATCTAAGTTTTACAGAGCAAAGACTGACTACCGATTTTAAAATGTTGATAACAGTATTCAAGAAAGACTAAATCAACGTTTCAACCGTACGATCTTTATCAAGTCAAAAAAAAACAAGATGAATAATGAACAAACAAAAACTAGTAATATCACAAATGAACTAGACTGTCAAATTTAACAAAAGAAAAATGTTGTTACAATGTAAACATATAATACAAATATTATCGTACGGGCTCATGTTAAAAACTTGAGGAATGAGAACGAAAAAAACCTAACTAGGACTGAAAACAAATGCAATGACAGAACAATAAGAACGATGACACAAAAGGATCTCCCCACATCCCCTTCGAAATACATTCATGATTTGTATTAAGACAAAATTGCTTAAGCATACCATGCTACAATATATACAGATTTTCAATGAAACCTTAGTTCTATCGTCTGTAAAGCCAGATTCTATTTGCAGTGACCAGAATTTCGCTGGTGCCAAGATGATCAGCACCATTGCATATCATCAGTAGTAATAGATCTATAGTTATCAGCATGAAGATGCTAGCAGAAACGGTCAGTCTCCTGCAAGACTTATGAAAAAAAAATTGTATTCCCATGAAAAGAAGCAACTTGTTTTATTTTAGGTCAGCATACTCCCCTTTTAACGAAGACCTGTCTACGACCCTGCTAATAATGACATCTATAAGATATAGTTTCATTGTAACAGGAGTTACGAGAGATATTAATAATTGCATCTATAAGATATAGTTTTATTGTAACAGGAGTTACGAGAGATATTAATAATTGCATCTATAAGATATAGTTTCATTGTAACAGGAGTTACGAGAGATATTAATAATTGCATCTATAAGATATAGTTTCATTGTAACAGGAGTTACGAGAGATATTAATAATTGCATCTATAAGATATAGTTTCATTGTAACAGGAGTTACGAGAGATATTAATAATTGCATCTATAAGATATAGTTTCATTGTAACAGGAGTTACGAGAGATATTAATAATTGCATCTATAAGATATAGTTTCATTGTAACAGGAGTTACGAGAGATATTAATAATTGCATCTATAAGATAAAGTTTCATTGTAACAGGAGTTACGAGAGATATTAATAATTGCATCTCTAAGATATAGTTTCATTGTAACAGGAGTTACAAGAGAAACAATGTTATTAGCTGGAGCAACCAGATTTATAGATTTATTTTTAAATAAGAGAATATGATCTTTTTTTAAAGAAAAAAAAAGAAAGAAACCAACATTGATACAACTTCTAACTGCAGTAAAATAACAAAATGACCAAACCACACATTTTATTTATATGCCTATGTGCAGGACCGGCCCTAACAATTGAGGGGCCCAATGCGAAACGGATTGCGCGGGGCCAGTCTGGGTAGGGAAGAGGATAATAAAATAAATTATAATATGAATTTATAGACCTATGAAGTGCGGGGCCCACTGCGGACGCATAGGTTGCAATGACCTAAGACCGGTCCTGCCTATGTGTTACCTGAGCAATTAATAACTACATTTCTAGATGTCATGACTGTCTTAACTGGCGATTAAGGAGATATGGGGGGATAGAGTTGGATGCCCCGTATCATAGAGAATCAAAGTAACCCATAGATCATGGTGAAGTCGAATGTGTCAGGTCAAAATGTACATATATCGAAGTCAAGATGTAAACAATGACAGAATACATTCAGTTCTCCGGACTACACCCTGTACCTGCAAGATTTTGAGAAGGAACGCAGGAGAAGAAGATTCATAGCCGATGTTGCTTTGAGTTTAAAGTACATGAGTTTTCTGAGAACTAGTTTATTCAATAATGATAATCACGTGTTGAATGTTTATTCTTGTCAATCTTGGATGTTAGTTGATGTTCGGACGTTGGTCGTATTGGAACCATGCAGTCATATGAACCGTCTGTTGAAAACTGGTCAACAATGACACCAATAAAAGGTTGCAGGCCTTTATGTGGTTGTCTTTCTTCACACAAGATAATGGATTATGCCTGCTAACTATCTATATAATTAGTCATTTACAGAACGTTATCCTCACTGACACTCTTTAGGCATCTCGGTTCTGTGCAAGTCGCCCAGCTTCTTCCAGTGTCATGTTCTGAATATCTTCGATATCCTGTGTCCATCGTAGTCTTGATCTGCTACTTTGTCTCTTTTCTGGAACTATTCCCTCTATGATTAATCTTTCTACACCATTGTGTCTTGACAATGTTCGAAATATGTTAGTTTGCGTGTTTTGATAGTTTTTGTGAGCCAATATTCTTCTATGTTGAGGTTTTTGCGAACATCTGCGTTGATTCGCCTTTCTGTCCATGCAACTCTTAGGACCTTCCTATATCATTTCATTTCGAATGCCGATATATTCTTTTCCATTGCAGTAGTTATTGCCCATGTCTCACAATCATATGTTGCCAATGGAAAGATAGAGCTTATTAATAGTTTATAGCATGCCTTCTACAAACACACATATACCCATTCTGAGAGGGATGCGTGTCATGCATACCGTTGAGTGTTGGATGGAGTATTAAGTTTATGGGACAAATTCATTGTACACGGGAAGTAAGTCCTTCGTAGTGTCATGTGACGTATTCCTTCCAGAACGTTGTCTTCCCAATGAACTCTCTGAACCTCTCTCTGTCTTGGGCGATGTGGCTTGCATTTTCTAGCGATGTATTCATATTATCTTTAATGTCGTCAGTCCATCGTCTTCTTGGTCTGCCCCTTCTCCTCTTCCCAGGTACTCTTCCCTCCATTATTTGTCTTTCTAAACAGTTATGTCTCTTTATATGACCAAACAGGCGTAGTTTTCTTTTTGTTATTGTGTTTAGTAACCAACACTCTGGAATATTCAGTCCTTCGTACTTAAGCAAATTAATCATGACTTTGAATTTGAGTGTGTTTTTATTTTTATAAAGAAGGATTTGCTATTATTTGAACTAAACAATAATAGCAGACGAAATTTAAATGCGAGAAATACAAGTCTAATAGACAGATGGAGAACAGCTGGTTGATATTGAGATGGGGCTTAGTGCAGCCATAGAGATTGGAAACTAATGCTGGTCGGGATTTTCCTTAAAACGAGCAGGACGATAGACACATCTGAACATAAAAATGTCCCATATTTGGTGCAATACAGAATTCTCTTCTCCACTGTCAACAAGGTTTTGTATTTAGTAAGTAGTTTTACAGTCCTGTGCCTTATTAGATAATTTTATACACTCACTCTTTTATGAAAATCATGATATACAGAAAATTTTCAAACTCAGCATTATGGCTCCACTTGTCAAAAACTAAACTTTACACAGTCAGCACTTCTTTCCTGGTTATAGTTTTTTCCGGTGAGAAATTGAGGGAGAGCTGTGCAGACGTCCCATACCGGAAAAACAATTTAAAGATGTTAACAGAACTAGGAAGATTCGCATTAGATGTTTTTAAAGCGCCCTCTTGACCTTTCCCAAGCAATCGTATTCCGCCTTGACTAAAATAGTTCAGTAGGAGCGTTCATTTCCGTTAACGATGATACAGGTGAGTGATGCAGCCAGATAGTCAAGTGGGGATATACTTTTTCTAGTGATTAAGACATTTGTCTAATGTTCTATGTAGATTATAACTTAAAATACGGACTTAGTGTTCTGATTTGTGCTCTTGACATCTCGGGATGTTCTATTGAGAGGGGGGAAGGGAGGCGGAGTAGACCTACATGTAGAAAAACCCAAGAACATTGAAATTAATCCAATCAGCGACATTTGGGCATTTTTGAGCCTCAGATAGTGTTAATGTTATTTTTGAAAGCCTACATGTTTTAACTGTCATAACCCAACACTCATACCCACGATTCGAATTAAAAACACCAAAACACAAATTTCATAGGCAACGAAAACATGGAATGTTCCATGGATGGAGACATTATTTGGAGATTTATAGAAAAGCAATCAATGAAATTATTTGCTCCTCTCATAATGATGTATCTATTACACCGTGCTGCTAAACTTTACAGTCTAAATAATGAAGGTGGCAGAGGAATTTCAATGCAAATGTTGATTAAGGCAGTTACTGATACTAAAATTTTACAACAGCATTGACTACCAAGCAGTAAAAAAGGAGTGCTTGAACTAGTTACGGACACGGCGTGGGTCGGCAGAACAACATAGAAACCTGTCGCAAGGGCCATAGTTGTGCCCTGATGTCGACGTCTGTTTCAGCGGCATTAGACTCGAAACACCATAGAGTCGGATGGCTGCTGGAATAGAGGGCTGAGCACTTATGGGAATGCCCCGTGTGCTATGAGGCCAATTTCTAATCAAGAATCAAGAAAAAAGGAGTGGAAATTACCACCAAAAGAGCATTTATCTCGTAAATGGGAGCATGTGACTAATGGAAAAGTCAAAGAAGAAAGTAAGTGAACAAAGAGAAATGCACCAATGGACAAAATTAAAGCTATATCGAGTAGTCATCCACTACAACATCCAGCATGAAAACAGAAGGGGGGGTGACGCCGGCACTCAGTTGGTAAATTAAATATCAACACACACTGTGATACTCTCAGACTCCCAAATATTGCTACGTAAGTTATAAATGTTTATGTTAAGAAAAGAATGGATCACATTACTTAACATCTCGGTTGCTTATCCAAAGTATTGCATGTCTTGTTTATTACTGCCCTAGTCTTGAAGAGATCAGAGGTAACGAAAGAGAAGACTCATTGTCCAACAATAATGTCGTTGATGATACATTGTGATATAGCTTTTTGCTATTTTTTTTATCTATATGATAGCTATGTCTTTATGTTATCTATATAGCATTTTGATATATTGAGATTTTGATATAGCTAAATATTGAAGAGAGATATGACTGACGTATTAGGAGCAGTCAAAATATATTCACTACAGAGTAAGAACATATTGGAAGGTGATAACGTGCACATACAAAGAATAGCAGAAATGGGGATGGCCAGGAAGGGGAATGACCAGGAATAGAGATGGCCAGTGTATGAAATGGTGATGGCCAGGGGTAAGGGAAAGTTTCCAAGCCTTTGTTGGAAAAATCAGAGGATCACATTCTCTTCTTCTTCTTTTTAGTGTCTTTTGATTCTGCATATTAGTAGATGGCTGTTTGAACGCATAGCGGATCACTAGAAGGAATGCCCCTGTGCGTGATGATGGGATTTCTAATCACGAATTACAGTATTAATGAGTAGGAAGATTTGGTAGTGTAGTAGTTAGATCATTGGCATGCAAATCTGCCAAAGTAAAAAACGCGTAAAATGTGACAATCGGAGACAGATTCCACTTTTATAAGTGAGGTTAGTATGTATAATCGGGAATATCCAACGAGTATTAACAGAACTTCTAGTTGAATTAATGCGGCCTTCTTTCGTTCCTTTTTTATATTTTTCTGTTGTTTTTCGTTAGACAATACTTAGAATCGCATTTCAAAACTAGCCAAGGCTACCCCATGTATATAGATAGTAACCAGTGGGAGACATGACAATAATAAAAAAAAGTACCGAATGAAGGTCTGTTTACGATTAGCAGTTAGGTCTTCTAATCCCTACGGTCACGATATAATCATATGAGCGAACGGAAATAAGTAAGAACGATAAACACATTGCGTGAGTGTTTTTGTTAGTGTTACAAGGCTCACTTCCGATGTCATTTACATATATAAGCAAATATCGAAGTAAGAAATCACCATCATCATTACACCCACAACCTGACAGTACATCCACAACATGACATTACACCTTCAACCCGACATTACACCGACAACTGGACATTACATGGAAAATCCGACAGATTCGTAAGGATGTCCCTTTCTAAATATCGACACACAACGTCCGTCATACCTCTCTATTCTCATTCACCCACTTATCATGTGACCTACATTGGCACCCATGGTTCTATCAGCCCATGTACTATATGTCCTCTAACACGATGATGTTTGTATTTTCAAGGTTTATTATTAAATATCAACCAGATAGTTGCATTATGTACCCCTTTCCCTGGACGGATTCATTTCTCCTAATTTACATTCATGGGGAGGGGGGGGGGAATCGTGTGACCCGCAGATGGGCAATATTATTCACGTTGAGAACCATTGCCTCTTATTTACTTTCTCTTAGCACATTCACTACCCCTCTATTCTCTACAACTTAGCACATTCACTTCCCCTCTATTCTCTACAACTTAGCACATTCAATACCCCTCTATTCTATTATCTACAACTTGCACTTTTCATCATTTTCCATCTCACATCT
This sequence comes from Meghimatium bilineatum, assembly GCA_034231615.1. NCBI lineage: Eukaryota > Metazoa > Mollusca > Gastropoda > Stylommatophora > Philomycidae > Meghimatium > Meghimatium bilineatum. Next base: position 89,924,260 of record CM067298.1, read on the forward strand.
GACGCAGACGTGGACATCTATCCAACCTCTGGTATCTCTCATATTTTCTTTCACTACCACCTCCCCTTTTTCCCAACATAATGTATTATATCTAAGCAATATCCAACAATTCGCCAATGTTTAATCTTATCGACCATATTTTGACACATCTCCAGTTTTACCCACACATCACGTGTCAATGTCCAGATAGTGTTGTCGTTCTGTCATAACGATATATAATTCTACATTATTTATTTGTTGCTCAAAACATCGATTAACTAAGCTCTCTCATTTCAATAATCGATATATTATCCCGTTCATATGATCTATGCAATTACCACAATTTAACAGCTTTTGAATAACTCTAGATGAATCAAACATCTATTTGATTACTCCACTAGATTCGTTCGGAACCGGTCGGAACCTGTCGTCTCGTCGGGACGAAATTTATTGGGTTACTTATCCTGATATGCCTCACATTGCCAATGTGAGTGCTAACACACCTCACCGTATGAGGCCAAAAGTGAGTATAACACTGGATCCATATTCGAGCTAAATATATGGATATTAATTAACTGTTTTCTTGGACTCTTTGGATTCAATGGGTAAATGCGCATGTCGCAGTTAAAAGATGGTTCTCCATCTTCGTTGACGAAAACCATTGCAACCTCGTTAGTTGTTGGTTCATTATATCGGCGTTGATCAGATTGACGATCGCACTTGAAGACCATGTTTACTATTGGAATGCCTCTTCCAGTTTGAACAGCATCCTGAATCTCTCTTGTTTCAATATCACACATTAACTGATACCACTGTGCTTAGCCTATTGTGTTGATGAAAAAATCGATCGATTTTATCAAGAATGTATCTTTCGCGTGTAGCATTTGCTGCGTGTGCTTGTCGTACGTCTGTTGCTTGAGTACTATCCAAACATACAACTTTGCGAACTGTGGAACTTTGTTGTATGGCGGTTGTATAAGACAAGATCGATGGGATATTTGTCCGTGAACTTTTAAAACATATTGATCTCGACTTTGACAATCCGTAATTTTTGTTCCCATTGACACGAAAGAAAGAGCGCTGTTATATGAGCGCATATTCTCGCGAAAATGTGTGTATTTATGGTGTGTATCATCAGAACATCAATCACAGGAACTCGGGATACTCCAGCTTATTATTATGGATGTCTTCTGGCTGTGTGAACATGATCTTTCCCTTACTGCAACAACTTGTAAATGTGGTTCGTCCAAAAACATTTAGCACCACAAAATTTATATAAAATATCGAAAGTACAGTTATGTGCAACAACATGACACTCAGAATATGTGCTGTTTCATTTGAAATTGCTTTACTTCAACGCATTTGTGACAATGAGTGAGCCTGGGCATATGCAGCTCGACTCCTCTATAATTATATGTCTATCCTCTGCAGCATTTGCGGCACGAATCCGAGTGACTGCTTCTTGACTTTGACGACTCAATCATCTATCGTTTCGCTTTTTTATTGTTTGATCCTTTCTTGCGATTGAAACTTCTTCATTCATCATTTAAAGCAAATTATATGTATATTTTAAATGTAATGTATTTTATATAACTTTATCCACAAGCCGATACAGAAGTTTACTTGTTAGTGCATTTACCTATGCAGGAATTTAAATATCGTAGGAGCATTTTTATAGACGACGTAAATTGGCCGAGAGCTCAAGACAGAAGAATTCAAAACTCCAACATTAATTATGAACTTGTATTTAACATTGTGTTTTAAATGTCACACATAGACAACAAAAGAAAAAGAGAGAAAACTTGCTACGTGTGAAATGAGATATCTAAGAAATGAAGCAAACAGAACATGAAGAGATCATGTGAGCAATGAAGAGATTATAAGTGCGGTTGGAACAATATCTGTGGTTAAATATATTGAAAAACATATACTGAAATGGTTTGGCCACCTAATGAGAATAAACCCTTATTTTCCAGTGGCAAAAGAATGCAACATGAGAATGGAAAAAAAGCAACATACAGAGGAAGACCAAGAAGGTGAATTGAAGGAGTTAACACATTCTGAGACGTCACAATATTACTACATATGAAGCGACCAAATGTGCCATATCCGGAATAACGATTCTCATTCAATCATGCGGCGTCTAACAGCACAAGCACAGTAAAGATAATATAATACATCACCGTAATGAAATAGTTAAGATATTTACTTTATGTTTTTGAGGTCGCCTTGTTTGAAATATTTCAACAAGTCTTATTCACAAGTGCATTTTTTGTCCCTATGTATTATTGTTTGAGCTGCGGAATTGCGTACCCCGAGTTATACGCTCGGCATGCAGTCTATTTCTCTTAGGAGAGACATAAAGTATATATTTGGGAACTAGATTACAGTGAAGTTACTCTGCCTTTTCACACACATATCCGATCCAGTTGCTGATTCTGAAGAAATTGTAACTTCTCATTAGTGATACTTTTTCCTCTTCAAACCTCGTATCTGTCTCACAGATTGTTTACATGTGAATCTCCGATGTTCATATTTTCTGTAATTATTATGAGGCTGCGGTTTTATGTTATGGAGTTCGTGTGAATGTTACATTTTGCAGCAGTACCCCGAGCTAATATTTCATATTTCAATACTGATTATATATATAACATGTATGACATTTCAAGTTTATTATTTTTATTTGCTCCGTGGACTCGTCGATAAAATATTTTTTTATAATTGTTATTATTAAAATTCCTTATATTTGGAAATGTGTTGTTTATACTAAATAGATCAAACGTAATTTCAAGAATGTAGCCGATCCATGTTTTGACAGATTGCTCTTTGATGTAGAGTAAGATAGCAGAATCGTAACTACTATTCTATGTTGTAAGATAGCAGAATCGTAATAACTATTCTATGTTGTCTGAATGCAGGGTCGTAGTTATGTATCCGGTAATTAGGGTTGTTCAACTACGGGGTGATAAGTTGGGGGGGGGGAGATATTAAAAAAAATTATGTTTTCGTTCTAGCAGGAGAATTACTTATTATTTACTTCATTTGTTTGTGGGGAAAACCAGTTAAGGAATGGGGTGGTTGATACCCTCTTATCTACAGGCGTGTCTGAGAGACGCTGAAGATGACGTAATTAGTTTAATGCACATTAATAGTCTATTACAAAAAACACATTTTTGTTTACTCAATATTTGAAGTCTATTGGGCACATGTAGCCTATATATAACATGCAGATAATGACAAGTTTCATATGATTATTTTAGGGAAATTGGGAGGGCGATTCCATTTGTTTACATTGTGCAATTTTGGTTGTTTACAGTGTGCGGTTTTTGGGGTGGGAGAACATTTTTAAAATACAAACTGCAATTTCCTGATGATGATAATGAAATAATCATTTTAACTGTGAGCAGGAAGCTCTTGACAGCCTATAACCTTTCTGACAAAAGAAGAGGTTCTTCTCAGTTGTGTAACCGAGAAACATCCGGACTCATATAAGGTCTCACAACGTAGATCTGTAAAAGTGGGGGAGGGGGGGAAGGTTACGAATGTATGTTTAGTCTCTAAAGAGAAGAATGCCAGTATCACGTTATTGAAACGTCCTGCCAGAAGCAGAGCACACACCTCTGGGTCAACCAACTCATCATTCTTCTGCCAGATAGGTAGACTCATCTACAGTGATAGCACATCTAGCCTTCCCTGTCACTTAGGAATCGGACACAAACGTGATAGCACATCTAGCCTTCCCTGTCACTTAGGACTTCGACACAAAAGTGATATCACATCTAGCCTTCCCTGTCACCTAGGACGCCGACACAAAAGTGATATCACATCTAGCATTCCCTGTCACCTAAGACGCTGACACAAAATGATAAATGTCCAATGCCTGCTGGTATGCATCTCTTCCGCATCCATGGAAATTCTGTGATAAAAGACAATAGCAGAAAATTGAGACAAGATGTGACAATAATGATTTCTTTCTTACATGTGACAGATTTTTAGCACATCCCTAACTTTTCTTAGTCCCCTCCTACAACCTTCCTGGAAAGAAGACAGTGACCCTATTCTTTGTATACTGGACTTAAAGCCAGTACCGTTGCCACATGGGGGACAAAAATGTTATAAAAATAAATATTTCATTTCCGAAAACTAACACATTAGATATGAGATATATTCATTTGAAAACAGATATTATTTGAAAATTTTGTTTTTTACAAATGCAAAAACATGTTGAAAATTTACAAAGCACATAACTTTTTTAACGAATTTGTAATGTGCAGAAAACATCTGGGTTTAAAGTTAGTGGCATTATTCCTAGTGCTACTTTTATTGCTTTAGCGGATGTCTCCACTACTTCTTCATTCCAAGATCAAGATGGAAGTTAAAAGACAAGTGATCTACAGTATATTTCTATCAAAACTGTGTTACCAGTACCAAACCTGGTCTCTTTCATCTTCACATTACAGAAAGATAGTGACATGTGAGATGAAATGCTTGAGAAAAGCCGCCGAGGTCACCATGCTCGATAGATTACAAAATGAAGAAATCAGGTAAAGAATATGTATAATACCTTGTACAGATTACATAGAAAACCAGCAGATCAAGTGGTTTGGCATATTATGAGAATGCATCAGGACAAGTTCCCCGTACAGGAATATAACCAAATGAGATCAGGGTACAAAGCTAGAGGAAGACCACAGAAAAGATGAATAGAAAACGCCATGGACATCCTGAACAGACACAGTCACATCATAGGCGAGGTCACACATCTGGCTTTAGAACGCAAGCTCGAGCTCCAATCACCCCTACTTTTAATGGCAAGAAGGATGACAAACCACCTGGGGAAAGACAAAAGACAATAGCGGATGCCTCTCGAATCGCCATTGCTATTGTGGCGAGAGCCTCAGTTTGAATTATTTCTATTTTAGAAATATTGGAAGGAGCTATCGACTCGTACACAATGCTATCGCATTCTAATTTAATCTCTTATAAATGCTTCGTAGTATGTTCACATTGCTTTAATCGACGCTCCCGATGCGCTACCACTAATCAACCTTCACATATTTATCACTGCTCTGCTGCTGTATAATAATAAATGGTAATACTGCTGTGAAATGGAACACGTAGAACAAAGGTTTTTGATGTTTCACTTGAACACGACTGACAGACTATCACTAAGGAGCTATGGGGTGTAAACGCAAAAAAATACAAATGACAATACACAAGACATTTTCAACGTTTCGATCCGTTAGGTCTGTGTCTTGAATATATACAGGATGACACACAAAAAAACGGTCATCACCTAAACTTGAATAACTTTTGGTGATGACCGTTTTTTTTTTTTTGGGTGTCACTGTATTTTTTTAAAACAGTGAAAAATAATGAAAACAGTAAAAACAATGTTGCCACCACAGAGGCACTAGAGTTTTCTCTAGTGGTACTAGTATTTTTTCGTGTTTACACCTCACAGCCACTTTGTGATAGTCTGTCAGTTGTGTTCAAGTAAAACTTCAAGAACTTGTGTTCTATGTAAGTACTTAATGCCCATCGCTGGATGACATCAGGAATGTGTTTCTACCTCCGGGGCCAGATAAATGGAACACAATTATATGAAACAAAACAACAGCTCACAAATACATGCATATATCACACAATGGTATTGGATCAAAGGGCATAAGCCCATGGACCGCTGGATCAGCAATGTAAGTACTTCTGTCTATTATGCAGTTTATATGTTTATGCCATCTAAGGGATCTATCACTATCCCCAAGAACTTGGCAGATGGAACGAAATTAATTGGTTAATTATTAAAAGATATTTCTTATAGTTTCAGCAGCAACACTCCCTTCCTGCTGAAGAGCATTCTACAATTTCGCTTGCATTAATTTTAAAACCCTACTTTATTTTGCTTTATACTTTATTTAGTTACAGAAGATCACATGCTTTTTTTTTTATAGCCACGCCCAACAATGTAGTCAGTTTTGTTTCACACTTTGATTGAACACACGATAATTTGGTTTTCCTAATCACTGAAAACACTCATGAAACAGTTGGTGTTTCGATCAAAGCGCCTTTGTCGAAAATACAACATAAGACACGACTAGTAAATGACGAATCTGCCAATGTTAATTTGCGCATGTTACATTATAGTTTTGGTGAAACTGTAACATAGGCTTATTATTGTTTTTTTAATTAGAATTATATTTATACATCTTTTAGAAATAAATGAGTTCTGGAGTTTAAACAATAAGTTGAACCAGCTTGTTGATTACAGCAGTATTTTTCATCTATCTTTTCAGTTTGTGCAAATTTTGTGCCGCCATTTTGAGCAAATTTTCTCTAGTTATACATGTCTCCCTATTCAATACGGGACATTTCTTTTAACTTAGTGAGTCCTGTAAATGTGTTTATGGGTGCTGAGATGGTGGTTTGAGCAACCGCAAAACTGCTTGAGAAAATCACTCTTGATGATATACTTGATGCCCTTTTAATATCCACATACCTCATTCAAATGCGCGGAGTGTCACAATTCGTGCACGGCCCATTCTAAGGTCGTCGCTGCAGCGAAGATTAGATCAAACATAATTTTTCACTGCTTATGCTAAGTGGTTTCCCCCATGACCTAGTTAATCGTGACCTTTCGACAGAAAGTAGTCATTTAACTTTGACATATACGAGTCACTGCAAGAGGCGATTCTACGCATAAACCTCATTTGCTTCTTAGACATGTTATTATTATTATTTTCTAGCATTTCGAGTGACAGCAAACGACGGGTGACCAAATTATTTTATATACCCTGATATAACGAAGCTGGACTTTTCGTCACCATTGAAATTTCTCCAGAATAAAGCTCATTGCTTTATATCTCCAGAATAAATCTTGACAAAATAATCGGTAACAGCACAAACATAATAAATGTATGTCTACATTTTAGAAATAACTTAAACACTCTTCACCGTTTGCTGTAAGAGGCTGAGAACCGTTATGCCCGCCTTGAGTATAACCAACCCAGCTATGTTAACCGATTAACGAATCAATTCTCAGAAGCCAGAAATTGTTCTTGCTCTCGTTTCTAGCAACGTGTTTGTTTTTAAGCTCAGACATATTCTGTAAATTCTGCTAGCGAGTGCAGTTGACTCATTGCTTTTTGAGCGATCCGATATTGGATAACCTGACGTAATATGGGAACTTGGGTAACTATAACTGAAATGTGATCAATTTATATATTAGTGAACACAGGTAAGTCTCATGTGTTATGGATATTCTTTTCGAAGAGAGATTTCATCCAGTCATTCCTAGTCTCATATTCTTCTATTTCTAAACATTCCTTATCTCGCATTCTTCTATTTGTCTATATATTTCGTGTCTCACATTCTTCAATTTCTAAACATTCCTTATCTCGCATTCTTCTATTTGTCTATATATTTCGTGTCTCACATTCTTCTTTTTCTAAACATTCCTTATCTCATATTATACTAGATCTAAACCTTTCTTATGTTCTCCTATTTATAAATGTTTCATGTCTTAGGTATGGAAAAAACGACGTCTAAGGAAATTGTTAAATTGCATAGTGAATGGTGTGTGTCATGTGACGTATTCTTTCCAGAAAGTTGTCTTCCCAATGAACTCTCTGAACCCCTCTCTGTCTTGAGTGATGCGGCTTGCATTTTCCAAAGATGTATTCATGTTATCTTTAATGTCGTCAGTCTATCGTCTTCTTGGTCTGCCCTTTCTCCTCTCCCAGAATGGTAGTATGTATAAATCAATAAAATCATACTATATAACAGAAACGATAGAGTACAACTAGATGGATACAAAAGCTAGAAAGTTCTACTGCGCTATGGAGTACTGCCACAGTGAGGAGTATTGTCATCCACTTTGTTTCTGGTCTACATCAATGATCTGGTTGTTGAACTACCACATGGAACTAAGGTGACAGTGTATGCTGATAGTTTGGTAATATGGTCAAGGAAAAACATACACTAGTGGTAACCAAACACGTACAGAAAGCTATAACTGCGTTAATCTCTTAAAACACTAAACTCTTTCACATAAACAAAAAGCTAGTGACATCACGATAAATGGATAGCTACTGAAAAAATATAAACAGCCCAACTATATCGCAGTCACATTTGACGATAAGCTGACATGGAGGAACATATCAACAAAAGCCAGAAGGTTAGCCATCCTGAGGAAACTACGTGAAATCAGATGTGGAGAAAATGGAAAAAATACTTAGTATTTTACCAGCAGAGCATACGACCAACCTTGGAACATGGATCAACTACACGGTGTCCAGTATCAAACACTGCGTTGGGTGAGTTAGAAAATGTGTCAAACGAGGCACTTAAGATCATCATGGGACAATAAAATCAACACCTATAGCAGAGGTGCGAGAATATGGGGCGAATAACAACACTGAATAAACGCGCAGACACAAAAATACGTATACATGCAGAAAAGTTCCACTGTATTCCAAGTCACCATTGAAAGACAGATTTCAAAACTTAGCAATGGGTCGACTGAAAAGAAGTAGCTTTATCCATCAAGCCCCAGAACTCCGTAGAAAAATCTTAGATATGCCAGAAATTGACAGCCTTCTGAAGTCTATACCAGAATAAACCTCCTGGAGAGAGAATACAATGTTATCTATTCATAAACAGAAGCGAAATTAATGTTCAGTGAGAATGAACAATATTGTGTATACAGTTAAAACAGCTACTCTCAATCTTCTGCATGATGAATATCCTCAAGGTATATGGATCAGAGTAAATGCAGATGGGGCAGCAGAGAATGCCTGTGAAAAATTATGGAATATCCAAATAATAATAGGGATACAATTAAAGTATAAACTGGGAAGTTATGTCATAATTACGATGCAGACAATCAAGGTGGCAACTGACAAACTGCTGAGTATCAATCTTGCTCAACCGCCTGTAGTATTCCTGACAGATGCAAGATCAGCACCCCATGTGCTCTAGTCCAGAAAAGTGACAGACTTAAAAATACTACTGATAGAACTAAGCAATGATCGTAAAGTTGCTATGCACTGAACTAGCCTACATGGAAACGAGAAAGAGGATAATCTGGCTAAAGAGCGTGTTGCTTTTAATCAACCTTGTGTGCTATTAAAGTACCATCGAAAGAAACAAATGATCAAAGCAACTATAAAGTCAACACAAGATGACTACCAAATTATAAGCAGACCAGACCAACTTATTCTGTGCATCAAAACAGGATACAACCGATTTCGCAGCCATATGTGTACGAAGTTCAATATCGCAACATAACCATGTCTACATTTGGACAGCCACCTCAGATAGCAGAGTATATTCTCCAGGAGTGCCCGGAATATGAAATGTGAAGGCTAATACTCTGGCAAAGAGAACTAACAGTAGCAGAAAGACTATACGGACCTCTGTGTGAGTTACAAAACACAGTCAAGCTTATAGAAGAGACAATACTTCAGATATAAGCACATTCCAAGCAAATGTAAGAAGAAGAAAATGTCTCACATTCTCAGATTACTAAACACTTCTTGTCTCACATTCTCAGATTACTAAACACTTCTTGTCTCACATTCTCAGATTACTAAACACTTCTTGTCTCACATTCTCAGATTACTAAACACTTCTTGTCTCACATTCTCAGATTACTAAACACTTCTTGTCTCACATTCTCAGATTACTAAACACTTCTTGTCTCACATTCTCAGATTACTAAACACTTCTTGTCTCACATTCTCAGATTACTAAATACTTCTTGTCTCACATTCTCAGATTACTAAACACTTCTTGTCTCACATTCTCAGATTACTAAACACTTCTTGTCTCACATTCTCAGATTACTAAACACTTCTTGTCTCACATTCTCAGATTACTAAACACTTCTTGTCTCACATTCTCAGATTACTAAACACTTCTTGTCTCACATTCTCAGATTACTAAATACTTCTTGTCTCACATTCTCAGATTACTAAACACTTCTTGTCTCACATTCTCAGATTACTAAACACTTCTTGTCTCACATTCTCAGATTACTAAACACTTCTTGTCTCACATTCTCAGATTACTAAACACTTCTTGTCTCACATTCTCAGATTACTAAACACTTCGTGTCTCACATTGATCTATTTCTTAACATTTCTGGTTTCACATTATTCGTATTCTAAACATTTCATATCTCACTCATTTCTTGCTTACAAAGTAATTATTCAGCGATCATATGGAACTATCACTTGAAGCTACGGCATTGTGTACTAGGTAGGCCTACTCTCGGCAGGCGGCGTGCCGCTGTGTTGAGAGTGACGGAATACATATGGGGAAACCTGAGTACAATGAATTCAATCCTCTGTGCCTTCTGAACGTATTTAAGTTGTGATGTCCTATGGTATTACTTTTAGTGCTTGTGGCAACCCCTTGCCTAGTTTCAGCACTGTTACAGACACCCAATTTTTTCTCGTGAGTCGATTGGAGCGATGTATTAAACACCGCATCAGTGTTGTGAATATAGGTTTATTGTACTCCTCACCACAACCCCCAGGTCCAGTCAACAGGTAGGGGATTTGAATGTTCACATAAGTCTGCTATAGATATTGTGCAATAACCTAGGAAATGTGGATTGAAAGAGGTTACCAACATTACGGGGCTTTACTGCCAGAGCTTGGGGGGGGGGGTGTAGAACTATATATAGAGAAGCAGAATGGAGCTTACACGGCAACAACTTCAAGCATGAGAATAGAAATTGAAGCAGTTACAGCGAAACTAAAATGGATTTTCGCTGTAATAGTCACATGCTGTCAGTACATGCTTAGACATATTGAAAATGTGTGGTACAGACATGAGTGGATGGACCACATTGCTCATTCTGATCTACAGAGAATTATGTGGATTTATTCTCCTGGACATGCGGGAGTCCGCATCAATGAAAGAGCCGACAAGTTAGCAACAAAAGCACCAATACTTGACGAATTAGTTATGAACAATAATGAAATATTAAGATCTTTACTTGGATATTTTCTAAACGATGACACTAGATTTGAAAGGGATAGCATACAACTTAAAGAATTTTGATTTACACTCAGGGGCGAGAAGAGCAAAGGGAGTAAGGTGTGTTTGTGTGTAACCCTGGACGGTGGATACATCTTCAGTTGGGGCGGGGTTTATCTAAATAATGTATTGCGCCCATTGTCATTGCAATTCCCTCTTCGTTCATTAGATTTCGTATGACCTTTTACCAGAAAATTCCGGGGTGGGGGGGGGAAGGGGGTGGAGGTATTTTACCCACCTTTTGGCAGTTTCTAATACTAAACGTCATGTTCTAATTACCTAAATGGGTGTTTAAACACCCCCCTTCCCCTTTTATTGTTTTATCTACAGGCTTGAGATACGGGAATCAGCATTATGCATACCGGTAATGTAGTTCATGTGATGAGTTTGCCCAGAGAGCGTCAACATGGATTCAGAAAAGAGACTAAACTAAATATAGGTCTAAGTCGAAAGCAATGCATTAAATACAGGGCCGGTCTTAGGCCATTGCAACCTATGCGGCCGCAGTGGGCCCCGCACTTCATAGGACCATAAATGCATATTAGTTTTTATTTTATTATCCTCTTCCCTACCCAGACTGGGCCCCGCGCAATCCGTTTCGCATTGGGCCTCGCATTTGTTAGGGCCGGCCCTGATTAAATAATGTCTTTCACATTGGAAATGAGAGAGCACAATTGCCACTAGCAATTTTATTTTGATAACAACATGTTGCTATGACTTACTGTGGTTCAATAGCGCGTTTAACTTTCATACTCTCGCTGTTTTCTTCTGCTGTCATTTGCTAATCTTAGGTCTATAAGTTATTTGGATTATGGAACATCTTGACCAGCTGTGCGTGTTAGACATACAATTCTTCTCTAGTGGTATTCTTTTTCCATCTCTGAAAATAATCATCTGCAGCTTGCCTAACTAAATAAAAAAGGGAAGCTTTAACAAAATCCTTCTCTCGAATAGTCAAGAGTGCAGATCCTAAGCAGCATTACTTATATCAGCTTAAACGACTTATAGTTGATCAATTTGTGTATACTTTGTATCGACAGCCAATGAAATACATAGAGAATATAGGATCAGCCAATATAAGTGATGCTGTTTGGAATCTGCACGTAGTAATATTTCGGAGAAGAACTTCCTCTCCTTCCCTCTCTCCATGATCACAGCCTTCTAGCAATTTGTGTGCGTAAATAACATGTTTATACAATTATTTTTTTATATTCCTTCATCTAAAGGTTTCTTCAATGCTGAACGCTGATATTAATAGCCGCAAATATGGCTGACATCGTTCGCTGGATGCAGTTCCTACCCGCTTACTGCAAAAACAAATAGCTATAGATGATTCGGGTACGTGTCTCAAGCGGAAGTATTCTACCAGCTGTTAACATAGACAAATAGCAAAAACATGTGTGCTTTTATAAAGACAATATCCACGCGCTGTGTAGCGCGCGTAAAGAAAGAAATGCACATGGTAATATTGTTTTATATCAGATCAGAGAAAGAATATGATCATTGAAACGTGTTCGTGGAGCGGGTACGGTACACGTCATGGAAAACACACGAGCTAAACAAAACATTGTGTTTTGTGCACTCATTCTTCTGTCAAATTGCATTGCACTCGCTCTTATTGTTACTTCACCACGACTTCGGAGGTTCTCAAAATTTCACATAACCTCTAGTATGAGTGTTGCCAATATTGCAGCCTGCTTGTCTGTCTTCCCAATTGATACTCGCGAGGCTCTGGTCGCTGACAAGTCAAGTTTAGACCCAACAATCGCCGTCTTGCTAAGAGGTATTCATCTTTACTGCGCGCCATCTGTACTTGAAATCAGTATAGTGTGTTTAGGCATCGACTTTATGGTCAACAGAGTGTACAATACAAGCCCACAAAGAACAATAATCACCTCTATACTTAGCATTATCATTCCTTGGAGTTTTGGTCTCTTGTCATTATTTATGAATTCATGTACACAGATCCCAATTGTTGTAAACTCTAAAAATATACAAGTGGACAATGATACAGTTCTGCGAGGATTTAATATAAGCCTATTTGACATTGCTTACAACTACAACAAAACAGAAGTTATTGATATTTCTAAATTTAAAACATCCGTTTTAGTAATGATGATTATTCAAATGATTATGTGGGGTTTTGTGCCGTTAACCTTGTCTTTCGTAGTTTTAATGTCCGCTGTAGTGTTACAACAGATGCGAGCTGCTATTTCAAGTCAAGTTAGCATGACTCATATTAGGACTTCTACAGTGCATAATCAGGAAGAATTTGTTACAGAGATCAGACTTATAGACACTCTTGTATCTATGTTAATCAGTGTCATTCTAAGGATTCCGTTTCTTGTAGAGATTTTGACCAGTATCAGGTGCATTCCATCTGGACAATGTCATATGTCTGGACTAGTAAGACGCGATATGGAGCTTGCTCATTGGTCAGTTTCTATTATTCTTCCAGCGCTGTGGACGCTTGATAGTGAGTTTAGAAAAGCTATTACTATGACCTGTGATAAAATTTGTGTTGAATATAATGTTGTATAGGTCCAGCTCTGTGGCTGCTGCGAGGTACTTTTTTGCGGCCGAAGTACATGATTCAAATCCTACCACGGGCGATTGTGCATCCGGATCGTTCAGAATCTTAAATGCTTAGCTCAAGTTTATTGAATAATGTAGGCCTACTACAAGTGGGATACACAATTATGGGATGTCCAGTTTCATTGCTATATTCTCAGCACTCACCTCAGTCATAACACGAATAACAAAAACTGATCACCTCTTTAGAAATATCTGATTTCCATTTAGACAAGAAACAGATGATTTAGCACAGGGGTCAGGAAAGTTCTGTTTCCACACCCTAAAGTGGCAATTTTAGTTAGCGTTTCTGATTCGTGGGCACATACTCGGTGAAACAAAACCCACTTCTGCTGTAAAACAAATTATGCTAATTAGTTTAGCTTTATTTTGGAAAAAAATAAGCATTATAAAAGAAAGTAGAGTTTTTTCAAATGGAAATCACATATTAATAAAGTAGTATTGAGGTCCAGGTGAGGGTGGCGTTCACCCTAAAATATTGACGTAATTATTTTATAAACTAATATCCTACTTTTTTTGCCAGAAAAAAACATTAGAATTAACTATCTAGAATTCTATACCATGACTCATAAGCTATGTTACACAGATACAGCGAAAGCAGACGTAGAGGCCGCCCACGAAAACGATGGACCACAGAAATAAAAGAGGCGACAAATTCCACAATATACTCAGCACACAAGAGTGCCGTCTCCAGAAAACTCTTCTATCCCTGACGTTGAAAGGCAAAAAAGGGTTTCAGCGAATAGATAGATCGATAGATTGGATCTAACTATAGCTATCTAGAAGTATGAGTAAAATAAAACCAAAAATTGAAGAAGACCGTTGTGAACTTGTGGAAAGAAAAGGCCTCGTAGTAAGAAATATGTATTGTAAACAAAAAGGCCTCGTAGTAAGAAATATGTATTGTAAACAGCTGCGATGAAGGTTGGCAGTATGTAGGAGAATTACAAAAGATAGAAATGGGCGTCAGACGAAGTTATGTAATATCACCAGATCTTTTCTCCCTGTATACGGAAGATATTATGTGAAATATAGAAAGCATGCCAGGAATAGCAGTTGAATGTTACAATCTGAATAATCTCATATATCCTGAAGATACAGTTATAATTGCAGGAACGAACAAGAACTCCAAGCCCTGTTAAACATGGTATTACAAGAAAGTGAAAACAAATGCCTTAGTCTAAATAAGAAGAACACAGAAGTAATAGTTGTTTCACAGAAATGTACACTGCCAAGATGCAGGATTAATATCAATGATGCAAAATTAAATCAAATGGATAAAGTCAAGTATCTTGACACCATTTTAACATCAGGTGGCTGGTGCTTCAATGAAATAAAGAGCAGGTTAGCTGAGGCTCAATCAGCATTTCAAAAGATGAGAAACATTCTATGAAATGGAGTAGTATCGATGCATGCATGAGTTTGAGTGCTAGTGTGTTATATTGAGTATTGAGCAGACCCTTCTTTATGGAAGTGAAGCATGGATGGTAAATAAAAGAGTCCAAGATAAGTTGAAGGCAACTGAGATGTGGATTTTTAGAAGCATGAAGAAAATTTCATGGACAGCTAAGAAATCTAACATCGAAGTCTTCAGAGATGCTGGATTAAAAGGACAAATTATAGCACAAATTAAAAGCAGATAGTCTTGATTTTTAGGTCATGGTGGGAAAAGCAAAACTTGAACATTTAGTAACCACTGGAAAGATCAAAGAGAGAACAGACAGAGGAAGACAAGAAGAGAAATTTCTGGATGGGTTATCACTGTGGCACATAGGCCTACATAAAATGTCACCACCACAAAACAAGAGAGTTATGGAGGAGCATGATTGCCTATGCCGCTCGGCATGGCACTTGATTGATCTAGAAGCATGTAACAAAACTCATAACAAAGATAGTATTAAATTTAGATATCTATCTACAAGTCTATACCATGACTCATAACAAAATTAGTTTTGGATATAGCTACTGTATCTAGAATCCTAATTAGATCCAAAACAATGTGGCTTGATAGAAGGCAAAGGTACCAACAACGCTATATATATTTTGATCACACTAATTGTGAGGTCTATAGAGGTAACAACATATCTGTACCTCTGTTTTGTAGACTACACAAAAGCATCTGATAAAGTTAAATATAGTGAAGCTATACACATGCTAGAGAATTTGAGCATCGACAATACGGAATTAAGAATCATCAAGGACATGTACTGGCAACAAACAGCAATAGCAGCAATAAGAGTAGGAAATCATTTTGGCCCTGTTCAACAAATAAAACAAGGAGTTAGACAGGGATGTGTACTCTCACCAGACCTGTTCTCTATATACAGTGAAAACATGATGCGTACAGTAGTTGAAATCCCAGGAATATCAGTGGGAGAACATAACATACATATTTGAGATATGCGGATGACACTGTTTTGATTGCAAAAAGTGAGGAAGGCCTTCAAGATGTAATTAATGTAGTAGTCACAGAAAGTAAAGAGAAATGCCTCTTCCTAAATATAAAGAAAAAAGAAGTAATGGTTGTTTCAAAGAAATAAAGATCTTGCAAGATCAAAGTGAATGATATAGCATTAAAACAGGTCCACCAATTCAAACAATTAGGTACAGCGATTACAGCAGATGGGCGAAGTTCAATAGAAATAAGAAGCATAATATGGCATGCAAAAACTACATTCAGAAAATTTAAAGATATATTGTGTAACATGACCTTGTCATTAGGGGTGAGAAAGAGAATTCTGCAGTGTTATATAACTGCTATACTAACATATGGATGCGGTTCTTGGACAATAAACAAACTGGAAAGTGGGAAATTAGAGGCACTAGAGATGTGGTTCTATAAAAGAATGCTGAGAATACCATGGACTGCCAGAAAAACTAATGTGGAAATGTTGAAAGAGTCAAATGCGAACAGACCTTAATCAATAATATAAGAAAAAGACATTCTTCATTTTTTGGCCACTTCATGAGAGAGGCAGGTTTGGAGAACATAGTCACAACAAGCAAGATTGAAGGCAACAAAGGATAAGGGCGACAACGTGAGAAAATATTAGATAGTTTGACAACCTGGCATGGCAGGGAAACAACAACGATGTTGATACATAATACTGTAGTCAGAGAGCTATGGAGAACCATGATCTCCTACGTTAGCCGGCATGGCACCTGATTATGTCATTGGACATAATCAGGACATTGCGCTATGTCAGATCATTTATGTTTTGTCCGTGAAGCTTAATGCTGTTTTCGTTGGATCGTGATGTTTTATTTGTGTTCCCTCGATGAATCTTGATGTATTTTGGTGTCCTCCACGAATCTTGACATTGCTTTATGGGTCTTCCATGAGTCTTCACGTTTGTTTCATTTGTTTTCATGAGCCTAAGCGTTTGCTTAATATGTCTTCCAAAAATCTTTATGTCTCTGCTCAATGTGGCATTCATGAATCGTGACGTTGTTTTATGTGTTAAATATGAAATTTGATGTTTACTATATTCGTCCGCCATGAATCGCGACGTTTGATGTATGTGTTCTTTATAAATCTTGACATCGTATTCTTATTTATTACCCATGACTAATTTCCGTCCGTCTCAGAACAAGCTACCTGTTCACAGGTAAAATTGTTTGAAGGCACCAGTGTGACAGATGAAGGATCTGCACGTCGCTGATAGAGTAATAAGTGACGATGCTAGTGTCGTTACTTTAGTGTGACAATAGAACAATCTGCAGCAGCATCATGATAGAGTGTGACAATAAGACAAAGATGCTTGTCAAGCATCTTAGTTAAGATCCTTTCTGGAACCTCTGGTGCTGTGGCCAGATCTAAACCTGTGGAACTCTTCTTGACATCAAATAATCACAATATAAGATCAACTTTTAATATATACATCAATTTCTGGAGTAATTGCAATTTCTGGAGTAATTGCAATTTCTGGAGTAATTGCAATTTCTGGAGTAAATGTTATCTCTGAGACGGACATCAGATCATGACTATAAAATGTACACGATCAAAGCATTAATAAAACAACTCTAACACTTCCAAATGAATAAGCACATGTTACGGTATAAACTTAATGAGAATAATAAAACATCATTATTAAACTCTAATCTCACTTTTTCCAGTACTAGTTCTAGACAGCCCTATGACTGTACGCGTGGGTTCCACGACAACCACCTGTGCGGTTTGGGAACTGTTTCCTCAGTCTGGAAAACCCGACTCCCTCCTCTGGTAGTCCACGATCGAATGATGTTCCCTCCCTCAACTCCCAAGTTCATCCAAACTTAGCGAAACTTCCCGCCAATCAAAACCCTTCATTTCTCCAGAGAAAAACCTCTGACCAATCAGGATTCATCAAGTTGGTCATACAATAAACACGTTGCCTAATAACAACTTCAGATCAATCAGAATGCTTCTACCTGGTTATTCAATAACACATGCTGCACAGTCATAACTTACTTTGGAAATCTTCACAACTTCAGACCAATCAAAATTTGTCTACCTGTATGATTCCCATCTGATTGATTGATCGTTGCTTGACACATTCTTAGATAAACACACCTTTCGCATTGCGTGTCAGCAGCGTCTGTAGTGACAACATTTACACAAGAGATGCAATGCGTGTGGGGGTTCTACGCTGTCAATCTCTCGCTATCTTTGAAGGGTTCTCGTTTCTTACTGTGAAGCCCTCTGCTTGTGAAGGGTTCTCTATATTGTGAATTGTGCCTACAAGCTTGGCGGCAAGAGTAGGGTGTAATACTGTCACTAGATTACTTATACCTTTTATTTAGAAGTCTATACCATGACAAGGTGGTGGCCAGGAGTTTACTTTCTGAGACTGTTCTGAAGTTTACTGTTAATTTCAATTTTTATTTCAGTTTAGATCACACTAGAAACTTTTAGTTATATCATTAACCTTTTAAAAAGAATTTTGGGCATAGCTGAACCAAACATAGTTACTGTCCACCTCAGGACAATTCCTTCCCCTTATAACAGTATTACTTTGGTGGGAGTAATGGAACATGGCATATTTCTTATCCAGTTGCTAGTTTAATTACCTGCCTCCTGGCATTTAAGAAAATGCACTGGGGACAATATTAGGGTTTACCTCATCAAGCAATGGAAATGAAATCCTTATAGTTAAAGCCTTCTACTATATATAGTGAGTGCAGTATTTCAAACACACAAAAAAAACTACAAAATTAATTCTCCCTGTGATTTAACCTGGATTGCTGTGCACATTTAAATATTTATACAGGCAACAGGTAATATCTATTTTTTTTCCATATTAATTTAGTAGTTGCATAACTTTCAATTGTTTCCAACAGTGTCAAACTTGTTATCGTATTTTACAAAATACATTTCCAAAATATACTATTAATACACCATTAACAGTAATGGAACACTCATTGATTGGTAGATACATTTTTATTTGTTATAGTATGATTGGAATTATACATTAGCTATATTTCAATCATAAGCAAATAATTTGTGTAGCATGCCCTTACTTGTTCGGTGTGACAATCATTTATCAGTTCATATCAAAGTTGGAAATTATTCAGTCTAAAATAAACTATTAATGCACCATTGTGGTCATGGTTCTGGCAATCCAGCCACCATGACCCCGGGGATATTCCTAGTAATATATCACTAGTGGAGGTTGTGTTTGGGTAATCCTGCCTTTGGCTATGTAAAATGCACCTCTTATAGGGAGTTACGATCCTTTCAACAGTGGGTGTTAGTCCAATTTCATTATATCAGAGCTTTACAACCATTAAAAAACAGAATTAAGGTCATGTTTCTGGTAATCCAGTCAAAACTTGATCTCTGGGTCTTGTATGTTACACCACATCATCATCATCATCATGTGACATATTCTTTCCAGAATGTGGTCATCTATATGGATTCTTTGAACACTCAGCGAGTTGACCTGCCACAGCTAAAGACATGTTTAAAGATTTGATATATCACTGTATCATTGTTGTCTTGTGTGCCCTCTTCCCCTGTTGCCATTAACTGTGCTTTCAGCTATTAATCTTTCCATGCTATTATGTCTCTTTATATGACCACACACAAAAATCAGCTTTCTTGTTATGATGTGGTTAAGGAGTCAGCCCCCTTTGTTGTTTATTGATCTTAACACTTCTTGATATGTCTTTTTAGCTGTCCATGGTATACATAAAATTATTCTGTAGCATTGTTACACCACAACCGCCTGGTATATGTTATATATGAAATGACAATATAATGAATTTAATTTTTTTTTAAATAAAAATAATAAAGTAAAATATTCTTCAACCAATATGTTCAGTTTGAAAATGAAAGATATTTTGATGGAGTGCATGATTAATAAGAAAATGTATGTGGATTGATGTAAAAAAATGTTATAAAAATCTCTAGGTCTACAAATTTATTTAAGTCAGTTCTTGTCTCCCTTAGAATTTCTGATCATCCTTGAATTGAGCTCTTGACACATGAATGGTAATACATTTACCAGATGTGTCAAAGTGGCAACAGTGAATGCCTCCTCGTCTCTCAGCTCAGGTTTCCCAGACATATGAGCCTTATATCATGCAGGAAATAAATACTCAGAAAAGTTCAGATGTGAGATAGAATAATAAGTTCATACTACGATGCAGGTTTGTGTTTTGTCATCAGCTATGTTTACATTATGTTATTTAACTGGTGTACAACAAATTAGAAACCCACTGCCTTTGTGGGTGACTTGGTGAGAGATAAAGGCTAATGGAGAAAACTATGAACCCTAAAGGCGCATCTCAAGTTTCGTCCACCATTATGAAGATTTTAAAATACCACAAATCTAGCATATGCAGCGGTGGAAAATGCATAGCAGAATTAAAAATTATGCTGGAGAAGGATTTTGCTTCTATGTCAAGGCTAAACGTAATTTGAAAAATCAACTTCAGTGTTAGAGTGAATATCAAACTTTATAACTGATTGCTATTGTATTATATGGTTGTGAGAGTTCAATACTCACTGTAGACATGGAGAGACAATTTCAGGCCTTTTAATAAAAATGTTACAGGTGAATTCTTTGAATCGCCTATAGAGAACAGAGAACATAAGACAAATATGTATGTTATAAATAAAATAGAGATGTATACATGTTCACAAGAACAATTGATTTCAGTAGTGCAATGACATAAACTTACATGATTTGGACATGTATGCTGACATGATTCCTTGTCAAAAACAATACTGCAGGGAATGGGCGAAGGTGGAAAACCAGAGGAGAAGAAATAAAATCATGGGCAGACAACATCAAAGGGCTTGATAGGACAATATTTTTTCCTCACTAATCTGCATCCTACAAGATAGAAATCGCAGGAGAATTTCTGTGTGTTGATTCATCCAATGTTGTACCCCTACGATCCTGACCAGTTATGGGTATATAGATAGATAGATAGATAGATAATAATGCAAAAGGCTAGGGCAGTCAAGCTAATTAAATAATAAGGAATGAGGACATTAGATGACAGAAGTAAGCCAAAAAATATGGTTGGAAAAGTATATGTTAAATTGCTGAAATATTAACATTTTATAAGTTAGAATTATAAAGTTAACTATTAGTTAGTAGCTCTAAATGGTGTACAATAATGAAGTTCAAGGATGTAAAAAAATGGAATGGGTGTCATCAATCATTGATGGTTGAAATTCAAGGGATGAAAATGATTAGAGTTAATGAAGAATTTGTGCAGGTGTTTGTTAGATATGTTGAAAGTAATGTGTAATGAATCCCAACATTATAAGTAAGCTTAATATGATTCTGGCTCATGGAATATATCTAGGGCGTAGAAATTCCTTCAGACATTGGAAACATTCATCATGACAAATTGAAAACTTCACAGAGATTGTGATTTCATTTTTTAATAGATTTTTCAAGACAACTCTGTATTTTTTTACCAATTTTCAAAGTAAAAATCTTGGTAGTGGGTGTTAAGTATGCTCTGGATTGTTGGTCTACAAAGTGTTTAAAAAACAGAACTATACAAATAAGTGTCAGAACATTATAATAAAGTTAAAAGTAAGCAATTTTTTTAGATAATTGAAGTTGAACAAAACACAACGTTAATTCTGTACTGTAATGGCTGTACAAACATGACAAACATACCACGTTAACATAAAATCGATGAATTTCCTACTTACACGGGGTCTTTGTTACCTCTAATATTTTATGGTAGTGTATCCTGATATAACCTAATTGGACTTTGTCCGCTGGTTGAAAGGGGCACGCCTCTCCAAAAGAGAGGCAAACTCATTAACTACCTAGTTAACATAAAAGGGATTAATTAATGAAAAAAATATTTCAAGAATACACAAATATAAACTATATTTGAAATGAACAGGCATGTCAAAAATATAGCAATGTTCACTGTAATAAAGATAAACTGGAATAATAAATAATAAAATGAACAATAGATTGCATCCATGTATGCTACAGTCACTATAATAAACATATTTAAAAAAAATAAAATTTGTAATTGATTTTTAAGGAATAAACATCACATTAGTAATGAAAACTCATTGATAAGTCTGTGCACCTACACATGAGTGTCTGCAATGTCTATTTGTTTTGTTTCATAATGGTCAAGTGCTACAGACAACTGGGAGATATCATCATTATCAAGACTTCTGGAGAACTCACTGGGCGTGAGGCTGTGATCCAGCTTCAGGGTATAAATCAAATCATCAAAGTCTGCGTTGCCACTGTCAATGGTTGTTGCAGAGCTGATGGCTGCCACAGGTGGGCTAATGTACACCTGTGATGGACAAGCTCGTTTAACTGTCATTCTGCTCCTGCCTCTATTCAAATTGTGTTCCCAAGCCTGCATATACCAAACAAATTTATTAATCATCACTGGTTAGCAATAAGAAAATAAAATGGTGTCAATTTTCTTTTTAGTTAAAGGTATAGGACAATTAAGTGAATAACTAATTAGCTAACTGTCACATAATAATGTCATTCTGGAAATATTCATGTGTTTCATTCTCCTATTCAGTGTGTACTTCATCATGTGGTAACTGACTGTTTCTGTTCTGTGTTGGTCAACAACCCTTCTTTTGACTCCTATTTGCCACTTGTTTCTTGAAACTCCATGCGTCCCTTTCAATGTCCCTTTCAGGTCCTGAACTGTGGCCATGGCACAGACGATTAAATACATCCTGCATCCTCCAGCTGATCTAACTCTTTGTATGCATTCAAAATATAGGCACGATCCATCAAACTACCATTAACATGATGGTAAATTTGTCTTTTCTTTCATTTTCCTTAACACCCACATATGCCAAAGTACAAAAATTAAAATAACTCTCTTTACCATAGATTTTATCATTGACATCAGGCACTAACATCGCAGATAACTTTGCTGAATCTCTCTAGGAATGCTCATAGAATCACTCATTGATTCTTGTACTGAATCTCAAATTCAGAAAAAATTAGTACGCCTAAGCTCTGTAAAGTTTTCTATTTTTACAAGTCTTTTACTCTGTAGGTCTTTTATACAACTTATCATTTAAATTATTTGTGATGAAAACCAAAAGGCAAATCATAAATTCAATCTTCATGTCAACATTGTGTTGACAGACATCATTGTCAGACATGAACAACAAAAGAACAAGGGATAAAGCTTACTGTGTGTGAAATGAGATCTAAGAAAAGCAGTAAAAAAAATGAGATCATGTGAAGGAATGAAGAAGAACTGTTGAAACAACATCTGTGGTAAAATACATTGAAAAACAGAGACTGAAATGGTTCGGCAACTTAATGAAAATGAACATTTATTGGCCAGCAGCATACATCATGAAAATGGAAACAGCAAGATACAAAGGAAGACCAAAATCAAGGTGGATTGAATAAGTTATCAACATTCTGAGACATAATATTACTGCATATCAAGCAACCAAACATGCCATAGCCCAAAAATCAATTGTCATTCAATCCTGCAACGCCTTACAGTAAAAGCAGAGAAAATACAATAGATAGAGTGATACATTTAAATTATTTGACAGTTATGGTTATGGGAGTCAAATGTTCAGAAATGGAAGCACTTTTTGTGCAATAAAATTTGTCTTTATCATTGAAAAGTTCTTTTTTTTGGTATTCAACTTAATGTAGTATCCTTAGTGGAATTTTGTATTGATAGCAGCTTCCTCTGAACATGTTCCATATTGGTTGATTGGTTGGTTGCTGATCCAGTGGTCCATGGGCTTATGTCCTTTGACCTAAGTGGCATTAATGTTCTGGGAAGTCGTAGATTGTCCACCCACCCATGTCAAAGCCAGAAAATAACTATCACACTACCAGGAAATTAGGTTTATATCTATGTACTGCTCTGAGCCATTACATCCAAGATAGGGTTCACTGTACTAATTCCCCAACACCAATTAACTACTGGTAATGCCAAATTTCTCTATGACTCCAGGAATATAACAAAATGTTCAAGGCAAAAGGCTTGTCCTGTCCGGAATCTTTGAGATGGGTCCCAGCCATAGAAAAAAAGTGTAGCTAATCTCTCCCTCCCCAGCATTGCAGAGTAGGCCTACATCTCTGGTTCCCTCCCAACCGCAGAGGCCATATGCATATATACAAATAGCAAAGCATAAAAAAACACACACGAAAATAATAATTGTATATTAGATGACATGCCACGAAATTCTATAAGAATGCCTCAATACACAGGCATGTCATCTAATAAGGTTTTATATTGCATGAGTGGTTTGTCAACTGGCTAATTTTTCTACAAACACTTCTTAATATTTCTCTTATCTTCTCCTGCAAAAGATAAAATAAATGACACATATCCTGAATAGGACATATCTACTATTTATTAATTATTAGGCACCACTAATACATCGAATTGCATTAGTAGCACAATGTGGACAGTCAGCTTTTCAATTGGACATATCTGGTTCTTGATGTCTAAATTCTATGTCCAGTTGGCTTTTTTTCAAAATGCATTTTCTCCAGTTTTTCAACAAAATTAGAAGCGTTCCCAAAAGTGCTGATTAAAAGATTAAAAATTTTAAAAATTGTCTCACAAATTTTAAAAATCTGCCCCAGTGCATTTCTAATATCAGATTTGACACAGTTATCCTAAATCGTTGTCAGTCATAACAATATCTGATCATTTGGAAAATTGGATGAATATTATGGAAGTGAATCAAAATGATATCATTTTTACTGACATGCTGGCACATCAAAAGTGGACACAGTTCTTTTTAGAATCTAGAAATGTAGAATTTCATTTGGAAAAATTGTCGACAGCTCAATGTAATTTTGCCATTTCTTACCATAATTCTAATATTGCTTTCTTCCATAATGAAAAGTGAGTAGACAGAGGACAGAAACAAAATATTGAATCTATTTGAAATAAGAAGTATTGTTACTTCAATACAACTATTAAATTATCGAGAAAAGTGTGTCGTGAAACATCAGGGGGAGCTGGACAGACTTACGAATTGGTGTAGAGATATGGAAGCAGTGGTAAATCCTTCTATGGCATTCGTAACTTGGTTTTTCTTGAATAATCGCATGATAAAGATACCCATGCCACATTTTTCATTGTCCAGGAACAGGTTAGAAGGAGCCAGCACAATGAAATACCTTGGTGTGTTTTTGACCGAAGTCTGTTTCAGGAAACATGATGACCATGTTATCATAAGGGCAATCAAAGGCTTAGCAGCAATGAAGGTTATGGCTGCTATCCAGTGTCTGCAGAGGTTGTTAATTCTGGCACTACTGACTCTTAGCCAAACTCAGCTCGAAAGACTGGATAGAATCCAGAATGCAGCAATGCATATCATTCTTGGGTGCACAAGAGACATGGACAAGAGCTATGCGGGTTTGAGTTTTCTGTACTGTAATGAGTTTTCTATACTGTAATGAGTTTTCATTACTAATGTGATGTTTATTCCTTAAAAATCAATTACAAATTTATTTTTTTTAAATATGTTTATTATAGTGACTGTAGCATACATGGATGCAATCTATTGTTAATTTTATTATTGATTATTCCAGTTTATCTTTATTACAGTGAACATTGCTATATTTTTGTCATGCCTGTTCATTTCAAATATAGTTTATATTTGTGTATTCTTGAAATATTTTTTTCATTAATTGATCACTTTTATGTTAACTTGGTATGTTTGTCATGTTTGTACAGCCATTACAGTACTGAATTAACGTTGTGTTTTGTTCAACTTCAATTGTCTAAAAAAATTGCTTACCTTTAACTTTATTATAATGTTCTGACACTTATTTGTATAGTTCTGTTTTTTAAACACTTTGTAGACCAAATAATACATTTAAATACATAATAAAAAATTTTGGCCAAATAATTTCTAGTTACTTTTATACTGAAAGAAATATCTTACCACATAATTATAGTGTATTAATTAAGGTATCTACTGTGAAAGTTGCAGGCATGTAACTGTAACAATTTTTTAAACATAATATTTGTGTAACCCTAACATCTCCAAGGTGTAACACACACCCCCCCCCCCCCCCCAAACCCCTTAAATATTCAGGACTGGATGATATTACGATAGAAAAATTATTTTCCTTCAAAGACCAGACCAATGGAACATCTTATTTGGAACAAAACATCTTAAAAAATGCATGTATCATACAATGGCATTAGATCGAAAGGTATGAGCCAATGGGTCACTAGATCAGCAACAGACCAACCAATCAAGTGCTATTTTTAATAATATAATGGAACAAATGTTGAAAAGACATTGAGTATTGATATCATTGTACTGGAAGAGTTCTCTAGAGATGGCCTTCTTGTGTGCTGTTCCTGCTGTAAGCTTGTTCCTGCGATCCATCTTTTACATGGTCTGCCTCTGGCTTTATAGCCGTGATGTCTATGTGTCATGGCCATTTGTTGCATGCTATCTGTTGGTAGTCTGGAAGCATGTGAAAACCACTTGATCTGTTGTCTTTTGATGTGTTCCAATACTGATATTGTTTTGGTTATCTGTCTGATGTTATCGTTTCTAATTCTATTTCTTAATGAAACTCCAATTATTCTTCGTAGACATGTCATTTCTGTTGTAACTATTTTTCTTTTGTCTTGTGCTGACATTGTCCAGATTTGGTACTGATAGCACAGTGATGGAATAATAATAGTCTTGTATAATGTAATTTTAGTGTCTATGTTTACATTTTTTTCCTGAAAATATGTGTCATCTGTCCTAGAGTTATGACTGCAGGTTGTCAGTGCAATGAATCCATCGCAGTGTAGCATCTGACAGTTCCAGTTAAATGGAGATTTAGCAGTCTCTTCGTATTTCTATTCTCTTTTTTTTATTGTGCTGTTGAAATCTATACACCAATCTCACACAGTCTTGAGAGCAGCCATGATTCTGAATCTGAAAATTTCCTAAGTAGATCTCTTAATGCATTACTGTGTCAGATTGATCCATTGATAGACTTATTACACTGTAACTATGCTCACCAGTGTATCGGCTCACTCACTGTCCTTAACTCATGCATGTCCTGGCATGAATACAAAAGTAATATTTCTGCCAAAAGTACCACCCAAAGTATAAAACTCCTTAGCTTCAAGCGATAATTCACTGGAAACACTGAATAAAATCCACTTTGTAAACACGATACCATGATCCAGATTCAAACCCGCAACCTTTTGAGCACAAGATGAATTGCTTAAAACTATGCCATGGAGATTCTATCAATTATGTCATATTATCACTAAGTCAAGAGAGTGTAATTTTTTTCTAATGTGCACAAAATAGTGCCAATCTGTACTCACTTCAGGACTGTCGCTTTCGCTGTTTGCAGATCATCAATCTGACTCATGCGTGTATCACTGCAAAATAAGTTGTAGAGAACCTGCAATAATCTAAAACAAACTGGTCCATACCAGTCTTGATGCATAGTATAGTCAGGGCTATAGATATCTTTTTTATTAAGGAGGCATTTTATCCCTTTCACACAAAAGAGGGTCATTTATTTGTTTTCATGCGTAATTCCCTCTTTTAGATGAGAAATTTGATAGCCTTTCTGTGAGAATCATTAAGAGTGGGGTTTTACTCACCTTTTAGCTATATTCTTAGTACTCAAAAGTCATGTTATAATTTGGTAAAAAAAAGGAGGAGGGAGGCGCAGGTTTAAACACCTCACAAGCCCCCTTCCAATGTATAACTTGAGTATAATTAATCACAGAGGAAGAATTACTTACTTCATTCATTAAAGATGACCTCGATCCTTTGATACTGGCAGTGGTGATATAGTGATTGTTGTCATGATTCAGATTTGGAAATGCATCTAAGATATCACTATTGAATGAGTAGGATGCCTTCATGGGTCCAAAGATACTTGAGAAAAGTGGATTTCGGATGATAGCATACAGGGTAAATATTAGAAGTGCCTGTTAGATAGAGAATGAAAATGTCAGCTGTTTTTAATCTGTGAGACAACACCAGTTAATATTCTTGCAAAACTCAAAACACATCCCTTACTAAATTAACGGTAGCATATCCTATTCTGAAAATTGTAATAAACCAAGCATTTTCTGACTGTAGTGATTTCTAGGCAATGTGTAATCTAGTAGTTTGCAATTGCTTTCTGAATGTTCTGGTTTCCCACTAGCATGAAGCTGAATTTAAAATCGTTACAATGTATTTCTGAAACTCACTATCTCCAAGCTAGATAGCCTGCCACTTACTTACTGACAGTATACATTTTTAGAATTGCTGCAGTTTTGTAGTTGGAAAATGGGATGTAATCACAAACACCACCAGAGTTAATCAGTTTTGATGTGATATATTATCTAAAACAGGCAGAAGTCAGTAAAACAATATCAATTGGAAGATAAAATAAAACATAAGTTAACATAGTTTTATTTACTTTTCTTCTGTAATTATTCAAACTTCTGCAGATTAGAAGGATGCAGTAAGAGAAAGGAATGCATTGTGTCACAGTTTATAGCTTGGCTATGATATCTGTACTTTCTGCTTGGTATATTTTACTTTTTTTTCAGCATCGCTTATAGATTACACTGTGACCCTCAATCAGATGGGACAGCTAACTCTACCCCAAAACCTCCTTAGTCGCCTTTTACTAAGTGCATGGAAGGTAACAGTTACTATTCATTGCTCCCCTTTTTGGAGTTTCAACAACACATGGGTGATTATTTACTATAGACCATAATGAACAATATTTATTACTATTCATTAAAATATTAAATAATTTTGTATTTTCATTGTTTTAACTCAAGAAAATTTTTTAGCCCTTCATTCTTATAATAATGTGATTTCCCTGTATAATTTTTTATACACAGGCTTCCAATTTTGGTAAAGATTTGAACATTAAAGTGACATCCTTGGCATATATACTGATTGGTTTATAATTTGAAATATATGATATTCTCTAATCTTCATATAGGCCTATCATACTCACCAGAACCAAGTCAAAAATGCAAAAGAGAACCATCATCCATAGAAATTCAAAAATCATGTGTAGTGCAATCCACAAATAAGTTAGTAGCAAAACACCCCAGAGAATGAGGATAAAGGGTATTTCTGTTAAAGAATACATTACAGTGAATTATTTATATTAAATAGAATATCAAAAACAACTTTTTCAATGTCACATGCAAATAAGAAGGACTGTGTACTATTACTAGATTGTGATATGACTAAAAATATTTGTTCTAATACATTTACTCAAGCAGTTATTGTGTGAGAATCAGTACATGCTGCAGAAGGTTGAAATTGATAAATTTTATATGATTACAAATAGATAGAAGGCAGAATTGATGCCTTTAATGTCGATATATAGAAGAATAGAGAGAACTTCTGGAAAAGAGAAACAAATAAGGAGGTTGTGACAACATTAACCGGTAATTAGTTTGTTCCTTTCATGCCACAGGTGGCACATAGAGAAGAGATTCATGCGATATCCATGCGATGCAGTCTGCTGCCTGCAATTTTAGTTCTTGTATTGACTTGCAGCCCATTGTTTCCCCTTCTTTAAGAATGGTATTTTTTAGAGTAGATTTAGTTCTTCCTCATTTTCTTTTCCCATCCGGTGTCCACATGAGTTCTTTTTGGTTCAATCTATTCTAAACTATTTATTTTTCAAATCTGTATAATTTTTAATCTATTGCTTGTCTGACAAGATTGCATAAGAAATATTAACTATTAAAGGAATTAAAAATAAAATATTATGGACATATTAAAAGACATGACACCTTCATGAAGACCTTACTTGAAGTTAGAGTTGAGGGTAGGCACGAAAGAGGTAGGCAGAGATTGTCAGAGTGCATCCCTAATACCACTAAGACAAGAGACAGGATGCTGGAAGTCTTTTGCAGTCAACCCTATTGGCACTTGATTAACGACATATGTACAAGTGGAGGGTATCTACAGCTACTTTACACATCCTGAGTATCATATTGATTTACTAAATGGACACCCAATCATTCATAACAATGAGAATGATAGAAATAGGAGGGACCAGTGGTGAGGGAGTAAGTTCATTTTTCTGGAAAGATCTGAAGAATCTACAACTCACTAAGACACTGAATGTATATACTCTATTCTCTGATGACTCAGTACAACTGTCCCCTTGTTATCATGCTGGTTCATAATCATATTTAAAGTCTGTTCTTATGTCCCCTTGTTATCATGCTGGTTCATAATCATATTCAAGTCAATTTTGTTACAGATAAACAAACACAACAATTTCCACTAAATGACATCAATGGAAACTATTTTCTACTCATAAGTCAATAAATTTGTCAGGATTTTGTCCTGTATTTAAATATTGCCACTTTCCACGACAAAGGGGCTAGTGAGACAACATCATAGTCCCAACTTGTGTGAAATTGATGGTGGTTCAAGTAAAGTGAATACTATGCCTCTTCATGCAGTGCTAGCAGCAGTACAGAAAAGTTTAAATTAATCAAACTTTTACTTAGAATGAATCAATGAAATTAGATTGGTACTACAAGCACTAAAATGGGTTCCATATGGTAAAAGAATGAGAGGGCATCCAAGAGAAACTCTTTGCAGAACAACCTTCAAAAAGTGTATAACAATGGGTCTCAACAACATGAATTACATACAGAAGCATCATATCACTCAGACTGGAGAGCACTTGTTTCTGCTCTATGCTCCTATTCGGCACTGAAGGGACATAAAATGTTGTATAGGTCTTACTGGAAAATATATTGATTATTATAGGGTCAATAATATAAATATTAAAAGAGAAATTTATCAGATAGAATGAACCAACCTTGTGCATTTAATCTTCCACGATATACATCATCATAAAAATACCACTGGGATGACATCTGGTATGCTTTAACAAACACAATCCCTACAACTAGAAGAGTGAACAGAATTGGTGCCAGAATGCCTCCTAATGCAGAGTAAGGATTAGTGATGAAGCATCTGGAACATGAAATCATATAAATTACTACAAATATTACAAATCAAGTCACAAATTATAATTTTACACTCTTTCTAACTATTGTAAAGATGACCTGAATTATTACTTTGTTAAAAAATGAACAGCTTCTTCTTAAAATAAATTGGTGTGGTAGAAAGTTCATCTATATTCAGAAGCAGTTTTTACATGTTATGTTCATTGTAAGTTGACAACTAACATTGGTGTAGTTTACAACTCTAATGGGAATATTTTGTGACCTCTGACAAAAACAAAACACTATAACAGACTTGCCCTTAGCAAGGATGTTAATTTGTGACCAAGAAAGAAAAACCAGAGTAGAAGATTGTTTCATACTTTTACTATGCTGCCAAGATTTTTTAAATGTTTATAATGAAAGGGTTCTTTAGTAATGGGTCACTGCACAAACCTCACTTAATCATGGACATTCCTGCTATCATACAGGCCTCATTTTATTTCTCTATGTCTATAATGGCAAAGACATAAAATTGAGGCTCACTAGTTCCTTATTCATAAAATTTAAAATCTTTTCTCAACCCAATTTGTACTTGCTTGTGCGAATCATAGATGAACTTGACATTTCATGTTCCTGATACAGATATACAATACTAAGTTCAAAGCTGAGTCATCAAAAAAAAAAGCTGTATTAGTTAATGCTCTATTATGTTGTTCTATTCTGTTTGTTTGTCCCTACCTTGATAAGACCTATTTGTTTGAAATGTCAACTCCTTGTATGTATTTCATTTAACTCATTCACTATGGCGTATGTTCAGCATTTGGATTGAATTAATTATAATTTTTTTAATTTTGGCACATTATCACAGGAATACGAAAAAGTACTTCTAAATATATTTAAATTATAATGTAATATATATATATATATATTTTGAAACAGAAATGGACAGTGAAGTGGTTATCACAAGTTCATTGTGAAGAAAATTATTGTTATAATTCAAAAATTAATTTTTTAAATAAAATATAATGTATAGATAATCCAATTATGAACACAAAAATGTATAGTATTGAGGAATAGTGCTTAAATTATTCACAATATTATTCACAAATACCAGGAAATGTTGCTCTTGTGATGTAGAGGTAGATCTAAAACTTTGATCAACATTTTTGTCAGATTTTTCATACAAAATGGTGAAAAAATACAATACGATTGCTTAGTTATATTACCAGGTTTTGTCAGGTTGAATTGCAATAATTAATGCGATCAAAGTAAATAAAATGTTATAATTTTGCATAACAAAAGTGCGCTGGAAAATATATATATATATATAAAATATAAGGAGAAATGGCATCATATACCACACATGTTCACAACTTATTAATAACTAAAAAAACTATGTTATAAAACATCAAAATCATGCCAGATATAATGTGGACATATTACACTTTTGATATGAATTATTCTTATGTTGATATAAACATTGAAAATGATTAAATAAAATAAAAAATATCTGCGTTGTTTTATCGATGGTTCATAATGTGTAATAGTATCATAAGATCAATTAAAAGACGCTATGTGTAACCAAAGAGTTAATTAACTCTGTTATTCAATCATTTTAATATTTTTTTCTTTATACTTATTTACTATATGGTGCAATGTCACTGCACTCTCATTCAATTCCTTATTTCAACAAAGAGTTTGTGCAAAAAATACATTACAGACATGCGCGAATCTTATAATAATAACTTTGAATTAAGAATCTTATAATAATAACTTTCAAAATTATAAGGGACTCCAAAATATGATAACACAATAAACAATGAAAATGAATTGAGATTGTGTATAAAATAAATCAGACATGAACTCTGAACAATAACTTACATGTTTCCATTGTTGTTCACATCCCCATATATAAAGTCTACATTCAGATCAGTGTGATACTTAAAGATGTTGAAAGTCGCAGCATAAAATATCGCAACAATTATAAGTGGTACTCCTGAAAGACATAAAGAATATGCACTTTACCATAATGACACAGCATAATGATATTTTAAAACTACATGTAACATAGAACAAATTATTATAGTAGTATCAGCAGTAAAAAAAAAAGGCTGAAATAATATAGAAAAATGGTCCCAAATGTGTCAAAACATGAAAAAGATACCTTGTGAAAGAGGGGTGCAATAGATACCATGTTAACAAGGGGTGAGCTCCAATGTTAGGTCATTATGTAAACAAGTTGTTATTTTCTGTCAACAAGCTGGATTTTTACCTTCTTCTGCATTTGCTCTCTTATAACAACAACAAATAAAACATGTGATTTCCATTGGGGGGCATGATGTATGTTGTACTGCTAGTTCCACAGCTGAACTGTGTTATTTGCACCTCGGTTAGCTCACTTTGTGGCCTGGACATTCAAGGCCCAGCACATATGTTTTCGTCATGCCTTTAATTCGGGTAGTGGGCTTGCCTAGCCTGCCTATCTGTCAACAGGCCGCAAGTGTGTAATGACTCTTCACTGAGATGATTGTCTATCTCACACGAGGTGTTCTACGGTCAGTGAACTTGCCTCATTGTAATTAGACGTTCTGTGCCTGTGCCCATCAGGAGCTGAACATTTTCTCATCCATGAGCCTGGTTCCAGTTAAGGAAGACCTCAATAGAAGTGTTTGACCAGGGCTCTTTCACTTTCATAGCCGAGGTGTTGTTCACCAACATCGTGAACCCCTCATCCAAGTCAGAGTCTCACCATGTGTTTGGGAGCAAGGCGTGTTCTTGAGCTGAACAACCTTGGACTTTTACCTAATTTTAAATAGCAGCTTGTATTTTCAACTCTCAATCTCTTTCACTGATGCATTAGAATGAAATGGGCAGAAATATTGAAGTAATGACACATGCCGAATTTTCCAGTTGCAAACCGAGGCACCAACAATATAAGACCTGTGGGCTAAATTCGGAATCATCCTTCTAATGTTACTCATTTAATTTTTCCCATAATTTCATTGGCTGTCAACACAAGGTATACAGTTGCAAACCGAGGCACCAACAATATAAGACCTGTGGGCTAAATTAGGAATCATCCTTCTAATGTTACTCATTTAATTTCTCCCATAATTTCATTGGCTGTCAACACAAGGTATACACAAAGTAACCAATGAAAATCATAGGTATATTCATATGCATCACTTCAGAAGGATGATCTTAGATGAGCCAGCTGGACTGAATAATTGACGTAAGAATTTTCAGTGATTTAAGAACTTATACAATAGATTTGATCACATAATATCAATACTGTTTCACTAAAGCAGACGAATAATAATACCAACAGCAATTTTAAAAATTGAGGAAAGAAAACAAATAAGGACTCCAGAAAACATGTAAGGATGACTCTTACGTCCATAAAGAGTTTGAGAATGACAGATACCCATAAGAATTATAAGAAGATCTATAATGTTGGCACGTGTGTTGACCCTATATGGGATGGGACAGCCAACTAAACTCCAAAACCTCCTTAGCCACCTCTTAGGAGATGCATGAAAGGTAAACAGTGATCTATGCTCCAATTTTGGCTAGCAACACATGGGCGGTTATAGTTCTGTATTTAAATTCAATAATCAATTCAATAATAAGTATAACTCAGGCATATTTAATGAATCCTGAGGATACGAATAGAAATACAGAAAATCTGTACAAGATGATAGATAGGCCTATGAGATATCCACATAGACTTATGAGATATCCACATAGAACTATGAGATATCCACATGGAACTATGAGATATCCACATATGCCTATAGCAAGAAAATTGAAATATTATGTAGTATAATGTAATAATCCACTTTTTCTTTAACTGTTTCATTATAGAAAATATACCTACCCCATCCAACAATGAAGAAAACAATGTAATGTCTGTCAGTGTGTTCATCATTCAGAATGAGAACCTTCCACAAGTTGATTGCCTAGTAAAGAAATATTACAATAACAGCGTATAAATTTACTCATGTTTTCAGAAAATATCTCTGTTTTTTGGCATATCAAAGTACAAAATGAGATCCAGCTATAATTGATTCACCTGAGAAGATTGAGTATAGTTAAGTCGTAGGACTACATGTTAAAGGCAACAGTCAAATGGTTTCTTGGACAATTACAGACTAGGTAACTGAGAACTAATGGATAAAACTATGTACTTTATGCTGATTGATAACTCAATTTACTTTACTTTAGTACTAGGCCCTATATGACAGCAGATTAGAATGTTAACTGGAAACAGAGGTCATAAGTAACTGCTTCAAAATATGACAGAAAATGACTTTGGTCCCTATACAATATCTGTTGATTGTTTCTATACAAAAGAAAACGTTATTGGTAATCTGGAATAATTTTCCTGTCCCCAACTCAATTCAAAAGTTATATTTTTTGGGTTATATTCGATTTTTCATAATTTTTTAAATGTTAAATGTGTTTCCAGTTTTTCTGTTTTATTTGGTTTAGTCACATTCATTATTTAAACCAATCTGGCAGTAGAACTCTCAAAGATTTTGGTTTAAACATATTATGCATACTGATTTATAAAACAGATTATCATTTTGATAAATTTTTTTACATCAACTGTCACTGTTTTCCATATTTATTTTTCTAGAGTATTCACTTTTTGCGTGTGTGAATAACAAACATAATCTAAACAGATATAGGTCCATATATTTTTGTGTTTGTAATTGTATAGACCTAATAAACAAATATGTTTGAATGCAAAATGATGCTGTGGAAATTTGGTAAGCACGACATTCATGTCAGAAAATAGTACTTTTGTTATGAGAATAAAAAATACTATCAAAGGTACTAGATTTATTTTTGTAAAAGGTTGATAAAGTTTTGCTAATTGCTGGTAAAATACATAATACCACACACAATAAGACATTTCTACAAAAAGGCCTTAATCAATAGCACAGAATAACATCTATTGAGTTACATTTATTATGCAGTTATTACCTATTATAGGAATTCATATACACATTTAAACACTTAAGGCATAAATATTCTCAAATTAATAATCCATAGTTATAACCATTCAGCAATGTACCTGAGCAGAAATCCAGGAAAATTGTGCCAGGAAAAAGTAATGTAAGAACAAGCCCATCGCAGTGCATTTGGAGTTGTCTTCACTTATGTTGGTAGCCAAGATATCATCAGGAGAGAAAAATGTGTCAATAACGAGACACATCTGTGAATCATAATAAGGCAAAATTACCAGATATCTTGACACAGATTTAAAACAACATGGCCCTGTTACAACTGCTAATGTTAAAGACTCTAAGATTACATTACTATTTTATCATGATAGTGTAGCGAAGACATCATCAGTATTTACCTTTAAACTTCATGTGGATCTTAGGACTTCACCAAACCACTTTTCTCTTTATAAAGCTGTACTATCAATTATTTCTTAATAAAGTTTTTTGCTATAAGTTTCTATATGAAATGTAGCACATAACAACCCCTAACCTTCCTTAGCATATTCAAATAATAGTATCTATAGATTGTCAATATAGCATGGATGTTAATTGTTTTCTTCATGAAACAGTGCTGAAAATCAGGGTTTTCGCTGTTCTTAAAGACTTATAACAAAATAAGTCACTAATCTTGCGCTATATGATTCTGATGATGATTAATTACAGTTAGATCAAAAAATGACATACAAATTTAACCAGGTAATTATTTGAGTGTTGAAATCTGTGAATTAAGTCACACTAATGATCAACAGATATAGTTATATTTATTCATCATGCTACATTTAGAAGTACAGGAAAGGAATGCATCCTGCATAGTGTGTCAAGAACATTTGATACAGATAGTCTCCTACTAATATAATATCTATTTAGAACAATGAGTTCAGTGGATTCAGTTCTAAGGCAGGCAATAACATCTGTATTGTATGTGCAATAAATTTAACAAACTTGTGACTTTCAAACTATGGCCTCAAAGGGAAAAAAGAGAATCCACAATTTGTATTTAAATGTTGTGTAAGTTATTATTCCTACAGGAAGAGTTACGGTAACTTCTTTAAAGGACTGGCACAATTAACAGGAATATTGGATCAGTCATTTTGAATCACATAATTAAATGATTTTGTCACATCAACTACTGCTACTTAGGCCTATGTGTCTATTTCTGTGGCTAGAACTCGGTTAATCACTAACCAAAAAGTGACCTCTATTCTAAACTCTGGAAGATCTTTTATGATAGCATAACTTGAATTCTGACCTGCTTTATATTTTAATGGTCAAATGCTCTTATATAATCATAATGAACTTGTGTCCATGATTAGACTTTTCATCACCACAAAGAAGTTTTAATTTCTCACTCACCTCTCTCTTAAAGTATTTCTTGTTCTGCATTCATTCTCAAACTACAGCAGACTAGCAGGATGTAGTCCAGAGAGCTGAGTGTACTGTGTCATGGTTTACAGCTTTGATGTGATATCTGCTCCTTTTTGCCTGACATATCCAACTTCAGCATGTTAACCCATTCAATCCCTTAGCAGCAGAAATTGATAGCTATATATACATCACCGCAGTGGCCGTTCTCGTTGGAATGACACACAGTCATTTCTATTGATGTCTGTTACCAGTTCCATGCAAATAGACATGCTAAATTTAGTGCTGATGTAATTACTAGTAATAGCGGCTTCTAGTGTTGTTTTCCAATCATTTCTAACAGCTATCATTTCCGAACTGCGCAAGGTTTATTATGACTTTCAATTTTTGTCCAAACTTGGTAAAAACGGACCTATTTATGATTCAGATGATGTTGATAGTCAATTGTTAAATGGAATTCTAGAGAATGTGAATGAATCCGAAATTGATGGGATAGTAATTTTGTATTTAGTAGGCTTAGTTGAATTGAAATTAGCGGCGTTCTATAGTGTATGCCTAATTGATTATGTGTACTCCCCACATCCCCTCCCCACACCATAGGCCTAGTAATGATTGAGAAAAGTAAACACAGCTGATCTATGTCAATATTGATCAATTTCACAAGAAATCAGATCCTGCAAACGACACTGATCGAGACTACTCTGTTTTTGACTAAAATCTGAAAAGCTAGATCCATTGTGGAAAGTTTTTTCACCATATATCTAGGGCATTCTTTATGTGAACTAAACATATATATATATATATATATATATATATATATAGAGAGAGAGAGAGTAGTTAACAGTTACAGAATGTTGTTGTCATGCTGTGATAGGGAGACTGCTTTTGCAAATTTCTTTTGAACATTTATCAGCAAACAAATTGACACAAGTATATGATGCAGACACGAAACTGGTGCTCTTTTTTTCCATCTTGCATGTTACATAACACGTAAACTTATCTTCCATGACATTCGTAAAGATATGTTCACAGATCAGTACCTCTTCCATTTATCTGTTAATTGGACTTTGAATCATAAAAATTGATTGCAAATTGTAGTTTATATTAATTTTCTTGCAAATTTACTTCTGATTTGTGTGGAGTTATTCCCTTGCCCTAGGAATTAAGCCCAGAGTTTTTCCTGAATGGATGGTATTGAAAAGGTTAAAGTATTTGATAACTTATCTATTACTTGTACTAGTACCAGTAATCACTGACCTGTGTGAAGAAGACAGCCATCAGAAAATGCATGTGGATGCTGGCAGAGAATGTAGCAAGTGAGAAGCACAGATGATGTACAACCACAGTTGTTGTCATGGCAGCCTAGTAGTTGAATTTTGAGTATAGTATTTATATAACAGGAAAACAACTTGTGTACATATTTAAATATTCATCATTAAAATATCTCACATAAAGGGCATTGCTATTAAACTATGGTGAATTTCTTTAGGTACCACTAATACATGTAATTGCCAGTGCAAAGTGGAAAATATGTATTCGAACCCCAAGCATTTTTGACAAAGATGTATTATCAGATAGTCCGTATTATCAGATAGTCCCCTCTCCACGATATTTATATATGACGTTAATCACTAATATATGGAAAGATACAGTGAAAATAATAGAAGCACTACATATACTAGGGGTCCAAGTAGCTCTGAGATTAGTACACTGGTTTCCAAGTAGGTTGGTCTAGGATTGATTTTGTTCAAGTGGAAACGTGTGGACAACCAATGGTTATTAGGTTACACAACTAAAGAAATAGATACCTAGATCTTTTGAAAAAGTAAAAGAAACAACAGGATGCTATCTTAATTATTCTTATATACTGTATGTCATTAGATGCAAAAAATACAGGAATAACACTGTATTTTTCAATACAGCTGAAGGTATGGTTGGATGGTTGCTGATCCAGCTCTCCATGCCCTTGGACCCAATGTCATTCTGTGATATATTTGTGAGCTGTTTTTTTGTTCCATGTTGGGTGTTCCATTATCCGGCCTTAGAGGGAAGACGTTTTTCTGACATCATCCAGCATTTGGCATTCAAAAAGGTGATGTTTGACAGTTTCTAAATGGGTGCACAGCAGACACTATGGAGTGCGTTGTTGTTATACTCTGTTGAGGCGATTGTTAAGCTGTACATGTTGTGTGTAAAGTTGTAATATAAACAGTATGAAAAGGGACTACTTTGTAACTATGGATACCAGGATGTATAACAATAAATAGAACAAACTATACTATTATATCTTACAAAATTATGTGTAACAATAAGTCACGTCTTGTGTTTTTGAAATACCTTGCATTGTGTAGTATGCTACGAGTTAATGTCAACGACCAAGTCTGAGGCCATCCACTAGTGAGACTGTTAATGTCTGATAACAGTTAGTTTGCTTGTTGGAAATTAATAAATTATTTCACCAATGTCTGCATGTAGAAGGCCTGTGGTCCTTACCAGTGACCTATCATATAAATTATCAATGCTACATTACACTTCTAGTTGCATCTAGCTGTGCAAGATAGAAAAGTACATGCTGAGAAAAGAATGGTGGGACTGATTGAATAACTCAATTGTCCAGAGCATTACATGGATATACTGCCCTGGTTATGCTAGAGTCAGAGGAAATGAGAGAGCCAACTTATTGGCAGGCAATGCGGTGATAGATGGCACAATGCTGAGAAGAGATAAAGCAGACTTGATCAAGACAGTAATAAATTCATTTCAAAATAAAGATGACGTCAATGAGGCTGAGAACGTACACATACAGAGAATGTCAGAAATTGGAACATCTAGAGAGGAGGGAAGGAAAATTATTTTTTTTAGTCCTGAAGATCACGCAATGAACACCTGACTGGGACTCTGAGTGCACATACACTGGAATGGCTGTGGGAATGAAGAGCGGAGCACTTATGGAAGTGCCCCGCATGCTGTGATGCTAATCAAGAATCTAGTGGATTCTTCTTCTGCGTTTATTATCACACTCCTGCATATTAGTAGCATGTAGTCTGATGAATGGAATGTGTTGTGCCATGGTTTACAGCTTGGCTGCACCTTTCGACCTCACACATTCAACCTCAGCATGACTTCTATTGGAACATATGGCTATATACGAGTAAGGCTTTTCTTCTGGTGAAAATCCCTAAAAGATTCATCATACAGTTATAGCCTATACTTCATGAAGTATGTTATTCCCCATTCCCATTGTAGGTTAGATGTATGTTTTGTCTCAATTGATTTTACTTTTGTCTTCTATCAAATAGTCCCCATGGGTTTTAAGGAGATTCAAGCCACTGGATATTGCACCTTTGTTCTTCTGTGACAGACTAGAAGATGGTAAGGAATGCCAGATCACTGCAGATGGGTCAAAAAAGCTGACAGAAGAATGATGAAATAGCTGACCCTCATAAGAGATGTGATAGTCCTTGAAAATTGCTATGCTAGAAAGTCTTCCCTTTGGGGACTAAAATATGCATCCATAAACCCCCTGACACAACTATGCCTTTGACACAACAAACTTTGTTGTCAGAAAGACTATGGGCTGTCAAGAGCTTCCTGCTCACAGATAAAGAGATTACTTCATCATCATCAGTTAGGCTAGTTTCTCATCAGATCATCATCATGGCATTCTGGACAAGTCCATATTCATTACGTCCTTCAGCATGTTATAACTGTTCTTGTTCTGTGTTCGTTGATAACTCTTCTTTTGAGACCAATATGCCACTAATTTCTTGCAACACTATGCTTCACTCCCTGGTCCTGCATTCTAGCCATGGACGCAGAAGAAGAAACACACCCCATATCATCCAACTGGCCTAATTCCTTGATTGCATTAAAAATATCAGCACAGTCCAGTGAACTACCACTAGTCACTGTGGCAAATATAGTCTGCTCTTTATTATCCCCAATACCCATGCGTCACCATCATTATCATCAGGTGCCATGCTGGCTAGCGTAGGCGATCATGGCACTCATGGCTCTCTGTCTCTAATATTATGTATATGTATTGTTGTTGTTTCCCTGCCGTGGCAGGATGTCAAACTGTCTAATATTTTGTCATGTTGTCACCCTCTGCCTCTGTTGTCCTCAATCTTGCCTGTTGTGACTATGTTCTCCAAACCTCCTTGTCTCATAACTTGGCCAAAAAATGAAGATTATCTTTTTCTTATATTATTGACTAAGCTCTTTCTTGCATTTGACTCTTCCACATTAGTTTTTCTGACACTCCATGGTAATTTCAGCATTCTTCTGTAGAACCACATTTCTACTGCTTCTAATTTCCAACTTCCATGTTTGTTTATTGTCCAAGAATTGCATCCATATGTTATTATAG
The DNA here is from genome assembly GCA_034231615.1 of Meghimatium bilineatum. Lineage (NCBI taxonomy): Eukaryota > Metazoa > Mollusca > Gastropoda > Stylommatophora > Philomycidae > Meghimatium > Meghimatium bilineatum. Next base: position 89,966,020 of record CM067298.1, read on the forward strand.
GAGCTATATAGCACTGCAGAACTCTCTTCCTCACCTCTAATGACACGGTCATATTACACAATATATTTTTCATTTTTCTGAATGTTGTTTTTGCCTGCCATACTCCACTTCTGATTTCTGTTGAACTTCTTCCATCTGCTGTAATCGTTGTACCTAAATACTTGAATTGGTGGGCCTGTTTTAATACTATATCATTCACTTGGCTCTTGCAAGCTGTTGTGTTTTTTTTCTTTGAAATAACCATTACTTCTGTTTTCTTGATGCTTAGGGAGAGGCCTTTCTCTTTACTCTTTGTTACTACTACATTAATTAATTCTTGAGTCTTCCTCACTTTTAGCAATCAGAATAGTGTCATCCACATATTTTAAATTATTTATGTTATGTCCTCCCACCGATATTCCTGGGATATCTACTATTGCACTCATTATGTTTTCACTGTATAAAGAGAATAGGTCTGGTGAAAGTATATATCCTTGTCTAACTCCTTGTTTTATTTATTGAAAGGCACCTAATTCATTGCCTACTCCTATTGCTGCTGTTTGTTGCCAGTACATGTTCTTGATGATTATTAAATCCTTACTGTCGATGTTCAAATTCTCTAACATGTGTATAACTTTGCTTATGTTTAACTTTATCAAATGCCTTTGTCTATAAAACAGAAGTAGAGGTGTGTTTTTACCTCTATAGACTATTACTGTTCTCAAAATATATATAGCATTGTTGGTACCTTTGTGTTCTACAAAGCCACATTGATCTGGACTTATTTCTGTTTTTATTTTGTTTCTCATTCTCTTCATGATGATTCTGAGAAGTATTTTTGTTATTTGACTCATGAGGCTGATTGTACAGTGTTTTTCACATTTGGTGGTCCCTGGTTTCTTTGGTAAGGCTATAATTATGATCTCATTAAGTCATCGGATATGTTTCCACTATTATATAAATCATTCAGCAATTTGGTTATCTTTTTCTACTCCAAAGTGACCTAAAGCTACTAATTCCTCTAATATGATATTGTCTGGTCTTGGAACTTTTCCATATTTCATGTGTTTTAGGGCCTCCCCTACTTATGCTGTGAGTATTGATGGAACCTCACCATTATCTTGTATGTTTATCTCTGATTTGTTGTCATCATAGAGTTCTTTGATATAATTTTCTGACCAACTCTGTATGATATGATCTTTGCCCATTAATACCGGGTCCTGTCTTAGATTTTAGACACCCTGTAAGTGTTTGTGTTATTTTTCCTGTTATCACATCAATTTGCCTATGCAGTAATGTTGACGCCGTGATTGTAATGTGATTCAATTTCTGTACACTTTTTGTTCAGCCAACTTTCATTTGCTACTTTGCATTTCTCTCTTATCTCCTTATGTATTTTCTGATATTCATCTATCTAGTTTAATTTACCACTCTGCGCTAACAATTTGATGTTCCATGTTGTAATATTAACACTACATACTGTAGGCCTACTTCTGTGTGTCACCATGACTTTCTTCTTGGGAGAATGATTTGGTAGTTTTCGTTGCTTTCTGCATCCATATGGGGGATATCCATTCATATCCGCTACATTTAACAATACTTTATGTTGGGACAAATGAGCGCCCTGCCCAGTTGCAAAGCTACCACTTATACAGGTGGCTATCGGTCGCTTCCTTGTTTGCAACTAGCTAATATCATAGCAGCAACAGTAACATCTAAACTTCGACTCCCCTCCAGAAATATTGATATGTACATGATAGAAAATATACATAGCATTTTCTACACAGTCCAGTTGTTAGCAATTCACTTTTTAAAAGAAACAAACACTACGTAATCAAATAATCCTCAATTGAGGACCAAACAAATAACATCCATCCTGTGCCATGCTGAAACTGGAAAACCATAAATTTTACCCTTGCGTACATGTACAAAATTGAAGGTAACTCTTTTCAGCGCAGATTTCATAATTGACTCAGGGCACTGATGGCAAAGATAGTGCGGTAGTAGGGCTAACATCATTAGTGACCCTGTGTTGGAGGGAACTGAAGGAGAGCAACGAATAGCAACAATGTGATCTGAAATGCATGAGAGTGGCTAAGGAGATTGTGGAGGTATGGTTGGCTATCCTTACCTGATACAAGACGAAAAGGACTAACTGATATTGGATGTATCAGACAAAAAAGCATAAATATCACAGCCAAGCTGTAAACTATTACAACACATTCTGTTCTCAGGACTACATCCTTCTAAAAAAAAGCAATAATTTTAGAACAAATGCAGAAGAACACCTTATTTGGTTTATACAGAAGAAAATTTCACTGTTCAACAGTGCATTCGATTATAAAAGTTCAATTAAAATTGCATGAATCACAATATTGGAGAAGATATATTTATTTTGCTTTCGTTTTCATGAACTGGCTTAACATAAAAATAACTGTAAGCCTAATGATATTGGTCACTATATTATATTTAGCAGATTATCAATGTTTCTGTCAATTTCAAAATGAAACAAACAATTTACCATGCAAATGAAGCAGATGACATAGAACCATGTAACATATCCAATGACATTGTTACTTTGAGATTTAGCTATAACTGCATAACTGGACATGTGGCTACATTCGCAATCCACGAAATCATCTCTACCGCTGCTGAGATCATTGGTCGCTTTACATACATCAATTGGGCTCACCCATTTTTTAGAACCATCATCAAAGTAGACACATCTAAAAAAAATATTTGTAACTAAGTTATTTTCATTCTCAATAATGTTGTGTCAGATTTACAAATTTGCTTTAGAGAACTTAAATACATGAATTTGTCACAGACGAAATAACTGAACTAGCAGGTCAGCAGGAATCACTGTTGACAGTGGTGAGATAGGTAAATTACATATCAAGAAACCTGTGTACAATTTTCAATCCTCTACACCTTTTCAAATCAACTATAAAAAATTTTAAAAACCATAAAGTCAATGGAGATGATATTTCAGGAGAAATGTTAAAAGCAGCTGACGACACTTCTCTAAACCATCTACTATATCTATTCAACCAAATATGGAAGTCTGAATCACCACTACAACGATGGAAAGATGAAATAATTGTTAAATTACCAAAGAAAGGAGATCTGTATGACTGCAACAATTGACGAGTGTCCACACTACTATCCATCCCTGGTAAAGTCTTTCTCAATATATTACTACAAAGACTAAGAAAATCCATTGATGAGGCCAACTCTCGGAGAAGAACAAGTGGGCTTCAGACCTCACCACTCAACAATAGATCACATCTACACTTTAAGGACAATAATAGAAGAATCCACAGAAAGACAATCAAAACATGATCAATTTTGTAGATTTCCAGAAGGCTTTCGATGGTCTATTGTCTTCATAGACCATCTCTCTGAAAAATTCCTATGCTTTACTGCATCCCAACGAAATACATCAATATAACAAAAGCTTTTTACTCCGATATGGCTTGTTCTGTAAGAACAGAAAGTGGTTTTTCCAGCTGATTCCCAGTGAAAATTGGAGTAAAATAAGGATGTGTTTTGTCCCCAATACTGTTTTGCATCATGAATGACTGGGTGATAAATTGTTTGTCCGCTGGACAAATATCGGCCACATACTTAGAATGAAGGAAGACAAAATTCCACGATATGTCTTCATGTGGATACCAGACGAGAAAAGAAAACAGGGAAGACAAAAAACAATGCTGAGAAGAACATTTATGAATTAATTAAAATCAAAGGCACAAATACACAAGATCTGCAATCCTTGGCAACTGACTGACAGGCATGGATAACTATGACAACTGCACTATGTGCTAAATTTTGCAAAAGAGGAAGTGACTGATTGACACCTATTGAGACAGCTGTCCAAATGTTAAAAGCCCTTCAAACACTTTTATCCTCAGCTATTTTTATGAGTGTAGAAAAATCATTCCCAGACAATTCCTTTATGTTATCAGTCAAGAATGTTCTTTGTTCCCCCTCTTCTCCATTCTCCCTCAACTGTTCCTTGCTAAATAATTTTTGAAAGTGAGTTGTGTCTCGTTACATGTCCAAACCAAACAATTGTATGCTGCTTCACCACTGCCAAAAGTGATTCTTAATAACCTGCACATTTGTTCATTTGCTGCCAGATGAAAATATTAGTCGTGTTCTATATATTCATCTGGCACCACATAAACAAACGGGCTGGCAATCAAATACCTATATGTACAACAGAAAACTTTAACAATTTTCTAAAATAATTTCTTCAAATACGTTTGTATTGAGTTATAAATAAAAATGAGTAACGACAAAATAAAAATTGAGATTACTTAGCACTCTTGGTTACAATGCGATTATCAGCAGTGTGAATTGTGTATTTGGCAGGATACTGTATTATAGCAGACTGTTGTCCTTTCAATCCGAACCCAATAACCTGAATCCAGAGAACATATTAGATTTTCATTTGAAATTTCTTAGAATTTTGCATGATGTCTTGGTCTCTAAATATCAACAACTACAGTTAGATTACAAACTATATTTGATGCTACTTATGAAGATTACAAACTATATTTGATGCTATTTTGGAAGAGAAAATCAATAAAAATAATACTGCTGTAAAACAGAATAACAATAGTACTTACATAGATCTCAAGTTTTTGAAGTTTCACTTGAACAGAATTGACTCATTTGGTAATTATTTGTTATTTCTGTTCTCATATCTCATCTCCTTTTCAGCAAAACCTCCTTCCATGACCACATGTTTACACATATGTCATTGTCACCTGCCACCTTGAACTTTGTATTGTTTACATGTCACTAGTGTCTCTAGTGCCTATGTGGTGTAAAATTGTTTTTACTGTTGTCTATTGTTTTTAACTGTTTGTTTTATATATTCTTGACAAAGACCTAATGGTTCAAAACATTGAAAATTTTGTTTGTATTGTCATTTGTATTTTTTCGTGTTTACACCCATAGCCCCTTAGTGATAGTCTGTCAGATTGCTCAAGTAAACTTAAAAACCTATGTTGTTCTACATAAGTACAATTTTAGGAAGAGAGAGAGACTGTATATTTAAACTTACAAGTATATTTTCAGATAATATATATATATATATATATATATTTTCAGCTCATCAACATCTGCATTTGTTTTTGCTATATAAATCTTTGTCAGTTAGCAGGATGTTGTCTCAAAAACAGAACATATAACATCATTTTTTCAGCTTAGTTGCGATATCTTCACTTTCAACAAAACATCTTACATCAACATGAAATTGTTGAGTCTCTGGCATTCTTCAGAGTGTGACAGCTAACATTACACTCAACCCTCCTTAGTAACTTCTTATGACAGGCTATTGTTACACTTTTTGACTCCAAAGACCACATGGTCGAGGCACTCATTTATATATTACATTGTAAATAATATAGACCTACTGCAAGCAGAAGAAAATAAAAATGTAACAGAAAAAACAAGCTGATAATTGCCATCCATTCAAAAATTACTAGATTAGAACTCCAGACTAGGCTTCTGCAAGGTCAAAGAATTGAAAAAGTATTCCAAATATACTTTTAAGACATTAATGATTCACTTCAACTTTGACAGAAGCTCATGTGAAAGTCAGTATCAATATGGTATGAGACAGGTCTGAGTGATATCATAAACTCAGGCTTGGTGCAACTACTGCAGAAGCAACCTGCTGCTCAACAAACATGTGCTAGAAGAAATACAAAAGCTACACAATGTTTCACAGACTCATCCCATATATGTTTAGAGTGTGGAGGAAATTCAAGATATGCAGTCAGACACACCACAGTCATTATCATGATCATCATTTTTATCCCAGTTGAGCTCAACTTATCATCAACACTGATGGATAAACAATACTAGATTATATTAGATCTAGGAGATAGGTGAAGTCTGTTTTTAAGCTGTTTCATAGAAGTTAAACAAGTATCTAATAATAATAAGTTATGAGTTATGACTGCAGGTTATCATTAGCACACACCAGACAAGTCCATTAAATCCATCAGTGTAGCGGCTGACAGTTCTATTTTGAAGCTGGTTCTTCAGTCTCTTCATATATATATTATGTTTCTCTTTACAGGATGTTCCAATCCTTAGACCAATCTCACACAGTCTTGAGAGCGACCATGATCCACACTTTTGAAAATATTCTGAATGGGCAAGGTCCCTTAATGCATTAACTATATCAGATTTATCCATTGATGTACCAATTGACATTATGGCTATGCTCACTAGTGTATCAGCCTGTTCATTACCCTCAACACCCTCATGTTTTTGCACAAATATAAAATATAATATTACTGGTAATGGATTGTGTCAATAAATCCATCAATTGACGGCAGATGGCTCCCACTTCAATTTTTAGGAGCATGTTCATTGAGTCACTAAGTAATATCATAAGCACCATATACCCTCTTATTAATAACATCACGACTGTCTGTTTTCGTCCTGAACCATGCCTGGCTGCTGTATTCCAATAAGTGAAAGTCAACACACTGTAGAAATCATAAAACAAGAGAAAATATAACTTTATCAAGATTGCTAAAGAAACTATATAACAACAATAAGAAGAAATACAACTGCATCATGGTTACTGCAGAAATCATGTAAACATGATATAAATGAAAGCTTCATCAAGACCAATTTAGAAATTATATAATAACTGCAATAAGAAATAGTGATCAAAACTATTCTAAAAATTAAGTATTAAAAGCAAAGAGAAATGAAACTTTAACTGCAGAAAGTATTAAATAACAGCAATAAGAAATGAAATTATATTACAATTACTAAATAAATCAAAATAATAGCAATAAAAAATGAAAATTTGTCAAGATTAATGAAGAAATACCGTTACTGTAATATTAGTAAATTAAACATTAACAGCAGATTACCACCAGTACACATCTTTCAGAATATGTCAGCTTTCAGATGTCATTAATGAAATTTTAAGACTACCAGTACATATCTCAGAGTTATGTCAGCTTTCAGATGTCAGTCACACATGTTATCAGGAACTGTAAAGGCAGCAAAACTAGTAACAATGTCAACCTTAGTCAACTTATTTGTTACACATTGCATAAACAGGTTCCTCCACCCTTTTTATGTTTGTATTTTTGTGTGCCTGATAAAGAACTTTGGTAAAAATTTTGACATAATATTTAGGGGAATCTCTCCAAGACCAATGCATTTATAACAAAATTTCCCTACTGAACAAAACTTTTCCAAATTCCCAATTATTTTATTGTTTATGCTGTATAGGGCCTATAGCAAATTTCTGTTATTACATAAATATTTATTGGTCCAGACCAACATGTTATAAAAGGATTTGACTATTTTTGTATTCATGTCGTATGCAGGTCACTCTTAATAATTTTGATGAAGCTTGTGACAACTTTGGCTTCACCACAATCTCAAATAAAACATAGGTCATATTTCAACCAATCATGAACAATCCAGGGCAGCACAACAAGAAACACTGAACTTGTCATGCACATCATAACATGTGACTAAAAATGTGTAAAGTTGAATTCACTTTGTAAGAAACAAACACAATGTTGAAGTGCTTATGGGGAAACCATGTAACATGTCTTTAATTTTTTGTCTCTTCAGGTTTCGTAATGTAATCTGTATTAAATTTATGTATGGCCTGTTGACGTGGTACAGTGTGCGTCTGTCACCGTCAAGGTACTGGGTTTGAATTCCCCCACAGGCAATTGTGGATCTTGAACATTCAGAAAGTAATGGCAACCACTGAACATATTTTTACTGCCTTGAGCATCATTACAGTCAAACAATGCTAGTTTTATGGCTACGTCCTGAATAGGATACACTTCCAAATTAATTTTTTAAAATATGTAGGTTTAAGATACATGTCGCTGTAAATCTGTATCATTTCAAAAAATCTGTACTAGTTGACACCTATAAAAATGGTACATCTACTTTACATTAATGCATGTTTAGAAACAAGGATGATGTATAGATTGAAGACAGAATTTATGCCTTTGAGATGTGAATATATAGAAGAATAGGGAGAACTTTATTGGAAAATGATGAAAACAAACATAGAGGTTCTGACAACAGAACAAAATAACTATCAAAAGAAATACAAATCAAACAAATAAAATAGATTGGACATATTAAAAGACAGGACACCTCATTAAAGACATTACTTTAGAGTTCAAGGACGATGAACAAGAAGTAGGAAGAGATACAAGTGGAAGGAAAAATCCTAAAATTAACAGGATACAGTCTGTCAGAGTGCACCACTAAGGCAAGCGAGAAATGTTGAAGGTCTGTTTCAGCCAACCTCCATTATAGAGACAGCACTTGATGATGATACATGTTTATATGCAGGGCACGCCACTTACTTGAACATTAATGCTATCAACTGCTGTTCCAGGCAAAGGTGTTGGAGCAGTAAATCTGTCTTTTGACCTGTCAAACAAAAGATAACCCTATCACAATACACAGCGGGTCAGACTTATTATTAATCAGAAGATGTTTCGCATTCACCGAAGTGTTATTTTGATACCTTACTTCCTTAACCCTTTCCCCACTAAATGACTTCCCTATTGTCACAAATCTATCACTTCTTCTTCTTCTGCATTCGTTCTCAAACTCCTGCAGATTAGCAAATCTGACTTCAGCATGGCTTTGGGTCACTGACCCTATATGGGATGGGACAGCCAACTCCATCCCATAACTTCCTTAGTCGCCTTTTACGACATGTGTGGAAGGTAAACAGTGTTGCTATTCTTTGCTCCCCTTTCGGGCAAATCTATAAATAAGATAAGAGAAACGAACTCCACCTATTTGTGGATATTTTTAAAAAAAATATATTTTCTGTAAAACTGTTTGTCTTATCACACTCAGTGAAAAACAATGAAAACAGTAAAAACAATTTTCCTATAATTATTTTTCACTGTTTGTTTTTTATATATTCTTGAGAAGGATTTAACGGTTCGAAATGTTGAAAATGTCTTGTGTATTGTCATTTGTATTTGTTCATGTTTACACCACATAGACCCACATATATGAAGAAAATTCAGATGTCATGAGGAAGTGCCAATGCCGATCTAAAGCTTGGAGAGGCCGCAATATATATGGTTATAACGATCATCCAACAAATACATTATTAGCTTTAATACGGAACTTACTAACTTTTTTTATTATAACTTTTTTTTCATATTTTAGTTATACGAAACTAGACCTATCTATTTATTCAATCTATTCTTAGCACACATTTACATGCTACCAGTTTGCTAGACCTGTCACAGTGGCGATCTTCCTCAATTATATAATGGTTTGTATCACGTTTTTGTCTGCGTCATTTTATTGGGCAAGATGTTTTTTTTACACAAGTTCTAAAAATATTATTCTACTGTCTACATGTAGCTGTACGTTTTCAATATCCTCACTAATACAAGATGGAAGGATAAGCTATGCACAAATGGCAGTTTAGTCTCTCATAGTTAAGTCTAGTTGTCAGAATATGCTAAAATGTGAAAAATCTACTTAACCTATTAAAAAAATTATTTATTTCACTGGCAGTTACAGATATCCAATAGGACTATGTATATTTTTCCAGTGCTTGGTTGTTATGCTACAAATTTATCTAATCTTCTGTAAATTGATAAAACTCAATGACAACAAGGTTAATTATTCATAATGTGTAGCACTCTTATCAAGATTATGTATAGGGCCATATTCTACAAAAGTCAGAACTTCTACTGGAAAAACTAAATCACTCCAGACAAAATTCATGATGCCACTAATAGTATCATGAGTTTCCTCTTCATCTGAAACATTAGGCCTATCTGACAAAGGAATTTTAATGTCACTTTCCACGCTACATTTGGTATGTTATTCACCTATGTGCTGCATATTTGCATTGTAACTATGGCTGTGTCTTCAGTGTACATATGAATATCCTCCAATGCAAACAAGTTGTCTTAAACTACACACACTTTAAAAATGTCATAACACATCAGTCCAACATGAAATTCTCATGACGTAAACACAAAGATGAAACCCGAACTCTGAACTACAAAAAGGTCATGGTATTAAATTAACCCTGAGCAGACAAAACAAAATATGGATCTTAGTGAAACAACTAAAAAAAGTGACTCATGGTGACTTTAGTGTTCTACCAATAGAGGCGACGAATAGCAACTGTAGTTGTCAAACAGTTAAGGATCTTGTATTACACTCAATTATAACCCTAAAGTGTAGTAAATTATATTTTCTTGATTGTGTGTTTAGTTAGATTTAATGTAGGCCCTACTAAAAATTACATAATTATCACTGCCAGTTACTTGCAAATATAAATTGAATATAGAGTATTTTTAATCACAGGGAATTATCTTATATTTCTTCACATCTGCTGGGGGCAACTGAGTATGTATATGATTGGTGTTAGCTCAATTTTCTCAGTTCGTAACCAATAACCTATTAAAATATAAGCTATAAAATAGAAAAAATGCTTACTGTACATCAAATGTGTGTCCTGCTATATGATGTGCAACCCATCTTCCTGCTGATATTTTAATATTAGCACACTGTGTGCTTATTCTGTAGACAAAACAAATATTGTGTATCATTTCTGAAATAAATATAATTTCAAGTAAATACAATTTAAATTCACAACTTTGCTGCAAAGTTTCTCGTTGCTGACAACAGGAAAAGAGTGGACTCTACCAATTAGAGATAAACTGCATTAAAACTCTTTAACTCTGGTAAAGAAATAAAATTTCTAATTAAGCTTTGATCGAGTGCATTCGACTACTTTTTGTACGTCTCTTGTCAACGGCAGTATGGTGTACCCAATCTGTGCCAGGCAAGCTGTAATCAATAGAACAAGCAAAATTTTTATTATTTTGTTTACCAGATTATAAAAATTTGACTTCCTTTTCCTGTAAGTTTAGTAATGATGGCAGCATCGTAAGCTTTCACGTAAGCATCGTGAAATATCAAAATCCTGACATCTGTCCACATTGGCAAGCCGGCACAGTGCCATGAAAGTGAATCGGGTTTTAGAGACTTGTTTTATCATATTGTCCGTAAAATCATTATGAATTGTGAATCAGATGATGAATTGTTGAGACGTAGTTGGTTTTCACACTAGAAAATACCGAAGACCATGCTGGTTTCTATATTTTGAGGCTAAACATCAACTGTTTTGGAGGGATACAGTTTTGGGACTAGGTCTATCTTTAGAGAATGATTTTATGACAAATCTATAGAGTTTATTCATTTTCCCCTAGTGAAATTATGACAATTTCACAATAAATACTAATGAATTAGGTCTGTATCACAGTGCTGCCACTACAAGAATTTTCCAAAAGAAGTTAAGTAATTTTTTTTTTTTTTAAATAATTTGTTTGTTTTTTGTTAAAAAATGTCTTTACTACTTTCTCACACGTCTCATATCACACACACACACAAACAAAACTTACACCAATATATGCAGAATTCAATTCTTTATTTACATATCATTTAAATATCACTAACAATAAAATAAACTTGCGTTTTCAAAACAACCAATAACAATAACACACATTTTCAAAAAATAATCCGACTGCAGGAGAGATATTACATAATTGTAGACATAGCGTGCTAAAAGTTAAACCAAGATATCCAGCTGGTAACTCATTTTTTTATAGTCTTTCAAATCTGTTATGGTAAGGCAGGAACACCATTATGGAGTTAAATAGATAAAACCTTGAACCAGCTGGAGCATGAACAAAAACACATTTTTTAAACTGTAGCTTTCAATTATGAATACAAATATATAAATATTTAACCATTTTTAACCATAAAGTCTTTATCAGGCACAAACATAAACAAACAGAAAAATGAGGAGAAATGTGTGTAAAAATGAAATTAGACTGCATTAAGTTACAGGTAAAATTAATGTATATGTATCAATATCAGCCTGATATTGAAGTTTAGCATTGACTGTCCTGAGTTCATTGTATCAATGGGATGTTTCAGGATATTCAATATTCAATGGAACTAAAAGTTCCTAGTCCTATTTTTCATATTAAATTATGAAAAATAAACTTTCACATCAAATGCTTGTTTTAAATTGTAACCATTTGCTGTGTGATGCGTAGATGTTTTTTGGGGATATTGATAACTAAAACTAGGAATTCATTTTCTTGTAGGATCCTTCCATAAACTGAAATCACCATTATCAGTCACTGCTTACTAACACATTAGTAAAATTACATTATTAGTAAAATACATTAGTAACTGCTTAGTAAAACAGCAGATATTTCATAGTCAACTCAGGATATAGGCCTATCTATATCTGATTTCAATATTCATAGAAAATATTCTGAATTTAAATCAAACTCACATATCATAGTTTGTGACAGGTGAGCAGTTTGCATTTGTGATCAAGCTGTATGCAAATCCTTCAAGTTTTTGAACAAGTGAAGTTCTACCTTTTCTAGCATCATTGATAGCTTCTTCTAGGAGTTTGCAGAACAGGTTTCGTACTTCAGTGATCACTGATATTGGAAATCTGAAAGCACATTGTGATACCCCAGAGATTAGTTGATTACTCTATTTAGCACTATTAAGTACTATTGCATTACTTTTACTGGAATAATATTATTCAGGTGATAAATTTTTTCCACATATTAATTTTTATTTCTGAAGGCTATGTAACAACTGATCATATCTAAAAATGTCATGGCAGTGGGAAACATCAGTATTAAAAAAGGCTTGGTAATGAAAGTGTTAATCAAAAGACTGCTTTGACCAAAGTAATAGCTTACTTTGCCTCTTACTTTCATCCTCAAAGTGTGCTGATACACACTTTCTCCCCAAGCTTCTTTTAGTTCTGAACAAATATTCAATTTTCAACACAATAATCTGATTTAATAATATCCTGTTTATCACTATTTAGCATGTGGTGTAGAGCTTGTGATTAATTTTTTGTGACATGGGGGACAGTCCATAAACTTATTTATCATCAGCCTGGCAGGCCAATAAAAATTGCTTGACCAGACATATTTTTCAGAACTTTGCCTTATATGAAACTGGCTTAGATCTCATCTAGCCCTCCCATTTTCTATCAAATGTGAATGTACCTGGTTGACTCTGATCATCACTTCTGCAATGTTATAAATTATTAATTAAGTACACAGATTTTAACAAACTATAACATACTTAGTATTTATTTCACTATTCTTTTAGCTCCCCCCCCCCCTCCCACCATGAGTGTAGAGTAAAACAAAAAACACTGCCACATAAAGTTTGTTCCTGTGTGTTATCACATCCCAAAAGAGGAGTACTTTCGCCCATGTATTGTCAGGGCATGAAAAGGGAGCAAAGAATATATATACTGTTACATGCCATGCATGTTATACAAGACAGTTAATGAGGTTTGGGGGCCAACTTTCCCATCTCATAGAAGGACAGATTGACCCAGAAACTTTGCTGAAGCCGGATTGTCATCTCAAAGGTGCAGAAATCACAGCCAAACTTTAAACCATGACACAAAGCATTCCGTTCTCCAGACTACATGCTGCCAATTTGAAAGAGTTTGAGAATGAACATAGAAATAGAAGTAATACTTTCACCTGTCTTGCATATCATAGCAGGTGAAGTGATGCATGCGGTTGCATCTGTGGGTCTCACCAACGGCCCACTAGACAAACCATCCATGTAACATAAAATCTTAGTAAATTACATGCCGTTATATTGAGGTTATCATCTTGTAGAAGTTAATGGCATGTCATCTATACAATTATGCTTTCAAGCTTTTATTTTGTTGTTGCAATGTGTTTCATGTTTTGTTATTTGTATATATGTATGCACCTGCAGTGGTTGGGAGGGAGCCAGATATGTACTGTGCAGCACTGGGAAGGAGGAAACTGGCACTGTCTTTTCCTATGGCTAAGGCCGATTATAGAGTCGCAGTGACTCAGGACGTGACAATCCTTTTGACTTGATGATTTGGTTGCATTCCTGAAGCAATGGAGATGTTCAGCATAACCAGTAGTCAATTGGTGGCAGGGAATGAGCACAGTGAACCCTACTTGGCTGCAGTGGCTCAGAGCACTGCATAGATTGAAACCTACCTTCCTGGTGGTGTGATAGTTATTCTCGGGCTCTGGTCCGGAGTGGGCTGAAAATCCACAGACTTCCCAGCAATATAATGCCATTTTAATGGCATTGGGTCAAAGAGCATGGAAGCCTGGATCAACAACAAACCAACCAACCAACTAGCAGGTGAAGTGCGCTTGACTGACAATTGCATCCCAAAGCAGCTGATGCAACAAAGCAGCTCCTTAAGGGAAAATAATTGGCCGATGGACTGAACAAATTCTTCAAGGACCCTCTTTAAGTATCCCTAAAGAACCTCAACATCTATGTCACATTCTGGGAATCTGTCACTCAGATTTGCCTAGATTGGTGCAACACTACCAGCAAAGATGCTCACATCGTTGAGAACCATCAACTCTCAGAGTTACAGAGGAAATGTGATGCCGAAAAGACACAATAACAAACATATAGATGTCCAACTCTGACCATAGGTCTCCCAAATATGGTAGAGGATTCTATGTAAGAATTATACTTTTCAATCACCTCTGCAAACACCAGAGAGATGCAATAACACAAGTTGGAAAGATTTGTCATCACTGCCTTTGATGGATGGATATTATTAGGTGAATAAGGAGATATGGGCACAGATTTAGCTATCTCACACTTTAGAAAGGTAAAATTTAAAAAACACCTCACCAGAAATTACTACTATAGTACACAAAATATATTGACTCATAACTGCCAGAATTTATTTAGTTGTTTGTCTGTTGTTGTTGTTATTATTGTTGTCATAAATTCCCAACAATTTTGAGCTCTCTCATTTCCTATGCCCAATGGGGTCATTTCTCCTGAGCTTTATTTCATACCCAGTAGACTCCCAATTCTCGATGGTGAGCAACACTTTGAGAAGGAGTAAATTCTAGGGGTTTTGTGGCTTTTCTACCATTCTGCAACATGTAGAGTTGGAGCTATGGAACCCAGCTCCCCTGTCAAGCGTCCTGTAATATGTGTTATTGGCGACGCAGCCCTTGGACATGGTCGCTAGGATGGGTGGGGCAGCAAGTTATGCATTTCCTACAATCCAAGGGGCTCTCCAAATATGCAGGACTAATATTTTTTCATGATTCTGGGTTCTCTCATGGAACTGTCACATATTGCACAGAGTTGCTCTTCACTATACTCCATGACCTCTTCACCATACCCCAACAGATACATGTTGGCAGATAGCAACATGGTCAGGGATGGTTATCACCGGTTTCCCCAGCTTAATGTGCAATTTTGGGTTCTTTGAATATTACACCACAAAGAGAAACATAATTGTACACATGAAATGCTATGGGGTTTCAAAGCACTAATTTTCTATTTGCTTATCAGACCATGGAACATCATCAAGTGCCATATCTGCAACGGTTAGCTGTAACAGACCTCCAACATCCTCTGTCTTTTGCAGTACACTCTGCTAGATTGTAACCTGTTCATCTTTTGATGATTCTCTTCCACTTGTATCTCTGCCAATCTCTTGCTAGCTTCACCATGACTTTACCCTCAAGTAAGGTCTTCAACAAGGTGTCATGTCTTTTAATATTTCCAAAGCATTTTATTTATTTGATCTTTATTTCCTTTAATAATTCCTTTTTCATATGAAGTGTTGTTAGTACCTCTTTGTTAGTTTTCTTCTCTTTCCGTGATGTTCTCCCTATTCTTCTATATATCCACATCTCAAATGCATTAATTCTGTCTTCTTGCTGTTTGTTCATGTTTCTTCTTCTTCTTCTTTCGTTCACTTGAAACATGTCTATATCTGTAATTCTGTCTCCTTAATAAAACTCACTGTCTTTTGTAGTTCATACAGTGTCCCATAGAGTTTTGATTCCAGTGTTGTTTCCTCTGGCCAATATGTCTGCCTCAGCGTTTCATGCTCAGAACACTCTTGAAGTATATGTTTGGCACTCTGTGCTGCCTGTCCACATGTACACATGGCCGTGTTGCCAATCTTGAACTTTGTATACATGTGACTGCGGAGTCGGTTGTGTCCTGTTCTGAGACGTAGAATTATAACTTGTTCTGATCTGTTCATATTGTGATAGTCATCTTGTGTTGGTGTTTGTGGCTTTCTTATTGACTTTATCATCTGTTTTTTCTGATGGTAGGTGATTGGTATATCTGGTTGGTCTTCGGCAGCACCTTCCTTAGCCAGTTGGTCTGCTTTTTCATTTCCTGGTATTCCACAGTGAGAGGGTATCCACTGCATGGTTACCCTATACTGGTAAGACAATTCGCTAAGTAGTTTTTTTAAGTCTGTTAGTTTTCCAGACTGGAGAGCTTGAAGCACTGACCTTGCATCTGTCAGGAATACCACAGGCTGTAGGTCAGAGTTGGAGTTCAGCAGTTTTTTAGCTGCCACACTAATTGCCTGGATTTCTGCATCATAATTATTGCAGAATTTTCCTGTCGGTGTTCTGATTGTATCTCTAGGCTTGTGTGGATATTCTATATATACACCTGCACCTCCATTCCTCACAGCATTCTGTGCTGACCCATCTGTGTACACTCTGACCCATATATCTTGTGGATATTCCTCATCCAGGAAACTGAGGGTGATTGTCATTCGCTGCACACTGTTCTGTTCGTCCTCTCTTAGTATTCCTTTCACATGGGTCTGAATGTATATTGGCATTCCATGGCTTTCACTCCACGGGGTTTGCTCTGGTACAGACCTTAAGGGGCTGCCAACTTCAGGTAGGTCTGTAAGTTGTCTACGGAGTCGTTTAGCTTGATGGATAAAGCTGCTCCTTTTCAGTCGTCCCATTGCTAGATTTTGGAATCTTTCCTTCATTGGATGACTTGGCATACACTGAAACTTTTCTGCTTGAATTAGTACTTTTGTGTCTCTGCGTTCGCCAAGTGTTTGCATTCTTCCCATTTTCTGCATCTCTGCTATGGGTGTTGATTTCATTGCTCCCAACATTATTCTAAGTGCCTGGTTTTGCACTTTATCTAGATCTTGTAATGTGGTGTTTGATGCAGGACACCACGCAGCTGAACCGTATTCCAGGTGTGGTCTTATGCCTTGCTGGTAAACTTTACTGAGTATATTTCCACTGGCTCCCCATGTGGTTCCACTTAGTTTTCTCAGGATAGCTAGCTTCCTCCTGGCTTTTGTTGTTGCTTTGTTTATGTGCTGCTTCCATGTCAGCTTATCATCAAAAGTAACTCCGAGGTATGTGGGTTGTTTGTCTTCTTTCAAGAGCTCTCCATCTATCTTGATATGACCAGCTTTTTGTTTTGGTGAGAGGGTAAAGAGTGTAGTGCTGCACTTATCTGTGTTAATGCTGACGCACCATCTATTAGCCCATAAGGTTAGGGCATCGATAGCTCTTTGTATTTGTTTAGTGGCCACTGTTGCATGTTCTTCCGTGCACCAGATCACCAGGTCGTCAGCATACATTGCCACTTTGATCCCATGTGGTAGTTCAGCAACTAGGTCATTGATGTAAACCAAGAAAAGTGTGGGTGACAGGACTCCTCCCTGGGGGACTCCATGACGCAGTAGAACTTTCTTGCTCTTGCGACCATCTAATTGTACCCTGGCTCTTCTATTATGCAGGTATGCTTTTACCCATTTGTACATTCTTGAGCTAACCCTGCAATTTCGCAATTTCTTTAGGAGCCCTTCTTTCCAGACCTTATCAAATGCTTTCCTGAGGTCTATCCATGCTGCTAGTACCAGTTTCTTTTCTTGGAAGGCATCCTCAATCTCTTGGGAGAGGTAGGTTGCCTGATCTTCAGTAGAGTAGCACTGTCTGAAACCTGCTTGCTGTGATACCAGAAGGTTTTCACTTTCAAGGTACCACTGCATCCTAAGATTGATAATGCGTTCCATTGTTTTACATAGACAGCTTGTGAGGCTGATGGGCCTGTAGTTGGAGACTGTGTTGCCATCTTTTCCTGATTTGAGGAGTGGTATCATTATTGCTTCTCTCCACGCCTGTGGTACATTACCTGTGGACCAGCTTGTGTTAAAGATCTGCAGTAGCTTTGCTCTTGATGCACTTCCCAGGTTTCTAATCATTTCATTGGACACTCCATCAGCTCCAGGGGACTTTTTCATTTTCAATTTGGATATTGCATGCTCCAATTCTCTCATTGTGATTGGTGCCTCCATGACTTCAGGTATAGGTTCACCTTGTCCAATGTTTTGCTGGTTCTCTCGAACCTCCTGTTGTTTGTCTGGGCTGACTTTGACGTTATTGTCTTCTGCAAAGGAATCTGCAAAGTAATCAGCTGCATGTTTACCTGTTAAAATGTTTCTATCTTTATAAAGTGTGATCCTGGTATTTCTCCCTGTACCTTCATCATTTAGTTGTTTTACAAGTTTCCATAATTTCCTAGTATCTCTTTCTAGGTTCAGCGACTCTGTTTTTTCTTTCCAGCTGCTCCGTCTGGCTTGTAACTTGGCTCTTTGAAATTTAGCCTTTGTTTGCTGATATTTGTTGTGATGTTCTTGGCTAGGTCTGTTCTCAGCCTGCTTTCTAGATGTTTCCATCTCATTTTGCAGCTTTTCCAGTTCATCATTCCAGTAGGGTTTGTAGTTTTTGCGTGCCCCCCTGGGTATGGTTTTACTAGCAGCATGTAGTATACATCTATTAAATTCACTCACTGCTCTATTGATGTCTTTGTCCAAGTTCATGTCCTTAGCTAGAACACTGGTTAAATGCTGGTACATTTTCCAGTCTGCCCTCTTATAGTTCCACCTAGTGAGCGTGCTGCTGTCCTTGGTATATTCATTGTGAATTTCCAGAAATACTGGTCTGTGGTCACTACCCCCAAGCTGCTTTCCAACGACACGTGTGATGTTCCATTCCAGGCCTGGTGAGTAGAATGCCAGGTCTGGTGTAGAGGTGGTGTGCCATGCTCTCGAGTAGAAGGTTGGTGAGTCTGCTGGCTGGTTAATAAGAATGAGATTATTTTCATCCTGCCAGCTCTCAAGTCCTCACCTCTCTTGTCGATATGATCGTAGCCCCAGCTCTGAGAGTGGCTGTTGAAGTCACCACACACCATAAGCCTTTCTTTGTCTGGAATTGTGTCTAGTGCCAATGGTTTATCATTTGGGCAGTAGTAGTTCAGGAGATGGAATTCTGCACTGTCTGTTTTTAGGTGGAGCATCTGGTATTCTGCCCCGTCCATGTATACTTCCAGCTGACATGCGCTGATATTGTTTTTAACTAGTGTCAGAATTCCACCCTTTCGCCTGTCTTTTCAGTCAGATTTGTAGCACTGGTAGCCTCTGATTTTGAAGGCTATGTCGCTGCTGAGGTGTGTTTCTTGGATACAGCATATATTTACTTGTTCTTCACTGAGGACATTTTCAAGTTCCAATTTTTTGCTGTATCCATCTCTTTTACTGTTGACACCCTCAGCATTCCAGTGCATTATTTTTATTGGTCGTTTGTTTGTTTGGCCAGTAGCTCTATTCCCTTGCCTCCTGGCTCCTCGGGGCAATTGAGAAGGACTTCCAGTAACTGAGGTTGGGCCCTTTCGAGGTATAGGGCCCGGCACCGTCCCTGCCTGAACGTCCGCCACAGGGCAGGCACCATAACGTTTATTAGATGCAGACATGTTTCCATTGTGTTTTATGCGTGGCAACCTGATTATCTGTGCGCCTTTTGGCTGGTTGCCTCCGTCTTCAGCACTCTGCTTACTTGGGCTGGACTATGGTCCTGCTCGAGTGGGAGTGCCCGACCAGTCTTAGTTTCCAGCCTCTGATGGCTGAACTAAGCCCCATCACCACTTCAAGGTTCTGGCCTCGATGGGGGTTCATGTTTCTAAGCCTAACATTAATATAGAATAGATGTAGCATTTTATAAATTTAATTTTTAGTTTTTAATTTGCTTAGATATCAATATTTTCCTCCTGTCATTGAAAGTACTTTTAGTCATTCCTTATCTCCTTTTAACATCTTGTTTCACACCTTTTGGACACATCTTTCAGACCTTTCCACATGAGAGAAGTTACTATAAAAATCAGTTTTCTGGTATGATGAGTGTATATAAGTGGCAGCTGTATCAATCCAAAGATAAACAGCTGAAGAACAACAAACTATGCAAAATCACAATTTTCAGCTTAAGCCTATATAATTTTAAAACATGATTATGATTATTTTATGACTGCAATAGCCTCTAAATTAATACAGTGCATGAGTTGATTTAAGGACTCACAAGTCTCAAGTTATGTGTTCTATTATTAGAACATTGAACATGAAGAACCAAGAATCTTACTTTATTTTATGTCCTTGATTATTGACCTTGTCCAGGACATCTTCTATGAGGTTAAGGTTGTCATCTGTAAGAGGATTCTCTGCAAGCTTTTCTAACTGATTTATCACTGAACTAAAACACATAGAGGTATCATGACTGCAGATAATGACAAATAGAGATTTATATAAATCAAATATGCACTTTTAAAATTATTTTTGTAGTCCTTTTCATCGACTGATGTCTACTGTTCGATTAGATCCTCAGAAATTATGAGCAATAAAACTCTTGAATTCTCCGGAGTTTTCTTTCATATCCAGGAAACTCCACTCATAGCCATATGTGATGCATTGGGAAGAAACCTCCTACTTAGAGGGGTTCAATACATGTATGGGTCTAGGAATGTAGAGTGAATGCTTCAACATTTTGTATTTAATCATCTAATCATTTTATCAACTAGCACACTATCAGAATAAAACAAATGATTAAATCAATCAGAAAGCCATAAACACCAACACAAATTATTAACAGACCAGAACAAGTTGCAATTCTACGCTTCAGAACAGGACATAACTGACTCCACAGTCACACATAGTTATCAACTTATTATTTCATAAATTCGCATTTTGTAGAATTTATTTGCATATTTTTATAAAAATTTTCCTATTAGTAATAATTAATTAAATTATTTGCCTCTTCCCCCCGCTACCTTTTTTTATTTTGTCTGTCAATACATGCGTGAGATACACACCGCTGTAAATCAGTTTCAATAAGGATAGTCCATACTAATTGACACCTATGTGCCTCACATGTACACAAAATTCATGGCAACACAGCCATGTATACATGTGGACAGGCACCACAGACTGCAGAACATATACTTCAAGAATGAATATGGAGATGAGATGATGAGAAAAACATACTTGCCCATAGAAACAACACCAGCATCAAAGCTATATGGACCCCTGCATGAGCTGCAAACAACTGTGAAGTTTATTGAGGAGACAACATTACACATAATAGACATTCATAACTTACATTTAGAAGATATCTCTTAACACACAAACTTGACATTAGCTGAAATTATGATCACCCCCAATCAATGTCTTTAATGAAAATGTGCAAAGAAAAATGAATAAATATTATGAATACTTACATTATGGCATCATTATCAGAAAAATATTCATCTCCTGGTATGGAAATCACTGTCCAGATGAGGGTATCTTCTTTCTTTACAATTCTAACTGTGGCTACAGCAGCCTGAGGGTTAACTCTGTAGAAATGTACATGATAATTTGTTCTCTAAAATATATTGAGATTCTATTATACATTGAATACTTCGATTACTTCTTATAAATAGTATTTGATGACAAAATAAGGAGTATTTGTGTTAATAAACTGTCTTATAGTTGTTGGCAAGTGAATTTTGTTGGAACACTTTCAGAACAAGAGCATGCAGATAGTCCTTCGGTGTACACACTTTTTCATAGTTGTAAGTTAACTTATGCCAACAAACTTTCTCACAGTTATTGGCAAGTGAATTTATGTCAAAATCATAATTTCTCATAGTTTTGGCAATGTGTCTTCTTGTTCACTCAATCCATACATCACTTAAGAAATGAATGATAATACACATAAAAAAAGGGGTAAATTGGAATTGGGGGGATTCAGGCCTCAATTTTGGCATTTTCTCTTAATCACAAAAGAACTGTATTTCAATGGTCATATATAGGCCTATGATATAATCTACTGAAAACAAACAACACTGCAATGTTATGTGAAGATCAAAGCTCTCCTGGACAACAAGCACAAACAGTACAAAGCTTATTTAAACAATCACACATCAACCAGCAAAAAGACGCTGTACGAAAACTCAAAGAAAAACGCATTAAAAGAACTAAGGAGGATGCAAGACTCATGGTTTAGCACCAAAGCCAAAGAAATATGACATTATGCTGACAGCAATAATATGCAGAAATTTTATTCAGCGTTAAAAGCAATTTATGGCCCTCAGTCTTCACGAACGTTTCCTCTTCTAAGCGCAGATGGAAAGCATATCCTCACCGACAGAGAGGAAATTCTCAAATGCTGGGCTGAACATTTTGAAAATGCTAAAACTGGCCCTCCATTATCAACGAGGAAGCGATTGCGTGTATCACGCAAATACCAATCAATCACTCATTATCAAAGCCCCCTTGCATTGAGGAAGTGGAGAGGGCAATCTCAAATTTGTCCATAGGAAAAACGCCACGTGCTGACTCCATTCCAGCCAAAGTTTACGCCATTAGTGGCCCTGTCATGTCTGCTAAACTCACAGAGCTCTTCCAGGCAATGTAGAACCTGGAAGCGATACCACAAGACTTTAAGGATGCTTCCATCGTACATCTATATAAGAGAAAAGGAAATCGCCTAGCTTGCGACAACCATCAAGGCATATCCCTGCTCTCTATAGCAGGCAAGATTCTGGCTAGGCACCTGTTAAACAGACTGCAAGTCCATCTTGAGACAGGTCTCCTCCAAGAGAGCCAATGTGGCTTCCGACAGGGCAGAGGTACTGTTGATATGATTTTCACTGCCAGACAACTACAGGAAAAGTGTCGCGAACAGAACATTGGTCTCTACACCACATTTGTCGACCTAACTAAGGCATTCGACACTGTAAATCGCGAAGGACTATGGAAGATCATGGAGAAATTTGGATGTCTTGAAAACTTTACAAACATGGTTTGCCAGTTTCATGTTGGTATGACAGCCTGTGTGCAAGATGACGGCACACACTCAGACCCCTTTCCAGTGACTAACGGCATCAAACAGGGTTGCGTCCTGGCTCCGACGCTCTTCAGCATGGTGTTCTCTGCCATGTTAAATGATGCCTTCCAGAATAACAGTGCAAGAATTTGTTTTTGCTATCGAACTGACGGAGGACTATTCAATCTTAGTAGATTGAAGGCCACGACCACAACTAAGACAGACATTGTTTGCAAACTCTTGTTCTCTGACGATTGTGCACTAAATGCTACCAGTCTGAAAGACATGCAGGACAGTGTGGACCTCTTTTCTTTGGCCTGTGATGCGTTCAGTCTCACCATCAGCACCACGAAGACTTTAGTAATGTATCAACCAGCGCCAGGTGTCCCCTACACAGAACCGGTGATCACAGTAAAGAGACAAAAACTTAATACTGCGTTTTAAAATAAGTTTGTATATTTCTGCAGCACCCTATCACAAACTGCGACAATTGATGAGGATGTTGCCCTGTGTATTGCTCGTGCCAGTGCAGCATTCAGGAGCCTTCGTGCCAATGTCTGGATCAGGCATGGTCTCAGTCTGACAACTAAGTCGGACGTGTAACTTGCAGTGGTTCTACCAACACTGCATTATGCTGCGTCTTGCTGAACTGTCTATGCGAGACACTCTCGACAGCTTAACGCTTTTCATCTTCAGTGCCTACGAAACAAACCTCATGGGAGTACGTTGGCAGGATAGTGTACCAGATACAGAAATCCTTCAGAAGTCCCATATGCAAAGCATCCATGCAATGCTGACTAGGTCTCACCTCTGCTGGACTGGCCACATCATCCGTATGCCAGAAAAGCACCTTCCAAATAGATTATTCTATGGGGAGCTGTGCAGAGGTAAATGTTCAAGTGGAGGGCAGAAAAGCGTTTCAAGGATCACCTAAAAATCTCTCAAGCACTGCAGCATCGATCCTAGCTCGTGTGAGACTACAGCACTTGATCACTCAGCCTGGCACACCCAGATCACTGCTGGCATCACGAAATTTGAAAAAGAAAGAACACTGTGGGCAATCCACAAGCGCAAGAAGCAGAAGGACAAATCCGAAAATTCTTCTACCACAAACGTTCAGCACTCCTGCATGCACTGCAATAGAAATTTCTGTGCACGAATCGGACTCATCAAGCATCTATGAACTCACAAACCAAATTAAATAATTACCAATTTTAATTATTTTTTATTTTTTTTCATTGCATTTATTGTTTTTCATGCCATGCTCATCTTCGCTTGCGAAGGAGGAACACCATTATCATGACTAAAAAAGTAAACTCATTCAGCTACATCTTTTCAATTCATTTGATAACATTTTAACATAAAACAAGAGAGATGAATGATAAATATTTGTATCATCAAGATATCAAGATAGGTGGCTCAAAAAGTGTAGAGAATTGACTTCATTGTATTCAGGTTACCCCAAATGTACTCCGCAACTCAGTGAAGCAGCTCGCCGCTTGCCAAAAGTGCCATGATAGCATGTACTTTGTAGCTTCATTCAGTAATCCTAGGGATTTCTGAAAAACATCCATCTTATAAATAAGATGACGGAATCTATGACCATTTGAGCACAAAGAAAATGGCTTAACTACACCTGGGAGATCCCCAATAGATGGCTATAATTTACTTAAAACACTTTAGCCTGACTTAGCACCTTAGTGTCCAATAGGGCCTATGCCTCATTGGTAGGAAAAATAGACTTTCTTACATCTATATCAGATTCATATTTACTCTTTTATAGTGTTTCACTCTTTTGTGTAAAATTACATGTTCTTAGTTTGACAGAAATATACCATTATATAACACCATTACCTGGCTCCATTAGATGGTGAAGACAATGTGATGGAAAACTGTTTTGGCAGTAGACTTTGCGATGCCATCATTGGGGTTAAACTGATATCAATTGATTCCAGTTCCTGTACAGGCAAAGGAAATGATTTAGAAAACAAAACTTTTAACGGTTCTAGACCAGTGTTGCCCAATGTGGGGTCCACGCCTCACAGGAGGGCAATTTGATTGTTCAGGGGAGCAATTTGATTGTTCAGGGGAGTCAATTTGATTGTTCAGGAGGGGGGGGGGGAATAATACAATTTTTGAATATTAAATACAGTAAATATGTATATATTACATAGGGGGCATCAGAACTTTAGAAAGATTTAGGTGGGACATAGTAAACAAAAGGTTGGGAAACACTGTTCTAGACTAAAATAATATGAGAAAATTTCTGACTGTGAGGAATCTTAATTTGAATTCATATTATGTACCATCATTAGAAAACTGCAGTGAAGTTTTTATGATAAATAAATAGCAACACAAAAATAAAAAATAGTTTAAATAATAGTTTCACATTGAAAAAAAAACACACCCACGTACGCACACACACACTCTCTCTCTCTTTCTCTATGATGTTTTGATCAAAAGCTTTCTTTCATGATAGGACAAACACACTTTTTTTTATTACTCTCTTATTCCCATATCTATCAGTTTTCATGACATAATTCTATATAGTGTTCAGCTACTTTGTTGTTCCATTATTTGTTTGTCTCTATCTTGATAAAGATCTTTTGATTGTCAATAAAATTTTACGTTATAAGCGGAACAGATATTAAGCTATTAACCTGCAGCAACCTGCCAGCGGCATGTCACATATTTCCTGTTCCGAAAGCAACCTAATGGAAGCATATGTCACATTCCAATAAGTCATTTATCACGATAAACAGCATCTCACATGATCTTTTCCAATCATTATTTTGAAATAACTATTTGCTAGTGATTGTTCCTGAAATTTTCAGCAGTATTAGGAAGATCTGTACACTATATTTGGTCTATTAACATTAGGATACCATTAGGATAGTAGATAACAGGCATATAACCAATTGAGATCAGGGTACACAGCCAGAGGAAGACCATGAAAAAGATGGATAGAAAATGTCAGGGACAACTTGAACAAACACAGTCATAGCACAGCTGGGGTGACATATCTGGCTTGGAACACAAGCTTGAGCTCCAATAACCCCTATGCTTAATGGAAAGAGTGGATAACAAACCACCTGGGAAAAGACAACAAACAAAAAAACTACATAAGGAAGCTATATTGTTTATTTTGTTTTGGAAAACCAGTGTTCGCATCTGCCTACTCTTATTGGATGCTGATTTTATTGAAGATTTTGAAGGCTTCAGTGTGTTAGTTACTGTAGATCAAGGTATAATAAAGGAAATGTTGATAATATATAATATACAATAATAATAGTGATGTAAATGCTGTCAGTAGTGAAGTGACAAATAATTTGAGGAGCCGGGTTTTCTGGCTATCATCATTTTTGGCTCTGTGAGTGAACCAGGACTAGTATAGGCCTATCAGGAAACTAAGTCTCTATGTGTGTGTGTTTTTATTATTGTCAATGTTTGTAGTCCCTCTGACACATAAACAAATAACACCACTTATCCAGCATCCATTTATCTCTATTGTCTCTGAATTTGAAATCAATAACCCAATACATAAAAAAGTCATGCCACAAAAGCAAACACATGCAAAAAAAACTAGAAGTCATAAAAAAATGGCCGGTGCCAGAGGAAGTATGCATTATTTTTCTCTTCTTTGCTATAGGTTAAGAGGAATGGTTGGAAGGGTTACAATGTGTGCCAAGTGTGAATGGAGAGGGAGTGGCTATCAGAGGCCACTTGACAGAGACTAGTCATAGTATGGACAGTTCTATTGTTAATACAGTTGACCATTTCAACTATTGATCTGCAGAGCATATTGCTGGACCAGAGATGTGTGGTTATCCTTTGGAGGGGAGGAGTTAGGGAGTAGGAATAAAATGAGCAGACAAGAAAGAAATGGGAAAGAAAGTTAGATCAGGTAGATCAGTTTATATTGGATTTAGAGCAGATGAAAAGCTAGTGAGTTGAAGAAAAGACCAAGAGAGACTTAAATGCAAAAATCTAGTGTATGACTAAGAAAAAGTACAGATGAAGGAAGATTTAGAAACAAAACAAGCCAGAGAAATAACTACAGAACAGTGAAAGACAAAACAAGAGCAGTTCATCTCTGTGCAGTGTATGCTGTGTGACTGAAAGAATTGAGTACAGTAAACCATTATTTGCTTACAACTGTAGCATACCTGAGAGCTTGCCATGAATATCAGAGAACCCGACTGACCTCGGAAATCCTGTGTATCCAGTGCAGGATAAACAGTAACTCCAGCAACTTTGACATTAGATGGCATTTGCTGTGTGTTGTAGACAACAGTTACTTCATACTTAAGACCTTTGACTCTTTCTACTCCAAGATGAACTGTGTGTTCATTTTCACCAACAATCACTACTCTGAAATTTTATCAATGAAAGTAATAATGAAATAAATTAAATATTATTTAGCTTCTTCCTCTTAAATTTCATTCTTTTAAAATAGGACTAGAACAAATATGTTCAATGGACACAAACAACATTGGTAGAAAACAGCATAAATTCACTAAGACAAACAAACAAATCAAATTATAATAATTACAACAAACTTATTGTTACCAGTTACTATGAAATTTACACTAAATACTATTTCTACCAAAACAATCAATTGTAATAGATCACCTGTATTGTTGTTTTTCAAGGTGATACATTCTGCCAAACTGTTCCCTATCTATCTCAAAATAGTGATGTCACCCAAAATGTAAATTGGGTGTAAATAGGGCCTGTAAATTCCAAGGGAACAGTGGGAGATACACTGTCATGGCATAAAGCTGACATATACTCTACAGCCATCAAAAGATTTGAAAGTTATCACAGACTAAGGATCTACCTGAATCAAAGCATGCTGAACATGGATATGCAATGCTTGTATAATGCAACCTAAACCATAGCACAAAATACTCATGTTATCAAGTTCAAATCACATGAAATATCATGTTGGTTAGTTGAGAGTGAATGCATCAAACAATAATGTATATATTACACTATCATGTAAATATATTTATAGGCACTATTTCTTGATCCAATGATGGATGTGACAAAATGTTGTGAAAAATAATCCTGGTAAGAAACAATAACAATTATTGTATTGAATGAGTTAGTACTGTTATGAATGCTTTGGACACACTCAAAACTATTACTTTGATACTGCTGATATCTGATGTGTGCCGAGCCATTGGCACAGTAAAAATGTGACACAACATTTCCATTCTCTGGACTACATCCTTCTAGAAATCTAGTAGAACTATTTTTCTGCTAAAAGAGATATCCAGTGAGAGTTTGAGAACAAATGCAAAAACAATAATATTTATACTACTTAACAATCTAGACTCTTTTTTTTAAAAAGTTTTATTTTAAAACAAGTCATTAAATTTTGCTAAACTATTGGAAAGTTTCTAAGTACATATACATTTATTTATTAAAAATATATCCACACGCTTTATTTCTATACTTAACCCTTTAGCTGCTACATATTTCTCAATAACTGATCACAGCTGTGTTAATGGCTTTCCCCAATGAATTTTTACTGTGCAGAAAATTTGTCTTGCACTGCAAAAATAAGAGTTTCTACAGTATTGACATTTTATTGACACCAGAAAATATATAGGCCCTATTGTATGGATGGACTGTTTGATGCATACTGGTGTATGCAAAATCAAAATGAAATCATTTTTAGCAGTGTGAGAATATGAAACCTAAAGAACCACCAAAAAAGTTTCTCATCAATATCAGTCTGATTGATATAGGAGTGAATAAACTTATGTGTAGAAGCTAAAGGGTTAAAATACTTTTGTATTAAAACTACTAAACATAATTTTACAATCTTCTATAATTTCTAAAACTTAAACTAGAGATTAAAATACCCCAGTACCGTGAATTCTGAGCAAACTGTATCAGTCCTTTCACATCATCACTTGAATCAATAGTCACCATAGCAGACAAACTGTCTTCATTCAGTTGTGCATCTGTTTCAGCACTCAACAACATAACAACAAATGTGTAACTCTCTTCTGGAATCTGACATTTAAAAACACAACAACAAAAAATAGAAAATAAAGAATTCTAATATAAATTAATGATGAAGAAATAAATATTTAACTAATAAACTATATTGGATGAGATGCATGGATGTGACACTTGAAGACCATTAATGACGGTTGAAGGTGTGCACTGAAGAGATAATGTTGGATGAAACATGAAGATAGATGAGTTTGGGTGTTACTGTAATAAACACTCTACCATGTTCTCATAATATAACTCATTCTTTATCTCTATTTTGCTTACATCATCATTAATAAGATCAAGATTAAGATCACACTGGCTTTGGTTTGGAGGACATAATGTAAAACCTGCTGTAGTCTTGAGCTGAGATGGTAAGTCTGCATCCTCAATGTCAGTGCTGTTCAAGCTTTTCTTTGCCTTCCAGTTCACCTAACATTTTTGGGGAGCAAATAAATAGCATTACTACAGCATCTCCTAAAATCAAAGTTATTATCCCAAAGCATAAAAATATTGATAAACAAGGAGAAACCAGTAAGTAGTAGGGCCTACACATTATTTTTCTCAGCTAATAATTGAGAAACATTAAATTTAGTACTCTTCAAATTTGGAATATTCTAATTATGTTTATGAAATTTCACTGAATTTGAAAAATTGGTTCCATCTCACCAACTGTTTTGAAAACAATGATAGTGTGATTCAAGCAGTGAAGAAATGTCTACATAAAAAGGACAAATCCTAGTAATAGCAAGGCATACATAGACTTGTTTTTGCACTGATGTAAAATCATATAAGTAGATGGGGATTATCTTTAGTAATAGAGATGTTTATAGTATATGTCCATATACAATGTGCCACTAATTTATTACATTTTGAACAAAATGTTGCTGGAAAAAATATGTGCTTCATTAATTTCTGACTCTCCTAGCATATAACTGCAGTAAAACCTACCAATTTATATGGTTTGAAAATATGGAGAATTTTTTAAAATATGAAAAAGTACTGAAGTGTTCATGTCCATAATTTAAAGAAGGATATTTGACCCTATCAAAGAGGAATATTCAAGACATATTGTGACTCAGATATAAAAGAAATTAATTATTTATATAAACTACCATTTATTACGGATATGTTGAAAAGACTGGTGACTGAGATAAAAATAATGGAATGACAAAATATTCTGTGTAAATGAAGTACAAGCAAGAATATCAAGATGGATAGTATAAGATGAATGGATAATATAGAGGAAAACCTACAAGGACTAGCGGTCAAATACTGAAGAACAAACATTACCGGGTATTTGTGATTTGTGCAGAGGATTTCTGGCTGCAGAAATAAGGAATCATGACTTGCAATGTTAAGATAAGGTGA
Source organism: Meghimatium bilineatum (assembly GCA_034231615.1). Classification (NCBI taxonomy): domain Eukaryota; kingdom Metazoa; phylum Mollusca; class Gastropoda; order Stylommatophora; family Philomycidae; genus Meghimatium; species Meghimatium bilineatum. The sequence goes on from CM067298.1 coordinate 89,996,454, forward strand.
AATTAACAGAAAATGTGAGATGAAACATTAAAAGATGTGGGTATGGTCACATATCCTGGGCCTACTGTGTTCATAGTTTTTAAGTATCTTTGCTGATAGTAATTTTTTAGTACTTTGTGACATAGTGAATGTCAATTCATTCCTCGTTAAAAAATGTCTACCGTAGGTACGCTGAACTTGCCATAAAAATGCAATATGCTTGATATATACCGGTACATACAATGGAGAATGATGACATGCTATAAAATTAGCCAACTATGCTATGGGATGGATTAGCTAAAAGCGAAATACTTGGAACGCAATCAGGCAGAGTTTCTATTGCAATCTTTTTTATCAACCTAGTATTCTTATGCGAAACATCACAATAATTCAAGTGTATGCTCCAACATCTGCAGCTGAAGAGCAAGAGCTAGAAGTTTTCTATGACAAACTGCAGGAAATAATCGACAAAACACACAAACAAGATATCAAAATAATAATAGGTCATCTGAATGAGAAAGTTGGTAGAGAAAGAAGACCTGTGGAATGAAGAGTCAAAAGTCCATTTGGTTAGAACAGCAAAATGAAAGAGGAGAAAGACTACTAACATTCTGCCTTGAAAATGAATTAACAGAACAGAAGACAGAACAGAGGCACCAGGGTTAAAATCTTCAACATGAGAAATATAATAGAGAAATGCAGAGAGTTCAATGCAGACATATATGCCTGTTGACTACTTATATCTGTCTGACTGCGCAACACACCAGAAATTATGGAACATAATGGGAAACACGGGCTTCCAACATCATCTCAAATCACTCATTAAAATACTTTATCAGAAACAACGGTCTTGAGGAAGAAGCTTATGACTGGTTTGAGGTCCAAAACGAGTCAGACAGGGATGCATCCTCTCACCACAGCTGTTCAACATTTATGCAGAAAACATCATATGAAATGTACGAGAAGACCCACATTATGAACAGTTTCAACTCCTTAATCTTGGAGGACAGAAAATCTCAGAAATTATGTATGTAGATGACACCACACTAATACCAAGGAGCCCCACAGGTTTAGAATGAATGATTATGTCAGTGAAATACTATAGCAAGGCAAAAAACCTTTTCCTTAATGCAAAAAAGACAAAAATAATGCATGTAAGCAGAGATGAAATTACACCTAAAATAGTCATTAACAAAGAGCAACTAGAAAATGTAAACAACTTTAAATATCTAGGATCAACCATCAACCACAGGAGATTGTTCGGCAGAGATAAGAAAGAGATTAGCAATGCCACTACAAAAATTATCACAGATGAAAAATCTATGGCAAAGAGAAAATAGAAAAACAAAGTTACAACCACTAAGAAGCTATATCTTTTAAGTGGCAACATACGGTTGTGAGAAGAGGGCAATTACATCGACAATGGAAAAGAAATTATCTGCATTTGAAATGAAATGCTATAGAAAAGTATTAGGAATATCATGGACAGAAAAAAAGAACTAATGCAGACATTTGCAAAGATCTGCACATAGAAGAAAACTGGTTCATCTAAACTAAAAAAAACACTAACTTACATATTTCAGACACATAAAAAAGAAACAATGGTTTAGAAAGATTAGTCATGTAGAGGAAAGATCCAGGTAAGAGAACAAGAGGCAGAACAAGACTATGATAGGCACATGGCATTGAAGACCTTCTGAACATGATACTGGAAGAAGATGGGCAGCTCACATAGAACTGTGATGCTTACAGATTGGCAGTGAGGACAATGTTCTGCAAAGGACATATCACATAGAGAGATTCTTATGCTACAGAATGGTAACTCGTTCTAAGTCATACTGGAGAAAAGACAAATACTGGGCCACCCCCTAACCCCAGTTTGTTTCCAGTCATACCTTTCTAATTCTAAAACACTCATCTGGCTAACCATCTCATATATATAAATAATTTCATAAATATTTACAGAAATAAATAACTACAAATCATCTTATTAAATAATCAAAATTAAAATTTATGCTATATTACGTCTCACATATTTTTTATAATAAGTAGGCCCGAGATATGTGATTGTACCAAGGTTTTTTATGAAAATCTCTGAAGTAAAATAGGAACATGACAGAGAAAGAAAGAAAATTGATTATCGCCTATAAACCAACATCTTGATTCTTGATTAGAAACTAGCATCATAGCACATTGGGCATTCCCATAAGTGCTATGTTCTCCATTTCAGCAGCCATTCGAGTGTATGTAGACTCGAAGTTATAAATCAACATCATTATATTCCAGAATAAGTCAGATGATATGCATGTTTATGGTTTATACATGGATCACTGTTTAAACACTCCTTGCTCTATCCCATAGGTGTCTAGTCTTACCTGTGTTCACTGTTTAATCACTGTGTTCAACATGCAACAGAAAGTAATTAAACAAGTTTAGCATTTTTTTAAAGATTTTTTTGGAGGGGTGGGGGATTTGGGCCTGAAATCCATATCAATAAAGAAAATCCTTACTAGTTGACACTTATTATGGCTTTGCCAGATATCAGTTGTTTAATTTCTAGATTATCTTATCCACTGCACCACTTCTTGCACTACCTGGCAAATGTACTTAGGGACATATAACTTTTCAATAACTCAACATTTTGTGTCTATTTATCTCACCTTAACTTCACCGTAGAATGCATTCAGTCTTATCAACTTGAGGGTCACTCTGGGTGATGTATCTTCATTAGCATGCACATTCTTTGAGGATTCATCAAACCCAATGAGGCCATTGCTCAAGTCACTTGCTGCTATGTTGATTACTGCATAACCCTTTCAAAATGATTGTGAATTGAAATCTGTTAATCGTTATCATCATTAGTATTTTATTCCATGAATATTATGATGAGACATTAACTTTTTTCACTTTAGTGATAATACATGGATAATGTATTTTTTTAATTCAGACCACCTGGAATTTCAAATAATAGTACAGTTTTGATAGATGATCAAATAATTTATCTCAACCAATTTGAAGGTGGTTTGAAGGAGTCACAGAAATACTGCATCATCATAACATCATCTCATATCAATCATCAAAGTATGCTATAGCCCAAAAACAGATCATCATCCAGAATTGTGACTACAACAAAGGCATTGATAAAGGAAATAATAAAAAAACCACATCATAGCTTTTATCTCAAATTTGTTATTTATGTCAACACAAGAATATCTCTATCAAAATTTTAATAAATCTGCATTATTTTTGGCATATTGATGGGCTAAAACATCAATTTTGTGAGAAACTGATCATATTTTTTACATGCAAATACAAGTAGGAAGCATGAACATAAGTGAACAAATTCTTAAGACTGATGGGACTTGAACTACATCTGTTGTTCATGACATTTCAAATTAGTGAAAGTCATAAATCTTCATGGGGAGGCATTTTACTCAGTAGACACAAATTACAGCAAGCTGTAGTAAGTAAAACAGTTTGTACATAATTAAATTGTGATGAAATATATTTTCATACATATTTTTTAGGTTTCTGACATCATTGGAAACATATTCACAATGTTAACATTTTTCTACTACTGAAAATTAATTTGGTCCAAACCTAAAAAACATTAAGTCCAGATACGTTAAAATTAATATTACAACTTGAGGGGATATTTACCTTCAACCCTCCATCTGTAGCTCCTCTTGCAATTCTAGTTCCTCCAGAAGGCTGAGTAAGGTATACTAAAATACTTTCCATTGGTTCAGGAAGACTATCTTCTAGTATAGTTACATTAATACATTTCATTGTTTCTTGTGCCTACAAATATTCACAATTTTTGTATTTAGCTGTTCAAGATAAAGAAAAGTAGAATTAAAATAAATATTAAACAAGTAGAATAAAAATATATAGAAAAACATAAGTCCTAATACTGAAGATGTATTTAGTATTGCACATACACACATGAACACATAGGCCTACACATCTTTACTGAATTGTGCTCAGTTATCATCTACAATGGAAACAATAGAAATAGACAAGAATGGCTGGATCATGTGGACAGAATGTGAAAATGCTGCAATCCCAAACAACTATTACCATATTTGATGAACTTTTTGAAGGGCAACATGTCTGTGGTAGACCACTGAGGTGTGAGATAATTGTAAACCCCTAATAAAGTTTTTCTCTAATGAAGCTAAAAATTGAGAAGTGCTGGCCAATGGTAAACACCTGGAAACAAACTCTAAGCACACATGCAGGGTAATTTAGGAAAACTATGCAACAAACAGCAGAGGAAAAAAGAGAAAGACACAAACACAAATGTTCTGTGACTAAATTGCAATGAAGGTTCATTTATGAGAGATACTGCTGAATTAGTTACTTTTTTTGCTTAATGACCATGATTCATTCATTCATTCATTCATGACCATGATAGTTACTTCTTAATCAGTAATCTTCCTGATTGTTTCTAAAGAACTGGAATACTTACTGAAAAACCTAAAAAATATGTAAATGATTGTCTTCACTGTACATAGGCGTTCCCATATATAAGCCCTTCTGTCTCAGTGGCTTAACAATTATAGAATGGGGTTCTCACAATACTACTGATGATAACATACAAATTTCAATTTGAAACAACTAGTAAATTCAGCTGCATCAGTCAATCTTGTATTCAATATCTTCTGATCAGTCAACACAGAAAACTTAAGTAAAATTCTCATACATCTGTATTACATATTTTTTAAATTTAAATCATTCGCTATTGAGTTTTTAGGATTCTGAAGATTTTGTTGCTCTTGCACATCCATCACAGGGAAATAAAATTTAAATATATATTTAAATTATGGACAGAGAATGTGGTTATCACATCATCATCTTGGATTATCTGATTCTAATATTGAAAAATTAATTTTTAAAACAGAATATAACGTATATAGGGTAGCCGGGGGTAAAGATGCGCTGGGGGCAAAGATTCGCAGTCGTTTTTTTCCGGAACTATGGGTTTTTCCCGCAAACCACGTGGCATTGCTGGAAGCTAACGTCCGTTTCTGTCGCACAACGAATTTTCATCGGTCACGGGCAGGTCATTTTTGAGCCATGAGGTAAATTCATTTTTTAACGTTCTCGATCTAACTTTTTTTCCACTTCTCACTCTTTGTCCTCTGTTATCATTACTGCCATGTTATCTTACATATCTAAACTGAAAACTATATTGTATTGTTAAGTTATTAAGCATGTTACCGTGTCAAGATAATTTTTGTTTTCATTATTTTTTATAAAAATTGTGAACAGTGTGATTTTGGGGTAACGCCGCGCACACTGACGGGGCAAACATGCGCTGCTGACTGACTGCGCATATTTGCCCGAGTCACTTCCTCCTCATGTTGCCAAATATTTAAACCAATATTTTATTGTCACGTTATGTTTCTTTTTAGGAATTACAAACGGAAAATTGAGAAAATGATGCCACTGACTGAAAATGAAGCATCCGCTGCTATAGATGCACAATCCCTTCCGATCACAGATGCACAATCTCCACGGATCATAGTTGTTCGGTCTCCGCCGATAATAGATGCACGTTCTCCGCTATTCATAGTTGCACGATCCCTGTCGGTTATAGCTGCACAATCTTCACGGGTCATAGTTGTACAACCTCCGCAGATAATAGATGCACGACCTCCGCCGATGCACGATCCCCGCTATACATAAATGCACGATCTCAGCTATTCATAAATGCACGTTCTCAGCTATTCATAGATGCACGTTCTCCGCTATTCATAGATGCGCGTTCTCCGCTATTCATAGATGCACGTTCTCCGCCGGTCATAGATGCACGATTTCCGCCGGACATAATTGCAATATCTCCGCCGGTCATAATTGCGCTATCTCCGCCGGTCATAACTGCACTATCTCTGCCAGTCATAGTTACACGTTCTCCGCTATTCATAAATGCACGTTCTCCCCTATTCATAGATGCACAATCTCCGCTATACATAGATGCATGATCTCCGCTATTCATAGATGCACGTTCTCCGCCAGTCATAGATGCACGTTCTCCGCCAGTCATAGATGCACAATCTCCGCCAGTCATAGATGCACAATCTCCGCCAGTCATAGATGCACAATCTCCGCCAGTCATAGATGCACAATCTCCGCCAGTCATAGATGCACAATCTCCGCTATTCATAGATGCACAATCTCCGCCAGTCATAGATGCACAATCTCCGCTATTCATAGATGCACAATCTCCGCCAGTCATAGATGTATAATTGCCGCCGGTCATAGTTGCACGATCTCTGCCTGTCATAGTTGTACAATCTCCGCTGATCATAGATGCACGACCTCCGCTATTCATAGATAGTTGAAATTATAGTCAAACGCTTTATAGAGCACTCCAACACGTTGTTATAGTTTTAAACGGATCTAAGCACCCATTCTCTGTATTAAATTTTGTTTTTCATATTTAGGTTTTTTCATTTTTTTCGTATTAAAGTTACATAAAGATACATTTGCCTAGTCTTTTTGCTCTATTATCTTCCCACATTGTGACTGACTATGTTTAGATAGGAAGTGACGTTGTTACTTTGCTGGTTTTGTCAATTTTCCCATGATTTTGTAATTGTTTTTGCCTGCGCGTGTTTGCCCCAGGAATTGGGGCAAAGGTGGGATTATACTCATGTTCATAAAATCTCATTCTACGGACTAAACGTGATTGTATGTTGTAAATACCCTGACGATTGTTAGATGGATGGATAAGCTACACACTGCTGCTAGTTTGGTCTCTCATAGTTAAGTCTATTTGTCAGAATATGGAAAAAAGTGAAAAACGCGCATCATTGCCCCCGGCTACCCTATGCCTAAACATACAAATTATAGGATTCATTATTTCTGACTTAAAATGTAAACTTACAAAACTTCCGAATGAATAACTTCCACTCAAACTGTATCAGTTTCATAGATTCTTCAATTACAAAAATGTATTGTATTTAGGCATGGTTATGTTTGTTCTTCATAAAATATCGGAACCAGTTGTCGTAAAAAACTAAAGATAGACCTATAATTTTGATCAACATTTCTAACATAATGGTATTCTCTAATCACATTAAGCAAATTTAAACCTTTAAATCTTCCATACCAGAGTTAAGTATGTTGCCAGTGACTGTCAGGTTGGATTTCACTAATTAATGTGGCCAAACTAATAAATAGTTATACTCGCATGAAACATTAGTATAGGCTATGCCTATATTTTGCATGTATATCAAATATATATATATCTATATATATATATATATATATATATATATATATATATATATATATATATATATATATATATATATATATATAGGACCTAAATAAAAATATAAGGAAAAATGATGCCACATATTACACATCCAAATATTATAAATAACATACAAATTGACATTGTAACACATCAAAATCCAATAGCAGATAGAACATCCTTATGTTAATATAATATTAACATATATTAACTTGTAAAAATGATACTAGAAAACACAAAATGTGAGCGTCACTGTTTCGATTTTCTGTCCAAAATGATGGTACCCTTAGATCTAATAAAAAATTATAGAAGCCTATAGCGAATGAGTTAAATATAACTGTGGACTTGACTGTCTATTTACTATTTGTCAACAATTGTAGCAAAATACTGCTTTGAACAGTGTCTCATTAAAGTAAAAACTCTGTTTCTCTTTATTTCTACTAAAAATTCCAACTGGAAAACTTGATAGAATCAACATTTATGTTCTCTGGGCACCCCATATGTGCTCAGCAGGAAGTGTCAACCGCAGAATTCTTAGGCCTATATAGAAACTATAGGTAGGCCTATATATTTTACCTGTCTGAGCTGAAAGTCAGCAATATTAGGAACTGAAATCACATGGGGGTTAAAAAAAAATCCAGTTCACTGCGAATATTCGTTATGCCAACTCAAAGAAATATTCAGCCAAAATATAAATTTATAATTGATCATACCTGGAACCATATAACTGTATTCAAAACATCATAATCCTGGCCCCCAGCAGCTGTTTCCTGGCTGGATCTTTTGCCTAGTACATCAGCAATAGTGTCATTTATAGAGCGTGTTGGATTGGGTACAATCTGAGAAGTCCAACTCTCACCTCCTCCTACAGTTCTCACTGTCACACTGACAGAACCAAACATGCCTCCTGATAATTGTTACAATATAAATATTATCACCGCAGTTATTGACAAACAATAGCTGATAGCTAATACAGAGATCAACCATACATATTTATCTAATACTATTAATACTAGACAATCACACTGCATTCGTTCAATGCTAATACAAGTGGGCTTAACATTTTGTTTTTGTAAGGGTTTTTCCTCTGTGGTGGAACACATTTTTGAATATTTTTGGGAAAGTATGGGAAAATTTGGGTTTTCACCATTACTTTCTAATTATTTTGTCTACATGAGCAGGTCTGATATCATTAATGGATGGGCAATGTGAATAATTTTACTTTGTTCATTTATATATATTGAACAAGCTATTTAAATATAAATCCAAGTTAACAAATAAAATTGTGAAAAACCAAATAAAATGTGCACATACCCACACTTTTATCATAATCTGATAATAATTCCAGGTCATCAATCAACCTAATGCTGAAATGGTTACCCAAAATATTCTGAAACATTCTCAACCTGAATAGCTACTCAACATCAATATGGTCTAGATTTAAATATTTTGAATAACAATAACAATCAGCTGCAACAATTAAGTATGTATTTATGTGAAGAAAATAAAACTCAAAATGGATGAAATTCACAACACAAACTCCTTGTTTATCAACACTGACCATATCTTGAAAGAAACATTTCATTTAACTTTATGAAAGTAATGTTTAAATAAATGATACTAACACATCGTAATGGTAAAGTGAAAAATGTTGATATCAGTGACTTCTTGGTATAAAAGGTTTACAATAAGTTGGTATCAGCAGCTTGCCAGAGACTGAGTTAATGCCTTCTCAATTGAAGTTATAATCATATGAAATTTATCCAGATTAATTTTTAAATACAGTAATTATTGTCCAGAATGTAACAATTATTATCAAGTTTTTAACTTTTAAAAATTAATAATTATACAATAATAAATATGTCAAAAACACTAGACTATTAGAAAGATGTTTTGATCGTTGCCATAGAATTGTTCATCTTTCTAATGATGGTCGTAGACTTTGCTAAGAAAGTCTTCACCAAAAGAGATTGTAAAAATACTGTAGTATTTCATCCAATCACAATAATTCTAAAGTCTTTCCTCATGACTGTTTGTCAGCCATTTTTGTGATACCAGTTCTGGCACAAATAATATCATTAGTTCAATTGTCTAAAGTGGTCGGCAAAGAAGTGAACACTTATGCATGTCAACACACAATGAAATCATCACGTAACATTTATTTGTACATGGAAACATTTGAAACTTTTTTGGAAATTTGGAAAAAAATGGGATTGATAAAAAACTGATAAACTTGACAGTTTTCCGATATTAGTCATGTTCCTGAGTCTGTAAGTTTTGTTAGAAAATTTAGTGTTTGTTTTAGTTTGGCGATTGTTAACCTATGTTTTATCAGAGACTATCCTCTAAAGTATATGTATTTTTGCTTTTCAAACAAGACAATAGATACATATTCTAAAAATTGCATTAAATTTTGCACATTTTGATGTATAGGACATAATGTAGATTTACAAATAAATACAATATTGCACAAAGGGGAAATGTAACCACACTCTTAATTTCGTTGCTTAGAAATATTGCATATAAATGTGAATTTAGTTCATGTATACAAAGAGTATAAGCTCCCATGCATCTTTCAAGTAGTCTTTGACATCAAAGCTCAGCAAGATGCAGGCTTTCCTGTAGCAAAATGATTTAAACTAACAGGAGAGGGGATGAAAAGTGAGCCTTTGGTCTTTTTAAAACTGGATGCTTCAATTAAATGGATCATTAGCCTAGGATGGAAAGAAGTTCCTCTGAAGGAAGGAAAACCCTTAACATTGAACTTATGATTGTTTTTCTTTTCATCAAGTTTTTGTGTGGTGGCCAACACCTATTTAGCACTTCTGTTTTCTCCTCAACACTATTGATGAGTTTCCGAAAATATAAAATTATTTAACTATTTGATATCACCAATACATTTCAGCTCTTATAAGCAAAAACACATGATAAAATACCTTAAATTACAAACCTGATCTCACAACTGTAAGTGGCACAAAAGTGAATGCTTCTTTGATATTTATCTGAGTGGGCTTTAGAGATAAAATTCCATATGGGTCATCATTTTCTCTGATGATTATTTGACTAATATACTTGTGCTGGGACAGTCTTGGGCTCAGAACTGTACATGCAAAATAAAAATATATTTTGACTCATGCTGGATGAAAATGCATACAGATTGCAGCTCTGGCGTAAATGAGTACAAAGTGTTTACATTTCAATGACAAAAATTATTACTTCTTCTTCTGCAATCAATTGCTACACATTCAGTCCAATATTAGTCAAAAATGGAGCAGTTTTTGAGCAGACCGAAATCAAGTCAAGATGGTGGGCACATTGGATATCTTTCGGCCAGCCTCTAGAACAGGAAGTAGTTTTCTCTGTTTCAGCCTATTTTATTTCGTCTCATTGTAAAGCTGACTGACCTTGTGTTTTATGTAAGCACTATTGTTATACAGTTTCACAGCTGTCTCAATTATTATCAACTGTGATACACTTAAATGAGTATTGACAAAAATGATTATAAAAATTGCTGTAAAATTGAGCAATGCATTTACACTTAAATGACAAAATGATAACAACTTTGCTGCAAAATAGCTTAAAGTATTTATACTTTAATGACAAGAAAATATGATTGGCTGTACTAAATAAATGCAACAGAAGACTATGAAGTTGTTCAAAGAAAACTAACTGATGTATCCTTTGTTGGGATATATTTGTAACCCAAACAAGTCACACAACTTGGAAAACATAAAATCTCTTTTATCCTGTTGACCATTTTGTGCTGAACAGCATTTGAGCCAGTCATTGAGTGTGGTAATTGGATAATTGATCCAACAATAATCAATCCAGACTTCCACATGGTTCACCTTTGTCTCCTGTGCTTTTTAATATATACACTATGAAGATTACAGATAAACAATTGACTGGAAATGGCTGAATTGTCTTATATGCAGATGACATTCAGGAATTAGAATGAAGACAATTTGTTCACAATCTGCAAAGTGAATTGGACATCAGTATTCAGTGGTGTAATGCATCTTGGGCTTTGGTGAACCTGAAGAAAGCAGTAATGAAATGGTTCTCTCTGAATAATCATATCACCCATACACTAATGCTAACCATCAATTTATGTGGCAAGATAGTACAGAGAACTGCATGATATTGAAAAGTTCAAAGGAAACAGATCAAACAGGGGACATTTAAAGATTGGCAGAACAGAGAAGATTATTAAATGGGTATGCGCAAAAGGGGACATAGAGCATGGAACATAAAAGAGTAGGAAATTAAGCCTATCAAGCTCACAACTTCCTTTGAAGTGGTAATCATACTTTCCAAAAAAGACATGGCAACAGTATATTGATTCAGAAGTGCATGCTCTGATAAATGAGAATTCTTTATATTTGGGTCTGAAGTTCAGCATGTGCACAGTGTTTGGGCATTCACAGCTAAATGTAGTGGGAAGTGTATTAGGGAAGAAAGTGGTGCTAGTAGTACTAGTAGTATGATGACGGAGGTGGATGGCAGTTACCTCAGTAATGATATGGTTTTGAGACTCAAAGTGCTAGGAGTGTCTGTTTTCCAATTCATTCTATGAGTATATTTCAAAAGATTTGGTTGGGCTAACTTTGCCGTTTGTGGCTGGAATCATTGATGAGGTATGTGCTAAAGAGAGTTACCTTCATTTCAGTACCTGGACACGTGGGTGTTAGGTGAAATTAAAGAGCACACAGATTTACCAGCATGGCTATAGTGACTAGAGGTAGTTAAATGGACTATGCTAATATTTTGATTGCAATCACAGAGTAAATCTTGGAATATATTAAGAGATAACATATCGAATGGTTTGCACACATCAGCAGACTGCTATCAGACAGCATACCACAGCAAGCTATACTACACAGATACAGTGAATGCAGACCAAGATGCCGACCACAAAAATGATGGACCACCAAAACAAAAGAAATGACAAATTCCACAATATACTCAGCACACAAGAGGGATATCTCCAGAAAACGCTTCTACCCTTGATGCTGAAAGGCAACAAAGGGTTTAGCGAATAGATAAATAGATAGATCAAGGAGTTAGATCAGTTAGAAGATGTAAGATATATTTCTTCTTCTATGACCATGGTTAGAATGTAGGACCTGTAAGTAAAGTGTTAAAAAATGATGGTAAAAATAAGGTTTCAACATGTCTCTAACACATACAGAACTGAAAAAAAAACTTGGAGAATCGATAACTTAGTATTCCCTGTTAACAAAATTCAAACCTGGTTGTATAGCTGTTGGAAATTTTTCGACACTCGTAAGATTAACATAGAAAATTTCTGCCTGCTCTGGTATGTTGTCCTGATAAATCTGGAATATATAAGTCAAATACATTTTAATATGGTAAAATCATTATTTAAATTCATTAAAATCTCATTACTTTGTCAAAATATTATTTTTGAAATACTTACGTGCAAATTATAAACCACCTTAACAAATTTACATGTAAGGTAAAATAAGCAGACTTATTATGAATCAATATCACAGCATAGAGCTTCATCTGTAAGTGCTTAGATGTCTAACATCACTGTCCAGTGACTAACTAACTAGTGATGCCATCTTCAAATACTCATCATAATGTAATGCCATCATTGCTCAGCCTTCACAAAATGTGAGCCCTGGTATCCATTTCTAGTAGCTGTCAGAGCAGTATTTTTGCTGATGAGGAGTGACACCCATTGCCAGAGAAAATTGATACTGAGTTTCTTGGTAAATGCCTTAATTCTTTCTGGACCAATCACCAATATAAAGAAACTCTACAGGAACAATAAGCAATATATCAGTATTAAGTTTCCATTGATCATACTGTTTATCTTAACCTTTAAGACACTCTTGTAAACACTTGTCGACAAAAATTTTAATGGCGCCTATCACCACTGTCGACTGAATTCATCCAATGATATATCGTGTTAAATAGACGCACCAAAGCCTGATTGGTTCATGTACATACTTGGGGGGCATGCGAAATTGAAACCGGTACATTTAGTTACAGTTTTTTACATCTGTCATGTTCATTATGAGCAGATCTAAGTAACAGTTACATGTTGTAATCGAATTAATCAGACCACATCTGCACACCAGTACGTGCCATGAAGGTGAATTGAGTTTATAGACCGTTGGTTCATCGTATTTTGAATAAAATAACAATGAATTGTGGATTGAATTATTGGGTTATTTAGTTTCACAGCAGTGAATATACAGAATGCTGTGTTGGTTTGGAGACTTGTAGATGTTTGATATTGAATATGTTGCAGTGGCACCAAAAATAAAATGACTCTAGGCCTAAGCTCCAAGAATGATTTTACTGCAAATCTACATGTTTTATACAGTTCCCCCGGCAATATTTTGATAAGTTCGCAATGAAAAAGCATAAATACAACAGATTTGTGTGTGATTTAGTTACAGTGTTGCCAAACAATTCAATAAGCAAGGTAAATTATTATTTTACTAACTTTTTTCGCTTTATTTGTTATAAAATATATGTTTTTTTAAGAAAAACGTCTTTACCACTTTCTAATATGTTTGGTATCACACACACACGTACACCAATATATTACACCAGAAATTACACCAATATATGCATAATTCAATTCTTTATTTATATGTGCAAATATTATTTAAATATCTCTAACAACCAAAAAGTTATAATATTTCAAAACACCCACCAACAATAACGCATGTTCTCAAAAAAGAATCGAGCGGCAGGGGGAAATTTTGTTTGGCTTGCTAAAGGTAAATGATTATCTTTTTATATTTTTTAATGTATTAGTAGTGCCCACATGTTTTCTGACTCAATTCTTTTACTGCTATATGTGAGAACATTTCCACTTCCTATTTCACTCAAATAAGAATGTCCTGTCTTGAAAAACCATTTCTTTTCCACAGTGCAAACCAACAAGTGTTTTATCCCCTGAGAAATGATAGCAATGCCCACTGCCTAAAGAGGAAGTTTACTCTACATTCAATTAATTCAAAAGTTATATTTATGGATATTTCTATGGATGCACTTACTTGTAATGTAATATTTGCTAAAGTCTGCAGAGGTTCCATTATAACTGTTCCAGTTGATACTGCCTGAAAATCTAAGTTGGCTAAAGCTGTGCCTGATGTTGCTTCAAAGTGAACTGCAACTCGATTGCTCGACCCATACAAGCGCCATAGGGTCAAGGTTACCTACAATTTTACAGAAAAATCACAACCAGTTTCATTTGTTTAAAGAAGACATCAGCTATGTATCCTGGAAAAAAACACATTTATTTTTACTATTATAAATGCCACATAATTATTTTTCCCCATTCATTGTTAAGCTACTGCTGGATCTCTCTTTTAGCATGATGATGGTCCTACTATATTTCCAGCAGGATGTAATTTATAGAACAGAGATGCATTGCATTGTGCCATTTTATTTACGCCAATGACCCAAAACATTCAACTTCGGTAGTGGTAACTAATAGGTTCTGTGTTTTTACCAATTCTACTGAATGGTGGAAATTCATAGCCATGTCACTAGTAGATCAGCTGCACATTGCAATCTTGCAATCTGTTTATAGAAATTTCATGTACTACACACTGATCACCAAGCTAAGGATCAGACATGGTCAAATGACTGTTTACCCTTATCTGTGTCACTACAGACTTGACTGCATAATTATATTTATTCTAACATATAATCATCAAATTATATTTGGAAACACCCAAGTGTTTCTAGGACCAAAAGTGGAAAACAATTGAACACTTTGAACTACAAGGCATGTCAGAAGAGAAAAAACAAAAGAAGTTTTAAGGTGGAGTTGGCTGTTCTCTCCATCCCATTGTTAATCACATCAGTCAAAGTGATCCAAAAGCCACGCTAAAGTCAGTAGTGTCAGGCTAGAAGTTGCAGATGTCACAGACAAGCTATAATCTATAACATAACACATTCTGTTCTCTAGAGTACATCCTGCTAATCTAGTTTAACTCCTTAAATCCACAGAGCCGCTAATATCTACATTTAGAAGAACCGATGTGCCAAAAGCTGCTCAAATCAACATTTTTATATGATTTTACTATTATGAATTATAAACATTACGACGGCCGTAAAATCAAACGAACAGTCATTATTTGCGGTACTTCCGATCAAGAATAGGTCTATCTTGGGAAGCGTGGCGAAAGTCGGAGACATTTTGTTAAATTTGAGCTCTAATTTCATATAAACAAGTGTGTTTACATTTTCATTTTGTGTAACTTATTGCTACTTGTATTTGAAGTAATGAAATTTAGACATCCTCTATGTTTTTAATCTAGCTAGGCTTTGAAAATGTTCTAAAATACATTAGGTAATAATTTCAACATTAGCTTAGTTGATGATTGTAGGCCTAATATTGAATTATAATTATTATTACGATCTGACTTTGATGGAAGTTCTGATTTATATTTGAGTTTTGATGAAGCTCAGGAGGGGCGTCTCCAATGCAATATATATTGCTTTCCCCCTTATCTATATTCAAAAACATTATTTTAGGAGTATCATATACGGATGTGAATATTCAGAACATTATCTAAGGCATAATAATTTGTATTATGCATATAAGGATTATATAATAAGTCCTGGGCATTAAAATGTAGGCCTAATGATTAGAAAATTTTGTGGAAAATGTGTATTTTGTATACATTTGTTGACTTCAAGACAATGTGACATTTATAAGTAATTCTGTATATATAAATACTTGTATGCAGTACAAAATGGTTCAGGATACATGTAGGTGTGTTTTATTTCACAATAAATGGATTATGATTCAGTTTTCTGGGATACAAGTTTGGGTATGTAAAAGATTTATATTGTTATTTCCCCATATTTTTTTGTTTTTTTATTAATTAAATTTTATATACCTAATACAATATTGCAAATAAGCACACACACTAAACATAATATAATTGCCTATCCATTTCTGAATATTTTGATGTCAGAATTGATAATGTGAATAGAATGGTGATGGAGAAATTGTAAAAATACAAATACTACCATAAATTACTACAAATATTCTAAAATGTACTCCGGCATAGGAGGACAACCTTACTGTGGCTTATGGAGACAAAGAGTTAAGAACAAACATGGGAAAAAACAATAATATATTGGAAAAATAACATAGGGTAGCCGGGGGTAAAGATGCGCTGGGGGCAAAGATTCGCAGTCGTTTTTTTCCGGAACTATGGGTTTTTCCCGTAAACCACGTGGCCACGTCGCACGCTAACATCCGTTTCTGTCGCACAACGAATTTTCATCGGTCACGGGCAGGTCATTTTTGAGCTATGAGGTAAATTCATTTTTTAACGTTTTCGATCTAACTTTTTTTCCACTTCTCACTCTTTGTCCTCTGTTATCTTTACTGTCATGTTATTTTACATGTCTGTACTGAAAACTATATTGTATTGTTAAGTTACTAAGCATGTTACATTGTCAAGATAATTTTTGTTTTCATGATATATTATAAAAATTGTGAACAGTGTGATTTTGGGGTAACGCCGCGCACACTGACGGGGCAAACATGCGCTGCTGACTGACTGCGCATGTTTGCCCCAGTCACTTCCCACTCATGTTGCCAAATATTTAAACCAATATTTTATTGTCACGTTATGTTTCTTTTTAGGAATTACAAACGGAAAATTGAGAAAATGATGCCACTGACTGAAAATGAAGCAGTCGCTGCTATAGATGCACAATCCCTTCCGATCACAGATGCACAATCTTCACGGGTCATAGTTGTACGACCTCCGCAGATAATAGATGCACGACCTCCGCCGATGCACGATCCCCGCTATACATAAGTGCACGATCTCAGCTATTCATAAATGCACGTTCCCGGCTATTCATAGATGCACGTTCTCCGCTATTCATAGATGCACGTATTCCGCTATTCATAGATGCACGTTCTTCGCCGGTCATAGATGCACGATTTCCGCCGGACATAATTGCAATATCTCCGCCGGTCATAATTGCGCTATCTCCGCCGGTCATAACTGCACTATCTCTGCCAGTCATAGTTACACGTTCTCCGCTATTCATAGATGCACGTTCTCCACTTTTCATAGATGCACGATCTCCTTCATTCATAGATGCACAATCTCCGCCAGTCATAGATGCACGTTCTCCACCAGTCATAGATGCACGTTCTCCGCCAGTCATAGATGCACGTTCTCCGACAGTCATAGATGCACGTTCTCCGCCAGTCATAGATGCACGTTCTCCGCCAGTCATAGATGCACAATCTCCGCCAGTCATAGATGCACGTTCTCCGCCAGTAATAGATGCACGTTCTCCGCCAGTCATAGATGCACGTTCTCCGCCAGTCATAGATGCACAATCTCCGCCAGTCATAGATGCACAATCTCCGCCAGTTATAGATGCACGTTCTCCGCCAGTCATAGATGCACGTTCTCCGCCAGTCATAGATGCACGTTCTCCGCCAGTCATAGATGCACGTTCTCCGCCAGTCATAGATGCACGTTCTCCGCCAGTCATAGATGCACAATCTCCGCCAGTCATAGATGCACGTTCTCCGCCAGTAATAGATGCACGTTCTCCGCCAGTCATAGATGCACGTTCTCCGCCAGTCATAGATGCACGTTCTCCGCCAGTCATAGATGCACAATCTCCGCCAGTCATAGATGCACAATCTCCGCCAGTCATAGATGCACGTTCTCCGCCAGTCATAGATGCACGTTCTCCGCCAGGCATAGATGCACGTTCTCCGCCAGTAATAGATGCATGTCTCCGCCAGTCATAGATGCACGTTCTCCGCCAGTCATAGATGCACAATCTCCGCCAGTCATAGATGCACAATCTCCGCCAGTCATAGATGCACGTTCTCCGCCAGTCATAGATGCACGTTCTCCGCCAGTCATAGATGGACGTTCTCCGCCAGGCATAGATGCACAATCTCCGCCAGTCATAGATGCACAATCTCCGCCAGTCATAGATGCACAATCTCCGCCAGTCATAGATGCACAATCTCCACCAGTCATAGATGCACGTTCTCCGCCAGTCATAGATGCACGTTCTCCGCCAGGCATAGATGCACGTTCTCCGCCAGTCATAGATGGACGTTCTCCGCCAGGCATAGATGCACAATCTCCGCCAGTCATAGATGCACAATCTCCGCCAGTCATAGATGCACAATCTCCGCCAGTCATAGATGCACAATCTCCACCAGTCATAGATGCACGTTCTCCGCCAGTCATAGATGCACGTTCTCCGCCAGGCATAGATGCACGTTCTCCGCCAGGCATAGATGCACAATCTCCACCAGTCATAGATGCACAATCTCCGCCAGTCATAGATGCACAATCTCCGCCAGTCATAGATGCACAATCTCCGCCAGTCATAGATGCACGTTCTCCGCCAGTCATAGATGCACGTTCTCCGCCAGTCATAGATGCACAATCTCCGCCAGTCATAGATGCACGTTCTCCGCCAGTCATAGATGCACGTTCTCCGCCAGTCATAGATGCACAATCTCCGCCAGTCATAGATGCACAATCTCCGCCAGTCATAGATGCACAATCTCCGCCAGTCATAGATGCACAATCTCCGCCAGTCATAGATGCACAATCTCCGCCAGTCATAGATGCACGTTCTCCGCCAGTCATAGATGCACGTTCTCCGCCAGTCATAGATGCACGTTCTCCACCAGTCATAGATGCACAATCTCCGCCAGTCATAGATGCACGTTCTCCGCCAGTCATAGATGCACAATCTCCGCCAGTCATAGATGCACAATCTCCGCCAGTCATAGATGCACAATCTCCGCCAGTCATAGATGCACGTTCTCCGCCAGTCATAGTTGCATAATTGCCGCCGGTCATATTTGCACGATCTCTGCCTGTCATAGTTGTACGATCTCCGCTGATCATAGATGCACGACCTCCGCTATTCATAGATAGTTGAAATTATAGTCAAACGCTTTATAGAGCACTCCAACACGTTGTTATAGTTTTAAACGGATCTAAGCATCCATTTTCTGTATTAAATTTTGTTTTTCATATTTACGTTTTTTCATTTTTTTTCGTATTAAAGTTACATAAAGATACATAAGCCTAGTCTTTGTGCTCTATTATCTTCCCACATTGTGACTGACTATGTTTAGATAGGAAGTGACGTTGTTATTTTGCTGGTTTTGTCAATTTTCCCATGATTTTGTAATTGTTTTTGCCTGCGCGTGTTTGCCCCAGAAATTGGGGCAAAGGTGGGATTATACTCATGTTTATAAAATCTCATTCTATGGACTAAACGTGATTGTATGTTGTAAATACCCTGACGATTGTTAGATTGATGGATAAGCTACACACTGCCGCTAGTTTGGTCTCTCATAGTTAAGTCTATTTGTCAGAATACGGAAAAAAGTGAAAAACGCGCATCATTGCCCCCGGCTACCCTACTATATAAATGATTACAATAGCAACAAGCATAGGATGTGTAATTGTATTTTCTGTTATGAAAATACTATTAAATTGAACCTCCTTTTTGTATTAAGAAACATTACTAGAACAACATTGTTTCTATCTAAACCTCCAGAGACTACTGGTCTCATTATGAGTAGGCCATAGTTTTAGATGCTTCCAACCGCCCTAGACGGATGTGTTGGGCCATTGGCGCAAATAAAACGGCAACACAACGCATTTCCATTCTCTGGACTACATTCAACTGGAAATCTTGTAGGACCATTGTCCTGTTACAAGAAAAATCTAGCGGGAGTTTGAGAATGAACGCTGAAGAAGAAGAAGAAGATGCTTCCAAACTCCAGAATGTTTCATTAATCTACTGTCATGTAGATGTAGGTCTTTACAATAATGAGTGAGCAGACAAATTTGCATTAAAAGCAGCTATAGTCAAGGGTGTCAGAATGGTTAAGGGGAATATAATTTATCTATATCCCTTTGGCGTAGAATACAGTGCATAGGATAGAAAGCATTGCTTTCCAGTTTCAGCGATTTAATGCTGCTATAATTCTTGCATGTTGTTGAAACCTCTTTTATTTTTATTCTATAAATAGTTTCTTGTGGCCTTTGTCTTTTTCTTTTTCCATCTGGTACACTTTTAGTGCTTGAAGTGGCTGATTATTTTCATTCATTCTAGTGACATGTCCGATTAAGTCCACTGATTTCTTATTATTATTGTTGAAAAACATTGTTATGTGGCTATTTGGTGTCTACTCTTGTTAGCTTGTTTAACTTGAATTCTTTCAAGCCAATATTTAAGAGCCTTCTAAACAGTTTATTTTCCAATGAATTTAATTTCTTCTCCACTACCTTTGTTACTTTCCAGCTATTGCAACCATATGTTAATACAGATATTACATTGAAGTTAAAAAGTCATAGTTTGATATGTTTACTTATTTTTTTTAATTTAGAGATGTTTATTGGGTGGTTGAATGTATTAGATGCCAAAGTAATTTGAGTAGAAATTTCTTTTGCTTTTTTCAAAATATACTACAGTTTTTTAATGACAACCTGTTGGACACATCACCTGAGAAAATATCCATGCTGTGATAGAGAAAATGTTGAATCCATCATTGCACAAGTACTACTAAGCATTATCAAAGGAATAATAATGAATGTATTTAAACAACAAGTCACATAAACAATCAGGATACCCTTTGCATCAGCTGATGTGTAGAATTAGCTCTACCCAGAGTGTTAGTTCAATAACTAATTATTTAAAATACCTGACCATCTAGTTCAGAAACTTGTGTTGTGAGAGATGAGTCTGAGAAGCAAATCAATCCACATGGATCCACATGTATTAGCAGATGCGAGTTTGCAAGACGAGCACCACCGCTAACAAGTGACAGAGGAGAACGAGGCAGCCGCAGCACAAATATCTCTGCATGACCAACTTGAGGATTGACCTGTTAAGTTATAAACCACATTTGTAATTCTCTTTCTTTTTTTTTTTTTTTTGGCTCTCATCAAACTCCCACTTGTAGCAGACAATGGTTCTACTAGATTTCCAAAGGATGTAGTCCAGGGAATGTTTTATGTGCCCAATGGCCAGACACATCCAACTTTGGTGAAAAAAACTAATACATTCACTGTTTCCACTGAATAATGGACAGATATAACCATATTCTATTTATTTATTTCTCAATTATAAGGAAGAATATTTGTCACATGTATGTAGCCTAATAAATTGAAAAAAGGTAAGTCTACATCATATACAAACCCCATTTCTTAATTCCTTCCTGACTTGATTATTTTTAGATATGTAACAGATTAATTATCAGATGTAGAAAAATTTAGTTATATATCTTTTTCATTGCATCACTTGACAGCTTAATATTGATAAATAATATATGTATTGTATGCTTATATCATTGGAGTGGGAATTGTTTACAGAATATGACTATATAAGTACATTGATTATATTTCATAAGGGTAGAGTTAGTAATAATAAAACCACAAAATTATAATGTTAATTTATTAGCATAAATTTTGTCATTCACCTAAATGTATCTATGGTTGGAGAAATTGATATCATTTTTCTAGAATATTTACACAAGGGTATTGAATTGTCTTTACGCAACACTTTATTTGATGAATTTATGTCCATAAATGTTGAAGTTATGTACATTTTTCTATATGACATGAGACGCACTAAAAATATGGAAAAATATTTTATTTAAGTCACAATAATCGTTTCGATTGTATTAACTTGCGCTTCACTGTAGTCAAAACAGAAGTATTCTATGATGTTTTGGGTTAATATAAAAACTACATAAAAGTATAATCAAATTAAAAGATATAAAAACATATATTGGTGATGATCCAGAAAGAGTTAATACTCTCTCTCTCTCTCTTTGATTCTCAGTTATAATGCTAAACATTTTTACATATATGTAATAAGTTGACATGAAGTACATTATTTACTAATGGCATTATGTGGAGAAATGATTATTTATTTTACCATGTTCTTCTTCTACCTACTTATTTGTATTTTAATGTGAAATAGTGTATAGACTTCAATTTAAAAAAGAGCTCAAAAGGTGTAGAGGATTGACTTCATTGTTTACCCGAGTTACTCTCAACATAACAGCAGATCACCTAACAAGACTATTACGAGAGAAAAAATCCACTTTATAAACAAGACGGCATGAGTGATATTTAAACCCGTGATCTTTTGAACACAAAATGAATGGTTTTACTGCTACACCAGGGAGATAGCTACTTAACATTCCTGTCCTGTGTATAAATGTATCAACATGGTCACACTTTCTACTATTGTTCTGCTTCATAATTACATGTCCAAACAATGATTTTACAGTGAACAATAAAAGAATAATCAATCAAGATAATTTCAGTAATGTTTACAATGAGAACAGAGATGAATTAATGCATTCTAGTACCACTAAAAATTTTGATTCCTTATTTTTATGTGTTACTGTATGACTTGAAATTATTACCATGTATAAGTCGAGACTTTTAGAAAATTTTCCACTACTGAAGTAGGAAAGTCAGTATATATAAGGTTTCTCTATTCACACCTGATGCATATCATGGAGCACAGTGTTACGCCATACTTTCATTGACAAATGGCATACTTATGAATGAAATTTTCAGGATGATGTATACTTAGGAGCATTGGGAACTAGAAGTTTGTTCTAGATCTGAACACTAGGTCTACTTTATATCCAATTTCTATGTTGCATTTTCTCATTCTATTTCCATATGGCTCTGCCCTCTGGCATTATGCTGCACTCTAATTGAACTCAATATGTTATCCTTAAGAAGACTAGTGTACAACTTTTGTGATAACATCTACCCATATCGGGACATTGACATTGGCCACCCCTCCAACGTATTTTTGTTAAGGCTGACTGAGTAAGAATGCCTTGCGTCACTGTTTGTCAACATTGCCACTGTATGTGTTGGCACTGAAGTGTTGGAAATATTGCTTGTCTTTTTGCTGTCGATTCTCATTCCATCTGCAGCCTCCACAGTCATGATCCTTAACCTTTACTACACTACAGTCAACAGATAGAAATAATGGTTTTGTTTTTGTTTACATCTGTTTTCGCTGTCTGACAACCGTTGCTATGTACACTTGAATCATCATGTGGCATATAGTATAAGCACGAAAGATGTTTGACCAAAATAATTGTAAGTATTGGGAGTCATCTGTCCATTGCGGAATCATTCGGTGGGTCACAATGTCCATGAATATGTTTAAGTCTGATTGATGTAAAATCATTATGGATTGTGATTCTGATAATATGGAATTCCAAGGAATAATGTTCGCTTTCAAATTAGATATGATAACATGCTCATTTTGTTATTGAATGACATGTGATAAATATAGACCTAATAAATTGACATCAACTACAGACGAGACTTTATCCAACTTTCGGGAACAATTTATTTGGTAAGGTTAAGTTACTTTTACATATTTTATTTATTTCCCCTGAAATATTATATACGTTGATTATTAAATAACATAAAGACAATAGATTTAGGAGTTTAAACATGTCATCAGGGTTACTATATCGGAAATAAAGGTAAGTAATGTTTTAATAATTATTAACAGATTTTAAAAAATGTGTTCACCCCTTTCCTAACCTTCTTGTATCACACATACACAAACTTTAAGAAGAATGATGGTCAACCAGCATAGGACCGGTACTGTCAGCAGAAATGTGATGGCGGATACACTCAAGGAGAGATCGGAGCAACTATGGATGTGTCCAGTTTGCAGTGATGATGATCCGACGACTAACTAACTAACTAACATACACAAACATAACTTAACCAGTATATGCAGTATTCATTTCTTTATTTATACATACAAAAATTATTTTTAAATCTCTAACAACATTTTCTAAGAACAAAAAAGTTATTGCATTTTCCAAACAGTAACACCCATTTTATGCTATTTTTTATTTTGCATTAAAACTTCTACACTACTTCCTCCCACCCATCGTATGACGCATAAAAAAAAAGAAAATCTCACACATATTTGAAGTATGCAATTCTTTATTTAAATGTGCACAAATTATTTTAAAATCTATAAAACAAAAAAAATTATTGCATTTTCCAAACAGCAACCAAAAATAATGCAAATTTTCAAAAAAGAACCAGTAGCGGGAGAAAGATTGTGTAATTTTAATACAGTGTGCTAAAGATTAAAAGTGTTGGCGAGAAACAGTGTGAGCTTCTGCATTTTTGCTTCCAGGGTGCAACATGAGGAGGTACTTTTAGGATCATGGCTGTCTGCTAACCCTTGGTCACACAAGAGCAATGCAGTACCCTTAGCACCCCAGTGATTGTAATGATGGCAGCTATTTTTTAACATTCCCACTCTTCATCACAGTTAAATCTGATGACAGTATTCATTCCATTTTTTCAATGTCTGTTCTTAAATGGTCACATTAAGGGGACATCTAATCATTGCAGGAGGGAGGTAAGGCCTCCAGGAATTGGATACACACAACACCATTTCATGGCATCACTTTTCTACTTTCTCAGTCAAATGTGCCTGAAACAAGCCCCAGTTTCATGTATGTAAGCACAAACACAACACATGGGCATTTTGCCAGTTTAAGCAGACTTTCATTTTAAAAACCCCAGGAGGGACAGGAGAGCATACATGCCCCCATTTGCCATTTAATCTAAAACAAAAGTAAAACATGTCTTCTCATGTCCAGTTGTCTTTACAAAAACCGTCTTCACTCCTTTTCATTCCACTGCATCATTTGAAGGCAAATCTAAAAGCCAAAAAAAAAGTTGATCTAATCCATTCATTGACTATACTTTGAATTTACCATAATGGTTTGTACTGATCTTTGTTGTTGCAACAGCACTGAATGAATCCGATATCTCGGAACACTCTGGTACCTGGTGGTCATGAGACATAACTCTGGTGCAAGAAATATTTCTTGATACTGGAAATTTTTATATTATATCTTGTGGTTGCAGGTTTTATTAGTCTGGAAATGCCCCAAGGAAAGGGTCACACTGTATTATCATCACAGTTGCATTTTATGTGAGTGCAGGCAGGGTGCAAATGGAAGAAATGACAGCGTCTTACAGTTGATAAAGTTTGTGTTATTTTAGTTTTAGCATTATTTTGCTTCTCCTTCATTCTTATAATATTAAGATTCGCATTAATATTTCCAGTATCATTTTTAGACCTTGGTCTATACGCAGGTTTTGAACTTTGGTCCCATTTGGGACATTAACATTACATTCTCTGCTTCTAGACAGATCAGCTCATATTCAAAAAGGCTGATTCTACATGGCAGAGTGCCAGGCGAGAGAAGAGGAAGACCAAGAAGATGATGGACCAGAGACATCAAAGAATATATCCACATGTCTCTAACCAATGTAGGTCTGCTTGCCTGGGACAGAGAAGACGTTCAGAGTATCCATGATGAAGACAACGTTCTGGAAAGAATATGTCACTTGATATATATATATACATTACTTAGATTGCATATTTATTTGAAGTGACAGATTATCTGCGTAAAGTGACAGATTATCTACTTGAAGTAAAAGATTAAAAAATTGCAACTACCTGCACTGTCATGTTAGCAAATTCCTGTCCATGTGCTATATTCACTGAACCACGTGCTGGACTGACATCTCCATTGGTTATATTACTAAGTTCATCACCTGCAGCATAGCCACTGACCCAATAAGCAACAAGACTCCCATAAGTTCCATAACGCTGCAGTGTAACAGTTACAGTACGATCACCTAGATACAAAGTTTATATAATACATAATGAAATTACAATATACTATTAGCCATTTTCCAAGTCATATATTAATTTTACCCAATGCATTAACAAAATAATTTGATAAACCCTCCACAGAGACACTAATTTAATCTGACACTTATTTGAGCAGACTTCAAACAAAATGTTTGATGTTAAGCTCCAGCTGACATAGCTATAGTCACTACTTGAGATTTATTGCTGAAATTGCTGAACCATAACTAAAAAAAAACAAGTTAGCTTTCTTACCAACTTTTTAATAAAGAAGTGATTGATGTAATAATCATTACTGACAAAAATAAAGTCTCTATGTGACATGTCTTTTGCAGAACATTGTCCTCACTGCCACTCTGTAAGCCTCATGGTTCTGTGCTAGCTGCCCAGATTCTTCCAGTGTCATATTCAGAAGGTTTTCAATGTTGTGTGTCAATCGTAGTCTTGGTCTGCCTCTTGTTCTCTTTCCTGGAACTTTCCCTCCATGATTAATCTTTCCAAACCATTGTTTCTTTTTATATGTCCAAAATATATAAATTTGCATTTTTTATAGATATTAGGAGCCAGTCTTCTTCAATGTTCAGATCTTTACAGACATCTACATTATCTCTTTTTTTCTGTCCATGATATTCTTAGGACTTTTCTATACCATTTCATTTCAAATGTAGATAATTTCTATTCCATTGTCAATGTCATTGCCCACATCTCACAACCATATATTGGTACTGGAAAGATATAACTTCTTAGTAGTTGTAACTTTGTTTTTCTGTTTGCTATTTGCCATAGATTTTTCATCTGTGATGTTTTTTGCAGTGCCATTGCTAATCTCTTTCTTATCTCTGCCAAGAAATCTCCTGTGATGTTGATGTTAAATATTCAAAGTTGTTTACATTTTCTAGTTGCTCTTTGTCAATGACTATTTTAGGTATAATTTCATCTCTGCTTACATACATTATTTTTGTCTTTCTCACATTGAGGAAAAGGTTTTGTGACTCTATGATGTTTGACTGACATAATCCATTGTTCCAAACCTATGGGGCTCCTTGATATTAGAATGGTGTCATCTGCATACATAATTCTGGGATTTCTTGTCCTCTGATATTAAGGGATTGAAATTGTATCTTTTCATTTATACAAATATTTTTTTGGATAGAATTACCTTCATTAACAAATGCTAGATCACTTGTAAAGCTCAGTTCAGTATTTGCTGCAAGGGAGGGCACTGTTATCTGAGCTTTGGAATATTCAAGCCTAACTGTCGGTGCTTCCGTTACTGAAAAGTGAAAAATGTTAATGAGTGCCAACACAACAGTCTTTTAGATGTACTACTTATGGATTCAGGAAATAATTAAGTTTATTTTGAATTTGGTCTCTGTAACACCAAGTAGTAGCCTACTGTTTAAACTGAAGTTTGTGTAGGCCTAATTATAATCATGGACAATAATGATTACTCAAGGACATTTTATTTTATTTTTACTGAAGACAAAATGAATCATTTTCTTGTCTAATGTATCTTTGACTTAGCCATAGTCAACAGCTGTTGGCCTTGTCAGATGTCTAATGTGTCTGATTAGTCATGGTCCACAGCTGCTGGTTTCATCTGATGCTCTTTTTAACTTCATCAAGATTAGATACAAAGATCCACAGTTGCTCGCCTTAACTGATGTATCTTCATCATGATCTAAAGTTGCTAGCCTTATCTGATGTATCTTTGTCATGATCCACAGTTGCTAGCCTTATCTGATGTGTCTTTGTCATGATCTACAGTTGCTAGCCTTATCTGATGTGTCTTTGTCATGATCCACAGTTGCTAGTCTTATCTGATGTGTCTTTGTCATGATCCACAGTTGCCAGCCTTATCTGATGCATCTTCATCATTATCCACAGTTGCTAGCCTTATCTGATGTATCTTTGTCATGATCTACAGTTGCTAGTCTTATCTGATGTAACTGACTTTAGTTATAGAGCTATAATACTTGATTCTTGAATATGAACAAGCGTCACAGCACTTGGGGCATTCCCATATATGCTCTGCTTGCCATTCTGTCAGCCATTTAAAAGTGTGTAATTTCAGTGTTCCAGTGTTGCTGATTACGCATTCTTCTGATCTTTCTGGAGAGGGAGCACTTTCTATAATACTAACTATAATACTATCATCATCATTAAGTGCTGTCTCCGCAACGAAGGTTGGCTGCAACGTATCTCCAACATCTCCTGTCTCTTGTCTTGGTGGTGCACTCTGCTAGACTGTAACCTGCCCATCGTGTAATGTTACTCTCCCACTTGTATCTCTGCCTACCTCTTGCTCGCTTCCCTTTGACTTTAACCTCAAGTAAGGTCTTCAATAAGGTGTCATGTCTTTTAATGTGTCCAAAGTATTTTATTTGCCTGATCTTTATTTCTCTTAGTAGTTCTTTCTTCATATTAAGTGTTTTTGGCACCTCTTTATTTGTTTTCTTCTCTTTCCATGATGTTCTCCCTATACTTCTATATACCCACATATCAAAGGCATCAATTTTGTCTTCTAATTGTTTATTTAGTGTCCATGTTTCTGAATCATACATTAATATGGAATAGATGTAGCATTTTATAATTATCAATTTTAACTTGTTTGTAATTTGTTTAGATATTAATAATTTCCTCATGTAATGGCCTAAAAATGAAGGTACTTTTAGCCATTCCTACTCTCCTTTTAACTTCTGTTTCACATCTGCCATCATTTGTGACTATTTGTCCAAGATATTGATACTGTTTTACTTGTTGTAGTTTCTCTCCCTGTATGTTTATGTTAACCTCCTGTTCTTCTGTGTCTTTGCTGATTATCATGGTTTTTGTTTTTTGAATATTTATATCCAGTCCATATTAATTACTTGATTTATTGACTTGATCTATTAGTCTTTGTAGTTCATGTTCACTTTCTCCCAAAAGAACAGTGCCATCTGCATATCTAAGGTTGTTTATTATTTTCCCATTGATCTTGAGTCCTGGTATTACTTCTATTTTGTTAAAGATATTCTCTGTGTAGATATTAAATAGGCTTGGTGATAAAATGCATCCTTGTCTTACCCCTCTTCTTATTTCTATGTATGGAGAGTAGCATATATAATACTATATAGAGCTATAATACTGACTTGATGTACCTTATAATTTAACTATGGTCCTAGACTTCTAGTTCTTACTTAATGCACCTTTGACTGTAGTCTTGGTATTACAGCTACACATATTATTACTCTTCACCTACTTTTTGTGACCTGTTAGGCAGCAATCTGAATTTAGTATTGATGTTATGCATAGGGCCTAATGTTAAATAATGTTTTCTTGGCATGAAATTATACCATAGAGTTAATGAAAAATGTTACATTTTATGGCACATTTCTTGACAGAGTTAAACAATTTCAATAACTATAGATACTTAATAAATCTCTGTTAACTATTTCATTACTATAATTTAATGATTATTAGTCTAGTAGAATGCAGTACCAAAGTAAGAGACAGAAGATGTTGGAGGTGTGTTGCAGTCAACCTTCAATGCAGATATGGCATCTAATGTTGATGAATTATTTAATTACAAAAAGTCAGGTTATCTAATGAAATATAGATATAGTCTATACTGCAAAGAATATCACACTTCTCTATATAAAAAACATCAACACACTATTGCAGTGTTTATCAAATGTTTTTCCTGCCTATGTCCCATTTCACATCAATCTTATAGACCAACCCACATCACTCCTAAGTCATGGCTGTAGATGTATCTTCAGTATGCAACATTTGAGTTTATCAAATGAATTTCCAATTTTCACTGTGACTGTAAGCCAATGTTTGCTGTTGTTTAAGTTTTTTTTCATTTTTTTATGAACACAATTTTTTTTTAAACTACCCATTTTCAGCCGAACTTCTCACTGGTTTCAATAATTAGTTCATACCAGGTTTCAGATACAGTTAATACCAAACAGAGTTACATTGCTAGTTTTAATGTACTTCAAAAGTAGTAAGTACTTTCAATATTTGTTTGTACAATTTGATGTTCACTGCTTTTAGATATCTTCCGACCTTTGATGTTATATCACCCTACTGCTGCCCCTCGATCAACAAACCCCCCCTCTCTGGCATTTTCATCCACTTTAAGAAACCCTGCAATAGAGCAAAGATGAAAACATATGATCTGATAGCAATGTTGTGCATGCAAGTCCAAACATAAAGAGTAAACTTTTACCTCCAGGTCCTAAAAATTGCACACCAGTAACATAAGCAACAAAAGTAGAATTCAGTCTCAAAAATCCATTTCCAGTTATTGTGACTAAGATATGAGCTTGCCGATCCCCATCATTAAATGTTACAGTGCCAGTGCTGGTGTCTAGTCCAACTCCTGCATCGCTCTGTAAGAAGACAGCAGATCAGAACATACAGCTAGGTAGTTTTACTAAGTATAATTAACAGATAGCTAACACACTCTAAAAATATTTTTATTGAACAAAGGGAAACAATTTATAAATGTTGTTGGTATTGACATATTCTTTCCTGGACGTTGTTTTCCTTATGAATCTCTTGAAATCTCCTTGGTTCTGGGTGAGTTGTCCTGTCTCATCCAGTGACATATGCATGCATTCTTGGATATCTCTTGATCAACGACGTCTTGGGTGACCTTTGCCTCTGGCCCTTCTATCTCTACCTCCAGCAATACTATTTCCATACAACTATGTCCCTTTACATGACCCCAAAAAAAAATCCCTTCTCAATATGATGTTTAGAATCCAGCCTTCTTGAACATTGATTTTGTTTAGTGCCTCTTTGTTCGACTCCCTTTCAGTCCATATTATTCGTAGGACTCTACTATAGCACTTTGATTCAAAAGCAGTTATTCTCTTTGATACAGGCTTTCATAGGGTATTTTAATTTTAAATACTCTATATAGGAAGAGCTTGGAAAGAAAACAGTAAAACAATAATGACAAGTCTATTTGATATAAATGCATAGATAAACAGAAAATTCAAGTAATATAAATGCACAAAAGAAATTGTTTTTAAATTAAAATTAAGTAAAAAAAAATTTTTAAATATAACTTTACTCCTTTGTATGACGCTACAGTGATTTTACACTGCTATCTGTGGTTGCAGCAGCAAATATAGAAAGAAACCATGCATGCAGTGGAAGAAGAGATGTAATAAGTTATATTATTCATTAAATTAGCATACCATTATATAATTCATTAAATTTAGCATATCATTAAACATCTGCTGAAAAGAATAGCCCCTATTAAATCTGCTTGGAGAATGAGCACCTATTAACTCTTCAGGACACAATTATTCCGGGGTTTGGACGTAATTAATTTTAGGCTAAAGTTTTGGACTGTAACATGATTTAGGCGCAAGCTTCAGAAGACAAATTATTAGTTATGAAAGGTCATATAAGGTATCAAAAGAAAGATAATTGAATGTGGAATTCATACACAATATAAGAATTGAAAAAACAAAATACAAAAATTAGACCACAAACAGGAATGTTAGATGAAATTTTTTTGACATATTTTGTTATACTCACCTTCAATTTTTCTTGTCTTGAAAAGTTGTTATCCAATCTTACTAAAGTAGATGCAATGACTGTTTATTTAATGATTATAATTTGCTCATTTGAAATAAATCGTTCAACTGCATAGTGTTTTAAGATATTTATTGTGTTCCATATCAAATTTCAGAACAGAACAAAATATTGCAAAATTTTACCAAATATTCCAAAGTATTTGATTTCCAAAGTTAGTAGGCAGTTTATATTTATACCCTATATAAATCTGATACCTTATTTTTTCCCTTGTTTTTGGTATGATATGCCCTAAAACATGTTTTGGGGCACAAGTGGAGGTTATCTATGCATTCCACACAGTAGTAACTAATGCATTTTTTAAGCTTTGATTTTCTGCATTTTGCAAACTGTCTGCACCATTATAATCAACTAAATGTGTACAGTGTCAATAAATACTTTA
The DNA here is from genome assembly GCA_034231615.1 of Meghimatium bilineatum. Lineage (NCBI taxonomy): Eukaryota > Metazoa > Mollusca > Gastropoda > Stylommatophora > Philomycidae > Meghimatium > Meghimatium bilineatum. The sequence continues at coordinate 90,028,442 of CM067298.1, forward strand.
TCTTTGAGAGTACTGATAGATTTTATTTTCTCCTCTGCATAAGCAGAGGATTAGCTACCAAACTGTCAGTAATCAGTTTTCAGCATTGTAAATAAACTATAGGCCTATTGTAAAAACATACGTAGAATCAGGAACATGTGACTATCATCTAAAGTTGGCTTTTTGTGTAAAGCACATCCATTTTTGCAATGATTTGGAAAGTTTCAAATGTTTCTATACACATACAAAAGTTATGTGATTATTTGACTGTTAACACGCGATTTCTCTTATGAAAATTATTTCACTTTTTTGCTGATCAAATGTCAACAATTCAACTATTCACTCCCAAACTAATATCACAAAATGGTCAACAAAAGTCATGAGGTAAGACCTTTATAATTATTGTGATTGGATGAAATACTACAGTATTTTTACAATTTCTTTTTTAGTGAAGACTTTCTTAGCAATGTCTCCCAACATCATTTAGAAAGATGGAAATATTTTTTAAAAAGACAAGATGTTTAAAACTGTTTTATGGCTCACAGGATGGTTAACTCTTATTATGTGGCTCGTCTTTTCACGAGTTAAACTCCCTGTGAGCCATATAGGCCTAAATTTGAATAAAGCATAAAAACCATACTCACAACAGCATATTGGAGCGTAAATGTGAGAATAACTGCTCCAAATATCCCTTGATATCTAGTGAAGTTCATTCTAATTTGTCTTGTCAGATCAACATTGTTAACTTCAACTGTTTGGTACTCAGATTGTACACCAAATTCTCCATGAGGATGATCATTATACCTATTGAGTGTTTGAAAATAGTAAAAAATAAGAATAAGGTCTATATAGCAAACAAATAATTTAACCAACTATTGGCTAATATAACTAATCTCTTAATAATCATGCAGACCTATTTACAATATTTTCCTGTATCCAATAAATATTGGGTGTGCTTTCTAAAGGTTTCATGAGTGATACACTCTTCATGATTGTTGAAAGATAGGAAGGATGTCACAGGCTTGGAAAGTCTACCTGAATCAAAGATACACTGACATCATATCTGTTAACTTTATGTAACAAAACTTATAATGTAACACAATATATTTATTATATCTCTCACACATAATTTGTTATCGCTAATCGAGAGAAAGCACACATGAATAAACTTGCTAAGAGTGATAATGATGTTTTATAAGGGTTTTATAAAATTATATGTTATGTAAGGGTATGTACCCCTAGATCTTGTCTTTAGAAAAAAATATTTCATCAAAAGTTATGAAAAAAATCATATCAGTAACATCAGAATTACATTGTTAAATATAGCTAGAAAAGTGTGTTTTTTTTGTGTGTGTTTTTTTTAACGGATGCAAAATCAGTATTGCAGGCATTGAAAGATCCAAAGAACACGAGCATGAATGAACTTACGGCCTGCTTACTACACCTCAGCAGTACCACCAAATAAACTTATATCTACATATAATTTTTCAACATGTGAGCAATACTTTCTCTCTTTGGTTATCGTTGTAAATGCCAGTCTGCATGGCAGAGAATCTATTGAGACAGTCAAATAATCCTGACATGCACAAATGTCGATGAAGTTCTGAAGTTTGGTGTTAGTGACAGATCATCATCATGGTATTCTAAAAATGTTCATAGCTGTTCCGATCTCATGTTCAGTTTGTGCTTCAGCATGTGGTAACTGAATGTTTCAGCTCTATGTTAGTGTATAGATCACACCTATTCACTTAGTTCTGGCTAACCTTAATGAGTGCTTGGAAATTGAACAATATTTAAGAAGCGATGTCCTCTTTGCATACTTGTTAACCTGCTAGGTCTTCCTTTATAAAGTAACTTTTCTAGCTTCTTCTTCTTCTTCATCGTTCTTCAGTCATATATCAGGTTACAGCACCAATAGCTTCAATGAATTGTGTGATTCGCTTCAGGTCATCCATGGAACCCCTCAAGTCTGGAAGCAGTGCCGTCTCAGTAGGCCATATTTTCTCCCTCTCTTCTTGGTAGAGTTGACAGGCATGAAGAATATGTTCTGCAGTCTCTGGGCTCAGTCCACAGTTGCACAGGTCTGTCTCACCAATCTTCAGCTTTCGGAACATGTGACTTCTCAGTCTGTTGTGACCAGTTCGTAGTCTGAAAATGATGGTTTGTTCCTTGCGTGACATTTGGTGGTAGGGGTCATTTGGTTCTGCAGTTGGGTGCATTTGCTTCCACTTTTTCTTATATTCTGCTTTTAACATGGTCTTACTTTCATAGTACGTATTATCATTTTCTATTTGTTCCAGTGATCCCCCTTTCCTTGCCAGGAGATCAGCTTTTTCATTTCCAGGTATGCCACAGTGACCTGGGATCCACTGCAGTACTGTTTCTTTGGTGGTACTGCTGAGGTGTAGTAAGCAGGCCGTAAGTTCATTCATGCTCGTGTTCTTTGGATCTTTCAATGCCTGCAATACTGATTTTGCATCCGTTTAAAAAAAACAAAAAAAACTTTTCTAGCTATATTTAACAATGTAATTCTGATGTTACTGATATGATTTTTTTCAAAACTTTTGATGAAATATTTTTTCTAAAGACAAGATCTAGGGGTACATATTCTTTTATAAAATTTGCAATAAGAGTATTAAGAGTGGTTTCAATATGATCTTAATTCTTTATCTCCATAAGGGTTGCTTTTGTCCTGCTGCAACATATTTAAAAGTCACTATTTAATGTTAAAACTAAATTTAAAAATGAAAACATAGGCCTATCAAGTTTTAAAGTGACTAAAAGTTACTAAACAATGATGCTGGAAGAAATCATTGTCAAAATTATTACAGACAACACCTTGATAAAAATGATTGTGAATGATAACATTATCAACCTACCTGCAAAGTGAGAATAATATAAATTGGGGTATATATAAGTATGTAAGACAATATAAGATGTGCTTGAACTATTTTAGTTGCAAATCTGACCACCTGACAAATTGTGTATGATGCATTAACCATACTGTCCATCTCATGATGTTTCTTCATTTAATGATTTTCATATCTGAAGTAAACCTATTCAAGTGCAAAAGATAGGCCTATCTCTAGTTGCAGTGATTTATATATACACATTAGCTTCTGTTAGAGCATGTTTTGATTTTATGAACAAAAATGTAAGAAAATACTTTTATGTAAAATCTGTAGTACAGTGACAGACAGGTCACATTAATTGGTTTAATCTATCTTTTTTTTTTAAATAGCTTATTTCAGAGCTGGAAAAAACTAAATTAAACAAAATTCTTGGTTTTATCCTTCTTAACATGTTATCAGCACACAGAGAAAAACACACACTTCTGTGTGTATTCTGCAAAACGCCATGGTAACAGAATTGTAACCATTGCTAATAAATTTTGTAACTACAATAAGAAGTTAAAATTTATTTTTTTTCTCTCTGGGAAATGTGGCAATACTGCTAGCATTAATCTAGCTTACTTTCAGGTCAAGGATGTATGCACAAAAACCAGCAAAATGTAGATATTTTCGAAGTTTCAGTTATCCTGTTACAATCATCACAATTGAGTTGAAATGGAAGCCATTTTAGTGAAATTCTTATGGATTGTTTTTCTAATTATGAGAAATTATTGGGAATTTCATTTATTTAGCAGAAGATATTATGAACACATTAGTTTCTTTATGAAATGACATCTGCAACATTAAGTCTGAACATCGTGCAATGAATTTAAAGCACATTGCCTGTCAAAGAAATATTCTTGGATCTACTATTGAAGACTAGATCGAGTAGGTTAGTGACATCTAAGTGCTTTATTTTTTTCATAGAAGATATTATGAGCACATAAGTTTGATTATAAAATAGCATCAGAAATATGATAGTATAGGCATTTCAAGGAATCAATCGGTCAGACAAGAGCATATGAGTGATTAAATTTTTTTAATGTTTCTTTTTTTTCATTTTCATTACGCAATTTTCAAAAAAACAATCCAGCATGCTGAGGAAGTTATGTAATAGGTATTTAGTGTGGTAAAAATTAAAATGATTTCAAAGTTTCAAAACAATGATCCTAGAAACAGTCATTGTAAAGATAGATTACAGGCAACTCCTATATTAAAAACTGTTGTAAAAAAACATTTTCTTTCACGTAGGCCTATACAGTTTTTTTCTCTATCCAAAAGTATCTTGTAAGGAACAGTTGAGGGTGGAAGAAAGAAGAGAAGGTAGGAGGAAAATGTGGATTGATAATAATATTAAAGACTAGATAGGATTATGATTCTCTACAATCAAACAAAAAAGCTGACAACAGAGAAACAAGGCGAAATTTTTTTAGATGTTTCCAGAGTGACACTCTTACGACCCTGAAGGGTTGTGGGTTTGATGATGATGATACAGTTTTATTATTTTAGTATCATAAGATCTAGTGAAGGTCAACACTTAATGACAGACAATTGAGCTATCAAAAATATGCAAAATTAAATATTACCGGATACTAAAATTAGACTGACTAAACTGAGAGTCAATCTGGGCACCTCCCTCTACTCTCACCAGAACAAGTGAGAAATACTCAGTTAGCTCTGGAACTGCATCTGGCATAATCTGTAGAATTATCTGACCACTTCTAATACCATCCTCCAACATAATTGATCCATTGGTTGGCTGAACATCAGTGTTGTGTAAATTACTTGGTCTTACTTCCCAGAAAATCTATGGAGAAATATTATTGCAAAATCAGATTATAAAATTTGGAAGACAAATTCAACTTTTAAATTTGTTGTTGTTATTTGTTTGCGTTCGCTCTCATTTAATCATCACAAAATTTGTATGATTTCCTCTAGGGAGTGTGAAGTAAATTGTGCTACCATTCAATTTGTGCAATGTAGGCCTAGAATATCTGATTTCAGCATGTCTTTATTTCGGGTTGGCTTCCCTAGCCTGTGAAGCCTTTCTCTCTGTCGCCAGGTAACGAATGTGTATTGGCTCTATGTCGTAAAGGTTTATCACTCATTGTATCCTTGGACCTAGCAAGACACAATATATCCCTGAGTGGCAGTCTCAGAGGAGGCAGTAATCTGTGATTTAGGCTTGGGTTGACTAAGTCTATCTCGCACAAGGTGTTCTGTTGTCAGTGAACTTGTCTTCCATAATTAGCTGTACTGTTCTTGTGCCCTTCACGTACTGAACTTTTTCTCATTTGTGTGCATGATTCCAGTATAGGAAAACCTTGACAGTAAAGTTATGGGTTTGTTTGTTCTTTTAGCAGATTAGCAGAGGTATCATTCACTGACATTGTGAACATCTCAGTCTAAGCCTGTACACATATTATAGGAGCACAGATGGGCATTTGCTACTTCTTTTCCATGAAAAATTCTTCTTGGACGTAGCAAGAATCTTGTTCTTGAGCTGAACACTGCTTTAGTTACAATTTCCACATAGTATTTTCTCCATTCTTTTTGCACATGAAGTTCGCAACAAGCGCTGCGATGCCCTATAATTACACTCAATATGTTAGCCTTACTTCTCCAGAGACTTGTTGACAATTCTCGCTGCAACATCTGCCCATATCTGTCATCGACATTGGCCACCCCTCCAGTGCACCTGCAATTTAGCTGACCAAGTAGGAATGGCTTGCATCACTGTGTGTCAATACTACCGCTGTATGTGTTGGCACTAAGGTTTGGAGATGGGCATGACCCCTAAAAGTGTTGGCCAGGAACACAACATGATCAACTATATTTCTGTTTCCATGGTGCACCACGAGGAGCACAGAAAGACTCAAATTTTTTGCACAACAGATAGGCCTTCAAATAAACACACATAAAACGAAAATCATGAACTTTACCGGCCTGACAGAATCAATTAAACTAGATGATCTTCTTCTTCTTCTGCGTTCAGCATGTGGTCATGCTATACCGTCAGACCTGTCGTCAAGATGAAGTCCACAGTCTTCTCCAGGTCAGAGCGGCTGCCCCATAGCTTTTGCCTCAAGTCTGTATCCTCTGGCCAGGTCTGCTGTCTCTACTCTTTGTATGTTGGGCAGTCCTGAAGTATGTGTTCTGGAGTCTGGGTTCCAGATCCACATGGACATTCATCTGTGTATGAGATCCTTAATCGATAAAGGTGACCCAACAGTCTGCGATGGCCTGTTCTAAGGCAAAATATTGTGGTCTGTTGATATTTTTGTAGGAGTCGTATTCCCCTTCCATTTCTTTCTTCCACTTTAATGTGTATGTGTTGCGGATTATTGTTTTTACTTCTCCGTAAGACAGTGGGTGTCTATGTTGCACCATTTCACTTCCTGCCTTTGACAGAGCATCCACTTTCTCATTTCCCATGATTTCACAGTGTGATGGTATCCACTGAAGGACAATAGCTGTTGATTTTTGGATCTGTCTTAGCTCATGTCTGATGTTGTGCAGAAGGCTTTCGTTTCTGTAAACTAGATGATAATATACTAGACAACATTTCAAATTTCATATATTTGGGAAGCAGTCGGGGATACCAACTCAGAAATCAAGACTCAAATCACTCTCGCCTTCAACGCCTTAACAAACTCTCTCAAACATCTGGAGATTGAAGATCACAAGTAAACACATCAAACTGCAACTATTCAATGCAAGTGTGATTCCATCACTGACATATAGATGTGAAAGTTGGAAATCTACTGCAATAATGGATAAGAAGTTAGTTGCCTTCGAGAATAGATGCCTCGGAAAAATCACAAATACTAATTGGAAAGACTTCAAATCAAACAACATACTAAGAAGGAGACAAAACAAGAATATATGACGAACATCATCAGAAAACGCCGCTGTATGTACATCAGCCACATACTTTGAAGGAAGACAGAATTCCATGACAAGCCTTTATGTGGACACCAGATGGGAAAGAACACAGGGAAGACCAAAAACAACGCTCAGAAGAACATTTATGACTGAATTAAAATCAACAGGCATAAATGCACAAGAGCTGCAATCCCTGGCAACTGACCGACAGGCATGTAGAACTATGACATCTGCCCTATGTGCCAAACTTGGCAAAAGAGAAACTTACTGACCACCATGGAGGTACTTTTAGGTTGTTTGTTTTTTTGCTAATCTGGAATTCATGAGTAATATGAATTTCTTTGCACCCCACATAGGTGGAAAAATTGGATATAGTATTAAAGGAAAAAAATGTGTAAGCTAAATCTCTGTGGTGTAGTGTTTTATAGTATAGTGTGTATTGTTTTTTTTTTAACTCATTACAGACCAATTTACATGTTCTTTCTCGAAATCGGATGTGCTAGGCCTACAAGGCGCATAACGGTGGCATAACGTAATCACTCTCCCGGTGGAAATCGCACGGATATCCGTGATGGTTACAATGGAGCGAACGCAAAACAAACAAACAAACATGTTCTTTCTCATATTATATTGTCCATAGAAAGATTATTTATTCATGAATGTATAAAACATGACTGAACAATGAAAAAACACATATGCTGTATAGCTAAATTTGTCATAATTATTGTGTACAATTTTGCAATGAAAAACAACTGCAAAAAAACTGTTTATAACCTGCACACAATGATTACACACACATTGGTTACTGGCTATGAGTCAACAATATTGCACTCTAGGAAAATTTGCATGTGCTCAATCTCTCTCAAAAGATATTACACAGGTAAATTCAAAGTAGGAAGCATAAGGATAAACGAAAACAATTCCTACAGCCGACAGGAATTGAACCAGGTCCGGTCCAGCAGCACCGAACCGCTCTGCAACATAAGTAACCAGGTTTTCCGTACCTGACCAACCACATCCCCCAAAAAATATGTAATCTCGTCAAGATATTCAACCTGTGTACTCAAGCCACTGAGAACGAACCAATCAAAACAAGGACTACCACAACACCAACGAACATCCCACACAAGTATCCCCAGGTACACAAACACAGAACATTCACATTCGTTCCACAAGGACCCAAAGGTCCTCTAGTGACCATACAAACAACACAGAGACAGAACATTTTGTAAACACAGACAACAACACAGAGACAAAACAATGTTGCTTCAAACAACATCTTATATAAGTAAATTCAAAGTAGGAAGCATGAGGATAAAGGAAACAATTTCTACAGCCGACGGAAATTGAACCACGTCCGATCCAGCAACACCGAACCACTCCGCAACACAATTAAACAGGTTTTCCTTTACCTGACCAACCACATCCCCCCCCCAAAAAAAAGATGTGATCTCGTCAAGACATTCAACCTGTGTACTCAAGCCACTGAGAAAAGATCAATCGAAACAAGGACAACCACAACACCAACGAACATCCCGCACAAGTATCCAAGTATCTCCTTCAACACATACACCAGGATCAAAAGATGTTAAAGAGTAAGCAAGCTTACATTACACAGGCCTGCAAGAACAACGGGTTCAAACTTACATTGTGTTGATGAGAACAAGGTAGAGTGCAATAGCATGATAATATCATTCTAACACCAGTCTCTATGGATTGAGTAAACTTGATCATAATGATAACAGACAAACAGGAGTTAATTTTACCTGGCTATCGATTGAGCTGACAGAATTGCACTCCTGGCAAAACCATTGGTGTTCCATCTCCCCTAGCAAATATCAAATAAAATGATAGTACCTGTTGTTCGTTGGTTAAACATATTCTTCATTCTTCCACTTACATTTCTAGTCCTACTGCCAAGCCATATTTAATACCAAATTCTTGAAATCACACCTTAGAGACGTATTCTATCACAGTTAATCTCAAAGATCAGGAGTGGGTTGGGGATTCTGCACTAAACCCTTCACCTTATGAAAAGAGAACATGACTTCAAGAAACTAGTAAAATTGAGAGCAACCCCCCCCCCCCCTTCCCATTCCAGGTTTTCCCAAAAGGTATAAAAAATACCAATAAATCGAGTTGATTAGTACAAGTCATACCTATGGTCCTAATCTGCGTCCAAATTTAACACAGACACTTACAAAGAAACTTCAAAGTGTCTCCCTTATTCATTCTAAATTCACAGCATTTGCCACAAGCCTATTTTTATTTTACCTGGATATTACCAGTAACACCCGTACCACTTTTCCTCATAAGTGGGAATCGCATAAAAGTAGGAGTGACATCAGGCTCTAAAACTTGTCTGTACCTATTTGCCTCATCAATGAATTGGATAATACCATTGGGCTCTCCAAAACGATTTATCTGTAGAAGTATGGACAACAAAGAAACAACTTGAAATAAACTAAATACATATTTTGCTCAAAAAGTTATTCAAAATGGCAGAAATAATAGGAAGACTTTAATAAACCCACACTGTTTCCAAAAACGTTTAGTTTAAAAGGAAGCTATTTATACCTGCAATTGAGTGAAACAGTTTTATAAACTTTTGGAAAGTTAATGTGTTAATTTGTGAACTTGAAGAACCAAGGGCCTTTGGAATTACATGCCTAATTCAGAAACATTAGCTTTCCGATTCAGTATCCAACATTGTCATTTTACTGTGTGTGTTCCTAACTCTAGGAGTTAATATGAAAGTTGACCTGTGAAAGAAGTTTCTCCAAACTCAAATTTATCAAAAACTATCTCATGTCAACTATGAGCAACTTGAGATTGAACAACCTCGCAATTATGTAAATCGAACATGAGCTGGTCAATGATGTGAGATTTTACACAATCTTAATGACTTCGCTAGTAAAAAAGCTTGTAAAGTGAATTTGTCATTTTAAAATTTATATCTATCTTTGTTAAATCGATAACAATAATAAACTTGTAAAATTTTACTTGGGATTTTACTTTTTTTTTTTTATTTGTTGGGGGGGGGGGGGGCATCAAAATCTTTATCGCACCGGCATCACTTATCCTAGGTATGGCCCTGCCTCCCATACTTGAGTATGGCCATAGTCAGTCGCCCTGGCAGATAGTGTTGTTGAAAACATGAACAGGTAGGGTGGAGAGAACAAAGTATGGGATTGTGTGTATTTTATTCCAGAAAGTAGAGTGCTACAGGTGTAGCATTATCATAGGATGGGAATGTCCTGGTAAATGTGTAGCATATACTACTGTGCTGACTATTTTATCATTCTTCTATCAGCTTTCCAAACCAATCTGCATTGATGGTACATCAATAACATTTAACAGTTACATGCCCTGAGCATTTTACACAATACTGAAGCATATTCTCAACATTGACGCTGTTGGCATTTGAATATGCAAAATCATATAGCCTATGCTTGTAATCTGTAGGACTAAAGGTCCATATATAAATATAAATATAATTTTAATCTGCAAATATTCAGCTATCGTTTAATGTTTATTTACCTCTATTAGTTGAACTGCTTGATGTACCGTTAAATTCCGAATATAAACCCATCCGATTGTAGGCCGAGAACCTAATTATCCCTTCCCAAAAGTGGAGAAAGTCGAAGGCCCGACTATAGACCAACATCCCCAATGCCGGCAATAATGAACTTCATCATCATAAGAAAGAATGGACATGCTAAATGGAAATTAACACAAACTCCTTTCATTCCATTCATTTGCTTCACTCACGTAACTTGAATGAATCAAGGAATGAAACCCCGGTGGCTACTGTATTCTGGAGCAATATATCCGAAAATAATGAACGATATGCCCTTAGGCTGACTTCCCTATCCATGACTATAGACGGTTTATGAGGTGGCGAGAATTTGGGGAACAAAGTTTTTCCTGAATGAATTGTCTGTGTTGGGTGTCTGGGCCTTATGACGCGGAACAGCGCTAGTGAATAGTAATTACTATGTAACTATTATGTCACCGGCTTCTGACAGTGACGTTTAAGTGGGAAACGATGAAAGGCAAGACAGCGAGATCACGTTTGATTTTATAAGATACGGAAGAGTTTGAACTTTGTTCCTGGTTATGTTTACCATGTGGGGAGAATACGGTAATAAAATAAACATAACAGAGGATTGTGAAATTGATCTTGTCTTCCACTAAATGTACAGTGGTTGGGGGAGGGAATCAATTACGGCGCAATTTTACTACAAAATGCCTATGATGTGTTGTGATTTGGAACCTTGTTTCAAATCTTCTATAAAGAAAGATTGCATTTAGTCACTTATCTGAATGGCATCACATAATGTGAGGGAAACTTGGATTGGTTGAGCCGATTGAAATGGGTAGGGCCAGTAGTCCATCTGCGGCCTCAGTGGGCTGGACTAATTAACAGAATATAAGGCTGACTTAGCTAGCCAAGAATACTGCACAAGTAGTTTAGCTTCCAGTTCATACATTTTTATTGTCATTGTGATTTTATTCCTGTAAGTGTAAGCGGGAAACGGGAAAGATGAATGGATGAATGGCCAGACAAAAACATGCCAGATCACGTTTGTTTTTAAAAGATACAGAAGAGTTTGAACTTTGTCTGACCTGTATGTTTACCTTATATGGTAATATAAACTGAGGCACAGCTCAGACAGTTTCACTATTGATTTCTCTCCCCCATTCCCCTCCCTCCAACACTGCCTAAGCGGCAAAGTTTTGGATGTCAAAAATGTGAGTGTTTGTGCAAGACCGTAGTATGTAGAGTAAGACCTCTGTACAGAATTAATTAGGACTTCATTCTATATGTTTCTGATTATTGTCTTGGTCAATATTTATATACTTGGAGTCCCATGTTAAAAATTGGCAAGACCGACCAGCGACATGCACGGAAATACTCAAAATCTGCCTTTGAGGTGTTGTTTTAAATTTTCTGTAAACAGGTATTATAGCCTAGTAGACAGTCAGTAACTGTTGTAACATTTGCTTTACCGCAACAAGAAAGTGTGTGACAGTGTTTAGATTACTGGTAGTTAGTGTTTCCCTACACAAACAAGACTAGGCTACCCATCAGCTTAGGCTATGGTATTTCATTTGTTTTTTCCCACAGACCATTACCGTATTTTGGTCAATAAATAACATCAGATACTGGTATACTTTTCTGACCAATTTCGATGATCAATTGAAACCTTTATGATAGAAATATATGTACTATAAACGGTAAAAAAACCGGCAATACCCATTGCTAAAAATAGCGTTTCCGGGAAATTATTCTAAAAAAATGGCACAGTGTCTGAAATAACGATATAGACCTAGTTAGTGAGTTTTTATCAAGAAATATCGGAGATTTTGAAGGAAATATTTTATGATATATAGAAATTAATGTAATTAGAGGCCTAGCATTATGGTAAGTACGCTCTAGATTGCTGGTGAGCCCTAGTCATTTTATCCTGGCTTAATATATCGGGACATGTGACTAATTTTTTTTAAAGTGTTTTTCTCCTTTTTTACTGTGATTTGGACGTAATTTTTTAAAATTTGATCATACTCTCGAATATAAGTCGAGAAGTATGAAGTAATCTCTGTTTTTTGTCCAAAAATTCTCGGGTTATACACGGAATTTAACGGTAAGTTAATTTAATGACTGCATACGTATTACAAGAATAAATTTTAAAAATACGAATTCCAAAGCTCAGTTATAATAAGATTTCAGATATAATAACATAAGCTTCATGCATCATCTTCTTCTTCTTCTTTCATTCACCTGAAACATGTCTATATCCATAGGTGCCAAATTCCCGTAAATCAACATATTTGTTATGGATTTTCCCAAAGTGTATGGCTGTATGGGCATACATCGGAATTTAGGGATTTTTACATGAATTTATGCAGTTCTGTATGCTTTGGTGTTTTTTACTCAATTTAGTGGCGACAGTTATTTGGTCCAGTTTTTATTTATTTTTTAGTGGCAACACTGAATTTTACGGTATTTATATATTTTAGTGGATACAGTGAATTGTGTGGTTTTTATTTAATTTTTTTACAACAGTGGTTTTTGCGGGTTTTAATATTTATGTTAGTGACAACACTGCTTTTAACACATTCATTCATTTTCCTTTAGCGCTGAAGCTAGAGCATAGGGCAGAGGTCAGATCTCTCCAATTCTGTCTGTTCAAAGCTATTCTGTGCAGTTCTTGAATATAAGTTTTGATGTGTCTCTTCTCTGATTATATCATTCGATTCACCCGTGTGGTGACAGGGCCCAAAAGGGGAGCAAAGAATAGCAACACTGTTTACCTTCTATGCATGTCGTAAAAGGTGACTAAAGAGGTTATGGGATGAAGTTGGCTGTCCAATCCCATATAGGGTCAGTGACCCAAAGCCATGCTGAAGTCGGATGTGTCAGGCCGAAAGGCACAGATATTGCAGCAATGCTGTAAACCATGACACAACGCATTCCGTTCTCCGGACTACATCCTGCTAATCTGCAGGAGTTTGAGAACAAACGAAGAAGAAGAAGATATCATTCGATTTAATTCACCCTAATGGGTGTTAGTTATTTTTAATACATTACCAGTACTTTTATTATTCTGTGATCGTGAAGTTGTCTTTATACACAACTTAAGAAATTTGTGTCCATGTGCATAGACAGTACTAACATGTGTATCTGTGTGTAGGCCTATACATCAATTGTATTGTAAGCTTTTGTTTGCCTCCTAGACAGTGTAGGTCTAAAGTTAAATAATAAAATATGTAGGCCTAAATCCGATCTTTAGACTTATCTTTGCATAACACTTTTATAATAATTAATTTATATGGCATAGAGTTGATAGAGGCACAGTAAACCTGCTGCTGGAAAATACAGAACAACAAATACACCATTGTGCATTTGTTCTGTCATACGATGCTGGTAATAAAGTATCACGCTTTATTAACAACATATAAAAATATTATATTTATATATTAGATCTGTAATGAAATAGGCCCCCTATATATTATCTTATATTAAATAATAATATTAGGTCTGGCTCTGTGGCAGGGTGGTACAAACTGTGTCTACTGACAGCTGAGATACCTAATTCAATCCCAGCCACAGGCAATTGTGCATCCGGGCTAATGGCAAACTACTGAACATATTTATTGCCTAGAAAATCACTACAGCAAAAATAGTCCAGGTTCATGGCTATGACCTGAATAGGATATGCAACTTATTTTTTTTCTATTAGGGCCTAAATCAGATGTGTGTATTTATTGGCAGTGTGTAATAAACACATCTGCTAAAAGAGTTTGTAATGCTTGGTGTTGTCATTCAAAGCAACAAGTAAGAGGTAAACCTGCACCGACAACTAAACTTCCACAAACAAATGTGGATAATTGTACATTCCACAAAAATGTAATGATAGGGTGTTACAAAAAATAAACTACTTAAGCCCAACAACATGACAACAAGGAGTTTAAATATTAACATTTTAAAAGTTGGAATCATAATGTTAACTATTAGTTTGAAACTGAATAGTTTCCAATAGAATTTAGTGAACAATAATGATGTTCTGAGGAATCAAAAATGAATATGGGTGTCATCAATCACAGATGATTGAAAATCATGGTGTGGAGGTGATAAGAGTAAATAGACAAGTGATATAAAATGTTTCTCATAGTTTGTTAAATGTAGGCCTACATTATTTGTCAATATCTAGGACTTTTACTATAATTCAGAAATTCTGTACATGATAATTATTTTCCCCCCAAAAAATGGTATTATTTGGCTGTAGTTGTTTTTAGGCAATGTAAATGCATTCAGTAGCTTGCCATTGCTTTCTGATCGATCCAGGTGCACAATTGCCTGTGATTGGGTTTGAATCCGGTACCTTGACTATCACAGACACGCTCTGTACCACGCCGCTAGATAAACATCTAGCACTAGAAAATATGCATATATGACTGTTGATAACAAATGCATAGGAGCCTATGGAGTGCATCAGGAATTATGAACTATTATTATTTAATAAAAAATGTTTCTTGGAAAGTATTTTTACCTATTTCTGTTTATCTTTTTTTATAAATCAGTCTCATCTGCGTATAATCTTACAGTATGTCTATATGTGTCCTACTAACAATTTTATCATGTTGTGCAATATTCTATGTGATGTGCCCTTTGACGAACTATATCCTCAATGCCACTCTGTAATCCTCTCGGTTCTGTGCATGCTGACCTGCTTCTTCCAGTGTCATTATTAAATGGTCCACAATATGCTATTTGTTGATTTCTTATGTGTTTTAGTCGTCCATAAACCTCGAAATCCTGTATTTTCACTTTTAACATAGGCCTATCGGATCATGTTTTACTGCTATTCCATGTGTTATAGAACCATGAAATATCTAGGAAGCATCTTAAAATTATTGACTGCAGATCTAGCAGTTTTGTTTGCTGCATTGATGCTGCCTTACAAAATTCACCATAAATGATGACCTATGGTTGTTACTTTGATCCATGGGATGAAGGAAAAAACACCATAAATGTTGCCAAAAACATGGTGCCAAAATCTGGACTAAAATCTCTAAACCATATAATACAGTAAAATGCAAAACAAATGAACAGTTTGAGCCTGATGAAAAACTGAAATGAATGTACACAATACTTAAGACTTGAACACTGGGATCCTTTTGGACACACCTCACAGAGAGAGTGGAAAAACGATGCATTAGATTGGGATGTATGTCACTTATATATGATAATTAACAATCACACTGACCTTAATGACAACACTTCCTTGATTTGTATCCACTTCTCCATCACCAACCCCAGATGGAAACCCAGACACTCTGTACAACTCCACAACAAATGATTTTTCAACTTCCCATGTGGTATAAGCTTTTATGTTAATCATCAACAATTTTGTACCAGATACTCCATTCTCCCACATAAATGAGCCAAATGTGACCTCACTGGTGCCAACTGTTGAACTGATGTCGCTAGTCTCTTCTAACTGTAAGCGAGGATTGTTTGGTCCCATTATATGCCAGAACACCTTCATAGGAAGTAAACAAAATGTTCATTAGGTCCTAAAAATATAAAAAACAATATTATTTAGCATTTTTAGAATATGATACTTCACTATGGAATATATTAGTCAGTATTTTCTCCTATCACATTTTCATAGACATATTTTATTCTTCTGTGTTAATTCTCAAACTTCTACAAAATAACACAATGAAATATGTTTTGTCATGTTTTAAAGCTTGGCTGTAATATTTCTACCTTATGGCTTGACACATCTGATTTCAGCATAACTTCTGGGTCACTTTGCCCCTTATGGGATAGGACAGTCAGCACCACCATCAAACTTCTTTAGCCACTTCATACAACATGCATGGCAGGTAACAGTGTTACTACTCTGTTCTTTCTTTTAAGGTTGGCAATACACAGTGTGTTTGTAGACATTATACAGTGCTGTATCAACAACAAAGGTTGGATGCAATGATAACATCAGTCATTACCGTAAATTAAAAGAATAGTCAATGAATGAATCCATCAACTTTAAGCTTAGCTTTTAGATTTGCCTTCAAATTCCACTGTGGAATGAAAAGACATGAAGACAATTTTTATAAAGATAACTGGACATGAGAATATGCGTTTCCCTGTTGTTTTTACGGTTGCATGGCAGATGGGGCACTTTTTCTTGCTGTCCCCTGCTGGGGTTTTTTTAAATGCAAGACTTCCAAAACAATGAAATTCACAAATAGTGTCTTTTTGCTTATCCACATAAAAAGTTAAATGGACGAAAGTTACAATCTGGAATCGCTGGATGAAGTGTGGGGTGCAGAAGAAGAAGACTGCTATAATAAACACCATCCATGCTAGTCTGGGATCATTTTGGACACATCTTACAGAGAAAGTGGAAAAACGATGCATGAGATTGGGATGTCTGTAATTCTTGGGAGGAACTTACCTCCCCCATGAAGCCACTAGATGTCTTCCTTAAACGACTTAAAAGCCTTTTTGAAAATGGAATGAATAATTTCATCCCATTTAGCTGTGACGAAGGGTGGCAATGTCAAAATAGCTGACATCATTACCATCACTAAGTGGGTCAAAGAATCGTGGTTGGATATTCCATCTAAAATATCGTCTGATCTTTCCTAAAGCGCTCCATCAGTAATGCAGTGGATGGAAGTGAAGATGACAAAATTTTTGAGGATGATACAGATGATGACAATGTTCTGGTAAACAGTGAGACAGCCTGATGATATCCACCCTGAAGTTTCCACAACAGAGGATGAAATTTGTAAACTGTTTCCTGACTTCAAATGATTTGAATTATTTTTGTACCAGAATTTTTTTTCCTGTTACTGGTAGGCCTATTTGACAGGAATTTTTTCTACCGTTATTGCGTTTCTGCAGATAATTATTTTTTTAATTTATTTTGCTCATAGGGTCTATATAGGCCTACGCTGAACATCTACATCAATAGCAGAATGGGAAAAAAATTCTCAGCTCATAGGCTCTATTCAGAAATATACTGTATTTATTGTCCAATCGCATACAAATGTTAGAATCAGTGTTGTATAGTCATAGCTCTGAAGAACATTAGAATATAAAAATGAACTTTTTATGTAAAATGATCCAATTTATGTAAGATATTTACTTCCATCTTCCTCATATGTGTTTTTTCTCAAACTTTTTGCTGGTTAAGTTCATAGTTAAAAGAAAGCATTGTATCATGGTTTATGACTTGGTTGTAATATATGTGTCTTTCAGACCACAATATATCCCTATTAACTGTATAAGTCGCTGGTGCTTTCTGTTGTGTTGTATGGTTGTGAAAGTTGAACACTCACTGCGGACATGGAGAGAAGATTACAGGCTTTCGAAGACAAATGCTACAGACGAATTCTACGAATTTCCTATAAGGAATATAAGACCAATGTGTACATAAGAAATAAAGTAGAGATGTGTGCAGGTGTTCAGGAGCCATTGCTTTCAATAGTGAAACAACGAAAACTAGCATGGTTCGGACATGTATGCAGGCACGATTCTTTGTCAAAAATAATACTTCAGGGAACTGTTGAGGGTGGAAGAAGCAGAGGAGGACAAATAAAGGCATGGACAGACAACATCAAGGAATGGACAGGGCAAGATATTTCCACACTCATCCACATCGCTGAGGATATAATTCGCTGGAGGGCTCTGTGTGCTGAGGCATCCAATGTGATACCCCTACAACCCTGAAGGGTTACGGGTTTATTGATTGATTTATATCCCTTTTTTGGGCAGTATTTCAGAGGACCTCCTTCCAATCCTTCATTGTTGTCACTAATGAAATATTGTATGTCACAATGAGACTATTATTTGATCCTCCTTTAGCCCAGGCAACACAAAGGCATCATTCAACTTGCAATGCTTCTAATAATATGTAAACATTAACTGTAAATCTCCATAATCCATGAATACTGTCATTTAAATTCACCTGTTGTGCCATAAAATATCCTACATTATCATATACAGGACATTTCTATTTCACTTTTATTGAATTTTTAGGTGCCACTAATCCATCCAAATGCATTCCTAGTACTATGTAGATGGTTAGCTTTCAAACCACAAGCTAATTCAACAAGTTAGGTTTGTGAGGTGAGATCAATGTCAACTCTGCTGCGTATCCAAATTCATTATTATAGTTACTTACAAATATGATATGACATGAAAGGAATATCATTATGGAGCTAAAGAATTAATGCTGAATTAAACATACCATAATGTAGAAAGAATTAGTAGCATATATGTTTTTTTAAAAATCTCACCTGCTGCTGACCAAGAACCCCATTTGTTCTTTCTATAACCAATGTTTTATTCATTCGCTGTTCAGGATTTGGAAATCTCAGTTCTGATGGTCCCTGGAAGGCAAATCGACCATTAGGGTAGTCTGATTTTAAAATTGTTACAGTAGCAGTACATATTGCACCTAGCAAAGCTCCTCCTGGAAACAAATGTGTATATAACAAGTAAACTTTGTGTGAATTTTAATCTTTACATATATAAACAGATCCATTTATGAGGCAGAATGGAAACATATCTTAAAGTAATAGGCCTATCTATCTATGCTCCGTTAGCTGCAAATACTGTAACACATGGCAGAAATTAGTGCTCTCTAGTAGTTTGTGCAATGTGATGTTACTGTATGTAGTTCTTGCACATTGTTGAGTTAATAGTAATATCTTCTTTGGTGGGTGTTCTGCGATACATTTTTTTTGTTCTCTTTCTTTTTCCATTTGGAACCACCTATTTTAGTGCTTATAGTGGTAATAAATTTTCATTCACTCTAAGTACATGTTACTATGTTATCCGATATAATGCCACCATTTTCTTCTTATTGTTGTAGAAACGTATTGCTGTTTGATGTCTTCTCCTATATGCTTGTTTGGCTTGAATTCTTCCCAGCCAATATTGGAGAGTTTTCTAAGACATTTAAATTAATTTATTGTCTCTAGTGCATTTGTTACATTCTAGCTTTAGCAACCATATGCTAATACAGATAATATGTTGGAGAGTTATGGCTAGAATGCAGGACCTGGAAGTTTACATGATCAAAAACAAATAACAGGTAGGCCCCTATAGGCCTGTATGTCATTATTTATAACATAAAAACATTCAAAGACAAAACTAAATGAAAAGCCTACCAGTTGAATTAAACAGTATTATCTTGAAAGTTTCACTTGGCTCCATCTCTGAGTCATCCCTGATAGTAATATTTAGTGTCTTCTGTCCCACACCATCTGGTATGATAAGGTCACCACTGGCAGATACATAATCCACACCCTCTGTGGCAGTTATCATGACTGTAGAATAATGTACTGAAACTTGGCCATATCTGCCTCTAATCCTGAAAACTTGCACCTGGACTGACCCACTTTCTTCCTTCACTGATGTAGAAGTCAATTAGTATGGAGAAAGACAATAGATCAGCATTAACTGACACATAATGAACTTGTTAATAATTTGTTTACTATGATGCACAGTTTTACTGCAATCTCCCATTCATCTCATTTAGCAAATATAAGCTTAGGCCTATATATAGGCTACACATGAAATGACTTAATCTATGCATAAAAATTTCACATTAAGGTAATTATGTAGACCCTATATGCCTATTTATAATTCATGTACAAAATCTGAGTATGTGTTATTTCATATGAAATATTAATTTTCCATATTAGTTGGCAGGTATGATTAATATAGATTAACATTAATTTATAGTGATCACAAAATGAGAGCAATTTCAGTATTTATATTATAAATTTATATGATCATATACAGAATAAATGAAAATATAGGCCTATATGAACTCTATTTTTTCATTTTTCATGTGTTTAAAATATCTATACCTCTAATTTTGTCTTCCCAATAAACTTCAGTCTCAAACAAGGGTCCATAGAGCTCAAGTTAATGTAGTATCTTATGGGCATGTATGTTTTTTTTCCTTAGCATCTCATACTCAGAACATTCTTGAAGTATAGGCTATGTTCTGCAATCTGTGTTGCTTGTCTACATGTACATATGGCTGTGCTACCAATTTTAACTTTTGTGTAAAATGACTGCATAGTCAGTTGCGTTCTTTTCTGAGGCATAGAATTTCAACTTTTTCTTATCTATTCATAATTTGATATCCATCTTGTATTGGTGTTTGGAGCTGTCTTTGCATTACTTTTTTGATAATTTGTTTTTTTCTGATGTTAAGTTATTGGAAATCATCAGTAGTACTTTCTGCAGCCAGTTTATCAACTGTCTCATTTCCAGGTATTGTACAGTGAGATGGTATCCTTATGTTGGTTACACAGTTCAATTAGTGTTTGAAAATTAAAATATGATCCAATAAAAACTCAATGAAAATATGAATTAATAAAAATTCAAGTAAAATGTGAACACAAAAACACAATGCAAATATGATTTTTTTTTTTAATGCACTGCAATGAAAATAAGAACTAACAGATTGTAATGAATGAAAATATGAACTAATAAAAATGAAATAAAAATATGATCAAATAAAAATGAAATTCAAATATAATCAAATAAAAATTCAATGCAATGAAAATATGAACAAATAAAAATGCAATCGAAATATGATCAAATTAAAACGCACTGAAAATATTATATATTAAATTCATGAAAATTTGATCAAATAAAACTGCAATGAAAATATGAATTTACAAAAATGCTGTGAAAATATAAATAAAACTAACATCCATTTCTTAAGCATAATTATACTAAAGGTATTTTTTTCTGAAATGAGTATTACAAAATCACAATCAATTAAAGATGCAAGACTTTCCAACTGGTCACATCCACGGTATGACCTTGGCTGATCCATGCTTTTCATTGGTTGGCTACACCAAATAAACACTGGCTACATCAAATAAACACAAAGTCATTAATGAAAACTCAAATCAACCATGGTCATATTGTAGATCGACCAGTTAGATGGCCTTAATATCTATAGCCAGTTGCGACCAAAACAATGTCAAATTAAAAAAGGTGACCAAAGAGCAAAATAGCAACTCCATAATTTAGAAAATCATATCAAAATAATTAGTATTACATGTATAAATAGAAGAGGTAGCAAGGCCTATTAATTGATTAGCAAAATAATCACTCCACTTCTGGCAAACATACATATGACCAGTTCTCAATAATTGTGAAAGGTATGCACAATGACATTCACTGGATATACATGTTTCTAATCTGTCCTTTGTGAGCTATTCTATATGATCCTGTTCAGTTTCAATTCAAATGGCTTTCAAAGGAAATTAATATCAGATCTCTGGAAAAGTAAAGGTGTGAGTTTGATGGCTTGGTATGCTGTTGGTTAATGAAAAATATTAATAATCCTGTATTCTTCAATACACCTCAATGATGTGAAACAATAACTACTTTATGCTTGTGTGCTGACAGGACCTAAAAGTGGAATATGAAATAGCAACACTATTACCTGCTACACATGTTGTAAGAGGCAACCAGGAGGTTTAGTGTGGGAGTAGCTGTCCCATTTCACAGGTTAACATGATCCAAAAGTGATTTTGAAGTCAGATATCTCAGGCCCAAAAAGTGAAGATATCACAGCAAGCTATAAATCATAACACATTTTTTTTCTCTAGACTACAACTTGATAATCAGCAGGAGTTTGAGACCAAACACAGAAGAAAAACAGGTATTTTGTTTTTAAAAAGCTGATACAGCATGTATGAAAATTATCCCACTACCCACTAAAATTTTAGGTGTATGGCAAGTCATCAACTTTCTGACATGATCTATGGACATGCAACATAAATTAATGTTATAATAAGAAGCTGACTTTCATCATTAAGCATGAGATTGTGAAGCAATTTAGCTAAAAGTGACAGCGAATGCAATTATTCAAAACAAAGAGCAATAAAGTAAATGATGTGTGAATAACAGATTAATATAGAATATGTAAAGCACACATATTGTGGAAAAAGTGATTTTCACAAAATCTTTCGACAAAATATAAAGTGAGAAAAGTATTTTTAGATCATCAAACCTTCGTATGTGTTATTCAAAAACTGAATTGTCCCTTCAGCATTGTCATTTTTGTCAATACAAACAATTTTTCTTGACAGTGAGCCTAAAGCAGGCCTCATATCTTGACTTATTCCACTTACCAGGGTATAATTATTTCTGAAATAAAATATGGTAAAGAATACAATATCAGAAGTCTTATATTATACGGTTTGTTTAGTGAAATGGTGTAAACTTGCTTGGTGTGGACATGTAACATGATATGACACACTTTCTAAAACTATTTTGCAAGGAAGAGTTGAGAGTGAAAGTAGAAGAAGCAGCTAGAGACAATCCTGGAAAGACAACATTAAGGAATGGTCCAAAAATGATTTTTCTACATTAATATGAATGGCTCAGAAACAAGGTATTTGGAGGGATTTTGTGAAGATGTCTTAAATGTGGTACCTCTTCAATCCTGATGAGTTATGGGACTTACTATTATTATTATCTATACTATTATTTCAATATTCACTATAAGCTTGATGTAAATAGTCCCTTAGTTTGATGTCTCAACACTGGTAATATTGATTTTCCTTTTATTAGTTGTTTATGTTCAAACAAACCATAGCCCATTACATTTGGGTCATAGGGTATTATTTTGAATACATGAACACACAAAGTCCTCCAGGAATAAATTATCTTAATACGTTTCTCGCAAAATATGATTGGACACCAAAGCCTTGTGTCTCAGACTCTGGGTCTTTACATTAAGAACACACTGGGTGATTTTGTTTCCCCTAAGTCTGACACCTCGAGTCATTGGGGCACCGGCATAGTAGATGGTGTTAGCAATGGACCTATGTTGGACCTGTTCCTATGTCACACAGACCCATTCTGTAACATTCCATAAAGCCACTGTTCCATTGAAAAGGGTCTTACATATGTGTTCTACAAAGTATTCCATGCTATCATTTGTAAAATTATATATGACTTATATAGTGGAGACATTAGAAGATGGTAGCCATCTTTATATTTTACCATTATACCAGCCATCAATCTAAACAAAAGATCACGTGGAAGGCAAAGAGAACAAGAAAAGTAGGTTCCTAAAAACTAGCTTTAGGGCCTATATATTAAACTAACTAACTTACTATATAGATTATACATATGAATACACTGTGCAGAATGTACTACATACATGTCATTGACCAGCTGAACTGATGTCAGATTAACATAGAAATCTTCAGGCCCCTCAGATATTTCATCTTGCACAATACTGACTTCAACTGTCTGATAGTTCACTCCTGTCATAAAAGTCAGCACTCCTGCACTGGGCAAATAATCATCATAAACAGTAGCATTGCCCGAAGAGGTGGCATAGGCAACACTGAGTTGTCCAATTAATCCTTTGTCTCTGATAACAGTCAAACTCACCTGAATAGTATAACATATTAAATGTGGTAAAGTATATTACATTGTGAATTTAGGAACCATGCTATTGTTCTGTTAAATCATGAGCAGACTTTGCATTCCAGTTCACTTGTTATTCATGGCTTTAAATAACAAGTTTGAAATAAAAATTACCCACATGGTTCATCCAACCATAAGGAATTAGGGTACCAGGTTTCATTTTATTGGAAGGTCAAGGAATAGCACCATTGCTAATGAGTAAGTGCAAAGGGCATAGGTAGTCATGCTGTTTCTGATAAACCACTGGTCTGTTTAACACTAATGGTCTGTTGAAGATGGGTGTGTTGGGCCATTTCCGCAAATAAAACTGTGACTCAGTGAATTTCCATTCACTAAACTACATCCCGCTGAAAATCTAGTAGGACCATTGTCCTGTTACATAAGAGATCCAGATTGTATGACACTCATATGACACTCATTCATAGTTGAATTTAACTTTACCGTAACATTTTTAATCAAAATTGTCAATAGCAAACAAATCACGGGCCTATTTATTTGCATTTTACAGTCACATTGAGCAAGTAAATTCTGATTTTACATGATCTATTGCCATAATGGAAAAATATGTTCAAGATCCCACAATTCTAGACATAATTTTATGGGTGCTCTTATTCATTAAATTTGTCTAACTGAAAAACTAGTAAGAATTAGCATGACTTAATCAAGGAAACTAACTCCACTAAGTACTCCACTAAAAGCCAATGACATGACTTTAATGTCCAAAATGTGACAGAAGTTGAAAACCCATGAATAGGCAGAGGTGGAAAAAAAATAATACAGGTAATAATACTGTGGAATCCTGACAAGCGAAATAATGCTAAAAGGAAATTAACACAACCTTTAGAAATAGTAAGAGGCAAAGTCATTTCTTCCATTTGTCCAACTCACATAAAATATCGGGGTACATCAAAGATACTAATAATACAGTGAGACCTTTCCCAAGAGACATTGCCAGCTGTCATAAAATCATTAGGTACAAAGAGTGCTTAGGGCTATCTGAATGTTGGAAATTAGGAAGGAATACTGGCTACAAAATGTCTCTATTTTTAAAATTACCTGTTAATTGGTGCCCAAGGGAACCAGTAATTTTTTTCTTACAGGAAATTTTTAAGTGGGTAACTACCGTTTGTTTTTAATTCAAGAATTGTTTATAAAAGGGAGGAGTTTAAATAAACATAAATTAATTGTTTGTTTTCGGTGTCCAGTAGTTCTAATGTGGAACTGCACAATTTTTCTAGTGAATAGTTGTTACTAATTATCTTGCCACAGATTTCAGATGAAATTACAACAAACTTCAGTAGGCAGTAAAGTCTATGCAGGAAATGTAGCAGAAAAGATTAATTGTAACTAGTACAAATATATGGATCAGGACGCTCACCATATTAAAAGATCCAGCATTCACAAAATTCTGTCCAGTCACAAAAATATGTGGACTTTGTTGCTGCAATGGGATTGTGTAATTGTTTTATGAACAAACATCATTTGTGTCTACAAACCTGCACTAAGTTCGCAGAGAAGTTGCTGAAAGAGTTATAAACAAAAATTGATTTGTTTCAACGTTTCGCTATTGCCCCTGTAAAGCCATTTGACCACTAGTGTCACCGGCAGTCACATTTTTATTTACTTGTTTCACTAGGATCCATATTCTATTTTGAGTCTGCCCAGAGTTAATGTAAAACTGTGACCTTTGCGTAGTTCAGAGTTCACGCTTCCTACTCGTCTTTAAATCACGATAATATCATGTCACTGATTTGTTATGAAATAATTAAATTTGGTGGAGTTTTGAGACAACTTGTTTGCAATGAATGATATTATTAGTATGTACACTGATGATACAGCCATAGTTAAAATGGAAATATGGACAGTATAGATGATTTGCTTACCAAATATAACAGGAAAGCGACATTGAAGTTCCTTTATTATATAGGGCTAATATTTCGGACAAGGAGGAAATTCATGGTAGGTCTACTAATTGTGGCATCATGAATTTCGCCTAACTAATGCCATTTTTCCAGTAGAATTCCGACTTCGAAGGATTTAAATCACTGTTTGTGCAGGTACCAGCAAGTTTTTTTTCCCCTTTGGTACTGGTATTTGACATTATAATTTATTCTCGCTTCTTGTGTTTCTACTGCTAATTTTGAAACAAATTTAGTTCTATAAATATATAAGCCAAATCCTCCACAGCAATAGTCGAAAAAAATATATAAATTATCAGCTTATACATGGAAATATATGGTATATTATTGGAAAATTATTAAATACTAAAACTAAGTATAGTTATATCAAGTGACATATACTTTCCAGAAAGTTGTCTTCATCGTGGATACTCTAAACGCCTCTCTGTCCCAGGCAAGCAGTCCTGCATTAGCCAGAGACATGTATATACATTTTTCAATGTCACTGGTCCATCGTCTTCTTCGTCTTCCTATTCTT
Source organism: Meghimatium bilineatum (assembly GCA_034231615.1). NCBI lineage: Eukaryota > Metazoa > Mollusca > Gastropoda > Stylommatophora > Philomycidae > Meghimatium > Meghimatium bilineatum. The sequence continues at coordinate 90,054,635 of CM067298.1, forward strand.
CTCTTGCCCAGCACTCTGCCCTCCAGAATCAGCCTTTCGATAACATCATGTTGCTTTTAAGTGTCCAAAATGCTGCAGCTTCCTTCTTATGAGGGTATTTAGAAGCCATCCTTCAGTAATTTCAAAATTTCAATTTTCTTCTTTCACTCTGCCCATGAAATTCATAGGATCTTACTGTAGCACTTCATTTCAAATGAATTTATTCTTTTGGATATTGTTTTATTTAAAGTCCTAATCTCACATCCATATGTTGCCACTGGGAAAACACATGATCTTAAAAGGATTACTTTATTTTCTTTATTACTACTTTCCCACAGCTTACAAAAAGTATAGTTATAATCAAATTATAGTTATGTAACTTTAATATGATTGTAAAAAGTAAGTTCCATTTTAACCATTAGAACCCTATATGCTGAAATTCCAGGATGTACACTAAATATTGCTGTCCTGAGGTACCGATTTTTTGTATTTCAACTTCACAAAACAGTACCTCATATTAATTATTATTAATATATTGATCTGTGCATTTTGTCAATGTCACGATGTACGCACTGCATTGTGGGATTGTTGCTTCACAAAATGGCATACCGTTAAATTCCGTGTATAACCCGAGAATTTTTGGACAATAAACAGAGATGTCTTCATACTCTTCGTCTAATAATCGAGTAACATCAAATTTTAAAAAAAAATTACGTCCAAATCACAGTAAAAAAGGAGAAAAACACTTTAAAAAAAATGCCAGTGACAACTCACATGTCCCGATATATTAAGCCAGGATAAAATGACTAGGGCTCTCCAACAATCTAGAGCGTACTACCATACTGCTAAGCCTCTAATTACATTAATTTATATATATCATACAATATTTCCTTCGAAACCTCCGATATTTCTTGATAAAACTCACTTACTAGGTCTATATCGTTATTTCCGACATGCCATGCCCGCCATTTTTACTGAGCTTAATTTCCCCGGGAAATGCTATTTTTAGCAATGGGTATTACCGTTTTTTATATATTGACCAAAATACGGTAATGGTCTGTGAAAAAACGAAATATGGTAGCCTAAGCTGATCTACCAGTAACACATGTTTATCATCAAGGCCCAGTCTTGTTTGTGTAGGGAAACACCGACTACCAGTAGTCTAAACACTGTCACACACTTTCATTTTGGGTAAAGCAAATGTTACAACAGTTACTGACCGTCTACTAGGCTATAAGACCTGTGTACAGAAAATGTAAAAACACATCAAAGGCAGATTTTGAGTATTTCCGTGCATGTGTTGGTCGGCCTTGCCAATTTTTAACATGCGACTCCAAGTATATAAATAGGGACCAAGACAATAATCAGAAACATAAAGAATGAAGTCCTAATTAATTCTGTACAGAGGTCTTTTTCTACATTCAACGGTCTTGCACAAACACGGTCTTGCACAAACATGTAACTGACATCCAAATTTTGCTACTTAGGCAGTGTTGGGGGGATGGCGGAGAGAAATAAATAGTGAAACTCGTCTGAGCTGTGCCTCATGTTTATATTACTGTATAAGGTAAACATACAGGTCACACAAAGTTCAAACTCGTTGTTAAGTTCAAACTGTTGATTCTGTATCTTTTAAAAACAAAGCCGGGGAATGACTGTCTGCAATATTTTTGTGAGAACTCGGTGGCAAATACCGGTAGTTACATACTGGTACTCTGTATATTCTGTTAGTTAGTCCAGCCCACTAAGGCTGAAGATGGACTACTGGCCCTACCCATTTCAATCGGCTCAACCAATCCACGTTTCCCTCACATTATGTGATGCCATTCAGATAAGTGACTAAAATGTAATCTTTCTTTATAGAAGATTTGAAACGGGTTCCAAATCACAACACATCATAGGCATTTTGTAGTAAAATTGCACCGTAATTGATTCCCTCCCCCAACCACTGTACATTTAGTGGAAGAAGAGATCAATTTCACAATCCTCTGTTATGTTTATTTTATTACCGTATTCTCCCCACATGGTAAACATAACCAGGAACAAAGTTCAAACTCTTCTGTATCTTATAAAAACAAATGTGATCTTGCTGTCTTGCCTTTCATCATTTCCCACTTAAACGTCACTGTCAGAAGCCAGTGACATAATAGTTACGTAGTAATTACTATTCACTAGCGCTGTTCCGCGTCATAACGTCCAGACACCCAACACAGACAATTCATTCAGGAAAAACTTTGTTCCCCAAAGTCTCGCCACCTCATAAACCGTCTATAGTCATGGATAGGGAAATCAGCCTACCGGGTATTCATTATTTTCGGATATATTGATCCAGAATACAGTAGCCACCCGGGTTTCATTCCTTGATTCATTCAAGTTACTTGAGTGAAGCAAATGAAAGGAATGCTATTTTCTTAGAGTTGCAAAAGTTTGTGTTAATTTCCATTTAGCATATCGGTTCTTTCTTATGATGATGAAGTTCATTATTGCCGGCTTTGTTAAGTTGGGGATGTCGGTCTATAGTCGGACTATCGACTTTCTCCACTTTTGGGAAGGGATAGTTAGGTTATCGGCCTACAATCGGATGGGTTTATATTCAGAATTTAACGGTACATGTGTTAATAATCTTGTTTGTATTTTAAACCAAAACTATGTGTTGAAAATCATAATTTTGTGTCTGTTCAAAAACACCTGAACAAGTTGTTGAGTTTGTGTTTGGTGATTCAGAGGATGATGAATTAGATTTAGATGGTGATTATTCTGAAAATGACATGGAAATAGACTCAGATTTATCGCTTAAACCTGAGTGAATGTTGTTCGTTGGTAGGCCTATAAATTATGACAGTTGCAGTAATGTTGATTCTAAGAGAAGAGTCTACATGCTGGGATAACTGGCACATAAATTAAAATCACTGGACAGCATAAGGTCAGTCCATATTATATAACAGAACATAACTTTATGTCTTATTTCTTTAAAAATAACTAAGATCTGTTGAAGTGTCTTTTTCATGTATTTTTTGCTCAGTCACCTAGGGAATTTGCTCAGTCACCTAGGGAAAGGGTTTCTAAGGGTCAGTTACCAGGGTTGAAAGGGTTAAAGCTAATCATGTCTTCATAACATTGGATGATCATTGTTATATATATATATTGGTCTCTCCCAGGTCTTTATCATCTTCTGTGATTTCCTCATGACTTCAACCTTACTGAAGAATTAATTCTCATACATTTTGAATGCAGACTTTTGCTCATGAACTGTGTGGGTCTTTATCACATTACTAGTAACTATTATAAATTCTCACACAGAAAAAAGAGTAGCATGACAAGGTAATGTGCTTAAGAACTTAACAACACAACATATATATTTCAGTTTAAACATTAAAATTACGCTATTATTGACAACAGCAGACAGAGAGTGAGATGTAGAACCAAATTAGATCAAAAATGGTGAAAAAATATTTTTCTGTGTTTAAAATTAACTTGTCCATGGCCTTTCAAACATCATTCGGTCAAAGAAGGGAATATTGGCATCTGATATAGTTACATGTATTATCGGGAAAACCCATAGATTAGAAATAACCATGCTGAAGATATTTGCTCCATGCAGATCTTTGCCCCCCCCCCCACCACCCACCCAACATGTAATTTTTCCAATAAAATCAGGGATAGAAAACAAAAACTAGTCAACTCATAAATAGCAGTACCTTATCAAGGCCAACTCCTTGAAGTGAAAATAAGGCATAGTTCAGCAAACAGAGGCTGAAAAATATGATTGGTCGGGCCATCCCGAATATCGAGTAGGACCACAGTCCTGCCCAAGCAAGCACAGGTGCTAAAGTCAGAGATACAAGCTGAGACGTGTAATAGTAAAAAATTTAGTAAAAATGCTTGCAACTGAATGTTTTACTGTACTACTTGAGACTGTGCTCCCTGACAATTGAAACACACTAAACAACTTCTCTGTATGAAAATTATGACATAGGTATAAACTGAAATATACTTACTTTTGCCTGATCTTCTGACACTATTAGAATCTCAGGCAAGGAGAACTGTATCAAACCATGTGGGTAATCACTGGCAGAAAAAATGACAGTGGTTGTGTACTCTCCTAAAACATTGGAAACAATTGCTCCACCAGTGGCAGAATTGATCTGAAGAATGAAGTTCTGATGTAGCTCAGGAATATTGTCATCCCGTGTCTGTAAATTAAGTGTGTCATTAAATTTGTTTACTCAGTGAAATTATCAGCTTATACATGGAAATATATGGTATATTATTGGAAAATTTTTTATAACAGCAGAGGAGGCAAATAGAAGGGCAAAAGCCTGTACACTCACTCTCCCCTCAACACTGAAAGGTACATGAGGACAGAAAGAAGAAGAAGAAGGAGTGAAAATTTTTCCTGATACAATAATTTTAAAATATAACAGAATTGAGCAAAAACAGAACAGTAGGAAGTTAATCAAACCTTATAAATATATATTGCCCGTATTGAAGACATGCAGTCATATGGACTGTGTGGTAAAAAAAAGTGGCCAACACTGATAACCACCAAATGGTTGCAGCTTTTTATTCGATGGATGTCTGCATGCAAAATAGTAGAACATGCTTGCGATATAGGCCTACACACAAATACCTCCTCTGAGTAGGTGGCTTCTTCTCAAAGTATTGTATACAGATGAGAGTAGAGTATTTTCTTAGGTATGGAAGAAAGCTCTGGAGAAACCCCCATTCCACATAGGAAAGAAGAGTTTTATTTGCCGTAATTTCTAGGGATTCACACAGACAAACAATAAATACTCCTTTAAAAAGTTAATCAACAGGGAATATAATAAGTGTTTTAAACACTTAAGATCAGGGACCATAATAAAGTCATAAAAATTGTGACCAGAATTTTGAAACCATAAATCTAGCAGTTTTGTTTCACTATTTCAGTAAAGCATCATAGTTATATTTTAGAAAAATTGTTACAGTGGCTATAGAAACTTAAAAATGTCAAAACAATGATTTTTATCATTAAAATTACGTCAGAAAACTCGCGAAAATAATTTGACCAGGGAGCTTCTGCATAATTTTACTACTAATTACTATTTTTATGAGTATTTACGAGACAATAAATCTAACTATTTTTTTCACTATTTCAGCAAACTATTATAATTAAATTAGAGAAAAATGGTTATACTGCCTATAGAAAAATTTAAAAATTGTCAAAATATTGATTTTGATATCTAAAATAACATCTGAAAACTCCTGATAAATAATTTGGCCAGGAAGCGTCGCAACCATTTTACTACCCTTTTACTCACGTCCACATTCTGAAGCTATATCACAATTTGTCACTAATTTCAACATACAGAATGGATATTAGCAGTGATCCTTTGCAAAGTAGCTGTTATTCTAGTGAATCTGATGTTTCTGATGTCTCTGTTATGTCCGATGACTCGAATTACGATGATACTCCAATTTCAACACCAAGGTAGGTTTACCTTTTCAGTTTCAGGTTGCGGATAGTTTACAATATAAACATAATTTCTTTTGGGCACTGCTTGTAATGATTATTTATAATAATTAGTAGGCCTTTATTTAAAAATTATTCTATATTCATAATATTAAGACTATTTATAAATTAGATATAAATATAATAAGAATTGAGTGTTTTGAAACTTTTACCACCTTCAGTAAACAAGTGATTAGCTGTTCTCTGTTTACAATTTCTGTGAAGTATAATTCTGTGATAATATGCTCTTTATCCCTTTCTTGCAGTATATGTAAGTATAATTCCAACAACATTTGACTGTGATGTTTTATACTATAATTGTTCTTCTAAATAATTGGTTTCTATCATGTTCAAACTATTATAATTATTATCATGTTCAAAACTGTTTTCTTTATATTACGTTCACAGGTGTTATGGGACAGTGACACAGATGAGGGACCACCATCCAAGCCACCCAATTTTTGCCTGGACTGCAACTATCTGAAGTTCTTATTATGGAGTATTCCAGACAGTTCACAAGTCCTGTGGACTTCTTTAAGTTGTTGTTTATATTTGATGATGTATCTTATATTTTAAAATATATTAATGACTATGCGAGCCAACATGGACCGAACCGCCCCACAGTATATTCTGGCTGGTACGATCTTACACCTGCAGAATTCTATAGATTCTGTGACTTGCTAATGTATGCAGGACTAATAGATTACCCAAATGCAAACCTTTTCTGGTCGAAAAAGTCTTTGTGGAATGGGTTATGGGCTAGATCTTTTATGTTTAGGGATAGGTTCAAGGGAATCTTGAGCTTTTTGAAAGTGTCTGATCCAAAAGAGCTGACAGACTGTGTAAAGTTAGGATGCTTGTAACATATATTAGAGTGAAATGTAAAAATTATATCAGCCTGATCTGAAAATTGCTATTGATGAAAGAATGGTTAGAAATAAGGGGAGATATCCATTTAGGCAGTACATGAAGAAGCATAAACCGAGAAAGTGGGGGATGAAGTTATAAGTATAAGCTGATTTTATTAATGGTTATACGTATGATTTTGAAATTTATTTGGGAAAGAATAATAATAATACAAATGCAGGAGGGTTTGTTTAGCTCATGGGGTAGTTATGAATTTGATAAAACGATTAGTATTGCAGGGGTATAGGGTTTACTTTGATCATTTTTATACTTCGGTGCAGTTGCTAAAGATTTATGGAATGCAGGCATACTTGCTTGTGGGACTATGGTACACAATTGGAAAGGCTTTCGTATAGAACTTACAAATATAAAGGAATTTGAAAAAGACAATACAATAGGGGCTATGAGGTAGATGAAGAATGGGGAACAATTAATAGTACAATAAATTGATAATAAAATAATTTCAATAATTTTGACAATCCATAAAGTAAATAAATTTACATATATAAATCGGAAAACAAAGGTAAATGGGTTTTTTTTAGGAGTTTCAAGTCAAGCAGCCTGATGTTGTTAAAGATTACAATAAGTATACAAAATGAGTAGATAAAAGTGATCAGATGATAGGTAAATACAACTGTCTTAGGAAAACAAACAAATATTGGAAAACAATTTTTTTTTCCATCTTACTGATATAATTATGATGCAGAAATCCAGGCAATTAGTGTGGCAGCTAAAAAACTGCTGAACTCAAACTCTGGCCTACAGCCTGTGGTATTCCTGACAGATGCAAGGTCAGTGCTTCAAGCTCTCCAGTCTGGAAAACTAACAGACTTGAAAAAACTACTTAGCGAATTGTCATACCAGTATAGGGTAACCATGCAGTGGATACCCTCTCACTGTGGAATACCAGGAAATGAAAAAGCAGACCAACTGGCTAAGGAAGGTGCTGCCGAAGACCAACCAGAAATACCAATCACCTACCATCAGAAAAAACAGATGATCATGTCAATAAGAAAGCCACAAACACCAACACAAGATGACTATCACATTATGAACAGATCAGAACAAGTTATAATTCTACGTCTCAGAACAGGACACAACCGACTCCGCAGTCACATGTATACAAAGTTCAAGATTGGCAACACGGCCATGTGTACATGTGGACAGGCAGCACAGAGTGCCAAACATATACTTCAAGAGTGTTCTGAGCATGAAACATTGAGGCAGACATATTGGCCAGAGGAAACAACACTGGAATCAAAGCTCTATGGGACACTGTATGAACTACAAAAGACAGTGAGTTTTTATTAAGGAGACAGAATTAAAGATATAGACATGTTTCAAGTGAACGAAAGAAGAAGAAGATCTTATTGATATAGCTAAAGTAAATTCCCATATATTTTTTCAAGATGTCGAAGAAAGAATCCAAATGTAGAGGATTTAAAGAGACCAAATAGTTAAATTTTGCAGAAGAATTGGGGAATTAGGGAGTATAGGAATATATGATGATGTTCCAGTCACCAGAAAGCCAGCTACTTTCTCGTGCCATGCAATGGACTCAGAATTTACAAGCACATAGAGAAGTTGTAAACTTTATTATTAAGAATCAAAAATTGAAAGAAAGAGTAGAGTTAGATAAATGTCTGTGATACATATTTATGTTTCAACAATAAGAGAAACTGCTTATCAGAGTATCACAGAGCCTAACAACTTGAAACCATTATGTATACTGAACTCTTAATTTATTTCATTTATCAGAGTTGAAATAAAATATAAACACAACAACATAACTAAAAATACTAGGAACATCCTCAACGGTGTTTTAATTGATAAATAATAAACATTATCTGTAAATAATATTATATAGGCCATACTGTTTTAAAAATGAAATGATAAGGAACTAAAATAACTATTTAAAAAAAATATTTTCTTAAAATATCCCAATATTTTCTTCCAAGTTAAACTGAAGTTTTCTGACCATAAACAGCTCCAAGGTCAACCCAGCCTCAGAAATTTGAGGACCAAAACAAATCGTAGAAAATAAATATTGTAGGAGTGAGTGCCAATAACTTTACCTGTAGTGTAATGGTTACCAAAACATATGGACCTAATGCTATATTCCCAATATGCTTAACAATATATAAACGATGCATAGGTACCTATGTTGTGTGAGACATTATTTTTCTGTTGGTGTGGTTAAATAAAATGTTTCTCTTATAGTGAGGTAAGCTTCTCTCAAACACAAATATTAGTCTAATTTGGATATCTTAGAACATTACACTCATAAAAATAGTGGAGGTCGCAGATCTGGTAATCCAGTCATCACGCCTCCTAAAACTTTTCTTTTGAACTCTAGGTACCTCTTAAATACTTCACTAACCATGCCAGAACTAAGTGAAGTGGCTCAAATAAATTTTTTCTTTGTTTTCGCTTTATACCCTTTTATGCCATGCAGCGTCAAAGCTAGAAGATTCTCTGGAGGTGGTCTTTTTGTGTGACTCATATATATTTGTTTTATTTGATTCTTTTATTTCTGTAATCCATCTTTTGCACACACATGTGGTTGCGTCTGTGGGTCGCACCAATGGCCCACTAGACAAACCACACATGCAACAGAAAACCTTAGTGGATGAAATGCCGCAATATTGAGGTTATCTTCTTCATATATATGTTTACTTGAATATATGTATGCACTCTCTGTTGTTGGGAGGGAGCCAGAGATGTACTGTGCAGCACTGGGGAGGAGGAAACTGACAGCACTGTTTTTTCCTATGGCTGAGACCCATCATAGAGGAACAGTGACTCAGGACATGACAATCCTTTTGACTTGAACATTTGGTTGCATGCCTGGAGCAATAGAGAAGTTCGGCATAACCAGTAGTCAATTAGTGGCGGGAAATGAGCACAGTGAACCCTATATTGGCTGCAGTGGCCCGGAGCAGTGCATTGGTTGAAACTTACCTTCCTGGAGGTGTGATAGTTATTCTCTGGCTCTGGCCCAGGGTGGGCTGAAAATCCACAGACTTCCCAGCAATATAATGCCATTTAATGGCATTGGGTCAAAGGGCATGAGCCCATGGACCGCTGGATTAGCAACCATCTTTTGCATGGTCTCCCCCAGGCTTTGTATCTATTGTGTTTGTATAATAATGCTCTTTGAAGGGCACTATCTGATGTGTGGAACGCATGGCCATGTGGTTAGTATGCCATTCTCAGACCTCTGAGGTCCCAGTTCAATCCACGATTGGGACAGGATCTTTTCTTTCGGAAGTACAACCAAAATCCTTCCTGTACATATCACAGTGCCTTTATCTTCACAGCCCATAGAAAGCCTCTCTGCACTTCTTCACAGGAAAACATGCAGTAATGAAAGCTACTATCTGATGGTAGTCTGGAAGCATGTGAAAACCACTTAATCTGCTGTCTTCGGATGTAATCCAGGATTGGCATTGTGTTTATTAGTCATCTGGTGTTTTCAATTCTGATTCTGTCTCCTATTGTTACTCCAAGAACTCTACATAGACATCTCATGTCTGCTGTAACAAGTTTTCTTTTGTCCTTTGTTTTTAGTGTCCACTTTTGACATTGGTAGCATAGTGATGGTATGATGATCACTCAAACTACACAGGGTTTTAAGTCACATCAGGAATATTTCATTGTCTAACCACTGCAATATGCACAATGGTTCCATCCATATGTTTTAACAGTGTAAAAAGAGACTTTATTTAATCACATACAAAAACTATAATTTTGTCAAACTATCCCATCATATCTTATATAGCATCATTTATTATTATATGAACATCATGCCAAATGGTTACCTATGAACATTAGCATCAAAACCTAGGAACACAAACAGTATCATAGACCTAGCAGTCATCTCTAATTCCAATAGTTCTATTTACGCATTATAATGTCCTTGTTGAGCAGGAAAGAGAGGTTATTAATAATTGCTCAGAATTTCAAAACTTATGAAAATTTCTAAACAACTTTGTACACAGACAGCACAAACACATAGGCCTACATATAAAAATCATTTCAACATACTTAGTTATAAACATCCCTGTACTATAAACTACTTGTCAAAGTAAAATTTGTACCTGTAGCCAAATAGAAGCTGTTTGCTGCAAGTCTAGAAACTGTATGCTGCCTTCCACTTGGATAAATGCTGACAAATCTCTTGGTGTCAGTGACCATGTTACAGAAACATGACCATATATTCCTGGACCTCTGGTTAGCTTTAATTCAGCTCTACCAAAGTAACTAGGACTGGACTCTCCAGGCTCCCCAACTACCAGCACTCGAGATTCTGGCAGAATGGAGATTACTCCACTAGATCCAGGATCTGGCAAGATGATGATCTTGCAATCTCCAGCTGTGTAAACAAAAAAATTACACTTTATGTATTCCAAACTATCTTTCTCCTTCCTCACATGATATTTTATTCCAGATCATTTTATTTATGGATTCTATGAACTACTCACGATTCTGGGGAGTTCATCTACTGCAGCCAATGACATGTTTAAACAATCTGAGATGTTTATCATCATCTAAGGCAGCCCTTTGTCCTATTACCAGCAACTATGCCTTCTTTTATTAGTTCTATCATGATGTTATGTCTCTTTAAACTGTAAAAAAACCTCAGCTTTCTTGTTATAATGTTGTTTAGTAGTCCACTCTTCAGTCTTTAATGTTCTTACATTACATTTCTTGAGTTGTCTTTCTTGCTATCAATGGTTTTCTCAATATTCTTCTGTAGAATCTCATTTCAGAGGCAGCACTTCTATATGCCACAGATTTATTGTCAAAGGTTTACTATCATTAAATATCAAAACATGTTTATCTTTACTATACTTTTCTCATTTTCTGTGTTGCTTCCTAGCTTAAACTAGTCAATTTTATACACAATCAATACACAAACTATATATTTCATGAGATAATACAGACTACCAACATACTGGTTGTATTGTTTCTTTATTTTGATCCCTATGAATTACCCCAATAATACCCAGAAAAAAGTTGGCTGCCCTGCACTCCACTCCCCTTTAAAAACTTATGTAAGAGGGGAAATTTATGTAAAATTTATGTAATGCATGTGTTTCTGGGTTATGAAAGGGGAGCGAAGAATAGAGACACTTACCTGCCATGAATGCCAAAAGAGGTGACTAAGGAGGTTTTGAGGTTGAGTTGACTGTCCCATCCATCAGAGGGTCAAGTGATCCAGAAGCAATGCTGAAGTCAGATGTGTCAGGACAAAAAGTGCAGATATCATAGCCAAGATGTAACTATGACACAGTACATTCCATTCTCTAGACTACATCCTGTTAATGTGCAGGAGTTTGAGGGCGAATGTAGAAGAAGTAGAAGGCATGTGACATTCTTTAGTAAACAAATGGAAGAGTTTGTTCTATATGCAAAGGATAATACACCTCCAGATACATTTGCTAATGAGAAGAGAAGTCAAATTGGCACAGAAAAAAAACAGATGTATGTGTGCAGCAGAGAGCCTGTATGTCTATATTTGCACAATTATTATAGAAACTCATTCACAGATTGTTCTACACAGCTACAGAAGTTATTATTTACCCACATGCCACCAATATTTAAAGAGGACAATATTTGTGGTCGAGTTGCAGATGAGGATGATGATGATAAAATAACATTTTCTTTATATAATTAAAGAACAGTGGCTAATAGAACATGTTGAAGATATAAATCAAATGCTACCTGTATTAGAAATGTCTGCATTATTATCAGCAGCCACAAGAGATATAACAAATTCTTCCTTTCCTTCCAAGAGAGTGTCTGGTCGAGTCTGAAGACTTATCACTTTTTCAGCTTCACCCTGAAAAATATTAATTATAGTAAGAAATTCTAATATATGCTACATTGTCAAGGTCACTGGAGAATTGTCTTAAAGCAAGTTCTGTATGGTATATCATGTCTAATATATCTGAAACAAAGCAAGGGATCAACCATTAAACCCTGGCTACAATGCAACAGAAGATTCACTCTTAGCATATACACACTAAAACTAAGTTTTCATGTAGGCTACTTCAAAAGGCAGTAGTAGAAATTGGGAAGACTAAAAACTACTTGTCATGTCTTGTATTTTAAAGTGTTACGATGCGATATTCGTGGAACTAATAAAATTATTAGCCAAAATAGATTTTTAAATAAATAAGTGCTTTGCGTCAAGTCTTCTACTAAACAATAGAAAAATTGTATATGTCCCTACAAGAAAAGAAGAGACACAGAATTGACAATAAACTTTTTCATTTACTTACTAAGAGAACAGAAAAAGTAGAAAAGTATTTACTAAACATTTTATACAATAACCAGTAAAGCATCTTTAACCTGTAGCAATCAAAAGTCTGCAAATTTCAACAAATGTAATCTAGCGATATTTATTCGACCTTTCACATTTGCAAGACTAACTGCGTATGCCTAGCTTTGGTGCTGTCATTTTTCGCTATTTCTTCATGGATTATGATTCAGAAAAGAACAAATTTTAATCTTAACCATGCAGTGGTTTAGTGCATTTGACAACTTTTTACACATCTTTTGTCAACGGCTGTCAAGTTTATTCGCTCGCAAAAGCCCCGTTATAAGGTCCCCTGTAATCAATAAAAGAAGTTAAATTTCTAAAAATCTGGCAAGTTATTCATTTGACTTCCTTTTTCTGCAAGTTTAATGATGACTATAGACCGAATGTTAATGAAATATCGAAATTTTTGCAGTTAGTCAACATTTACAAAACAGGACATCGTCATTGGGATTTATTGTGTTGGTGAATTGGGTTTTATAGACGAAAGTAATTCCAGACTATGAATATAGTTTATCATATTTTCAATAAACACATTATGGATTGTGATTCAGATGATGAATTATTGAGAGGTAAGTTGTTTTCACACTTGAAAATACATTAGACTATGTTGTTTTCTATAATTTGAGGTCAAACATCAACTGTTTTGGAGCGATTCAGTTTTGGACTAGATCTAGCTTTAGAGAACGATTTCATGATAAATCTATAAGGTTTATTCATTTTCCTCAATGAAATTATGAAAAATTGACCATAAACACTGTATTATTTGGTCTGTATCCCACTTTTGGAGTTGAGTTCATTGTACTAGGATTTCCCCAAATTTTCTCTGTTTCTTTCAATGAAGTGGCAAATCACCTTCCTAGAGTATTGCTCGTAATGTGCAACTCTGTAGTTTCAAAAAATAATTCCAGAAAATTTAAACAAAATTAACTTTGTAAACAAGACCTCACAATTTGTATTTAAACTGTTAACCTCTTGACCACAAAGCAAATAGCTTAGCCACTATTCCAGGGGAATCCCAATGCCACAAATAATGAAAATAGAAGTGAGGCTGAAAGGTTTTGATATCACATTTCATAGCAAGCTACAAAACTTAACATAACAAATGCCCTTTCATGGAAATGTTGAAGAAGAAACCACCTTTATACTTGACAATTTTAAACAAATATTAGATTAAATATCTGAAAGAATTAGAGCTCACCTGTTTAAATTGAAGTGTTCCCTCTAATGGTGGCAAAAAATCTGAATCTGCTTCACTATTTAATCGCCACTGTACATTGACCACACCTTGCACGCCTTGGATTCGCTGAACCACTGCTCTAACTTGACCATCAGGATCTGATATGTTCTTTGACTCCCTCGTCTCCAGCTAGATAATACAATCAGCATAATTCTATAAATGTAGTAGAGATGCAATTTAGACATTCATCATTTAGCCCTTTTACACCCTTGGCACTCACTTGAGCAACAAAAGAGTGCCATTTATCTGTCTTTGGTAATTTTCTATACTATACCCCATCTGTGATTCACCTCTTTCAACTCCTATTCTACTTTTCTCCTTTAGAGTCGTGGGTTTTTCACATTTTTTCCTACCCTTCAGGTATCAACCTTGGACTGTTTTAGTGAAAAGTTATTTTTCACACCTCACATGTCTGGTCCAATGCTAGCACCTCTTTCTGGTAATGGTATTCATGTTATCTTTTTAACATTATACAAGCATGCTTGGTTAGTTTTTCAGCTGGAATATGTGCACAATTTTCTGCAGATATTTTGTGTGAAAGTCTACACAAGTCTTCCTCTACCATTCTCCAGGCATGTTATGGATGGCAGAGAGAGGCTTAAAAAAACAATTTGAGAGGTAATCACAGTCTCAGCCTTACCTATAGAAGAAAGATGCTCGATTGATGGAACCATGGTAGATTTTCACAATGTAATAATAACTTTTGATAGGACATGTAGAGATTGGGGCAATGGTAAAGCACCTTGAAATTTCTCTATTTATTTTCAATCATTCAGAAGATGTTGATAATGGCATTGATTTCACTGAAGTGATGGGCAGCTGTGTAGGGACGAGAAGTCTGGCTGGAGTTCTACTGCTAGTGTGAGAGTGGAGAATACGCAGTGGAGTATACAGGAAAATCACATACAGCATGCAGATGGAAGATAAAGCAATTACAGTCACCCTAACATGGCTCTCTGGAATGTTATTTACCATAGCAGTTATTGTTTAAGACTCTCAGTCCATGCTTCAAAAGATACAAAATGAAAGATGTCATTATGCATGGCTGACAACCTTAGCTCAAAATCAAGATGGAAATCAAAAGACAGATAATATCTACAATTTTTATACCATCTCTCTGCTGCCAATGTTAGACATGGTCTCTAACAGTCTAGCAGCAAAGTAAAATTGTCACATGCGAAATAAAGTGTCTAAGAAATGCGGCAATGGTTACTAAACTAGACATGAAGAAATTAGGAAATGAGTAGATATACTACCATGTATTGAGCATATCGAAAAACAGCAAGTAAAATGGTTCAGTCACCTCATAAGACTTAAGTCAGACCAAATACCTCCACCGAAGAGGATGTGTTGGGCCATTGGTGCAAATAAAACGGAGACACAACACATTTCCATTCTCTGGACTACATCCTGCTGGAAATCTAGTAGGACCATGGTCCTGCTGTAAGGAAGATCCAGTAGGAGTTTGAGAATGAATGCTGAAGAAGAATAAGAAAAGACCAAATACCAATAATAGTATATTGCAAGATACAGGTTGTCATACCTATTACTTTTGTTGCATCAGTTGGTTGGTGTACAAGATTTATAAATTGTCACAACAAAAAGCCAAAGATAGACCAAGAAAACAGTGAATAGAAAACATCAAGATAACCTAGAACAAACAAGGATTCGACACAACCAAGGTGACACATTTTGACCAAGGCGACACATCTTGCCTTGAAATGAAAACTGAGGCTCCACCGCTATGCTTAATGGTAAGTGTGGATAATATAACACATCATCCACCTGGAGAAAGACATTAGACATCTTTAGCCACTTCCACCCTATGTGGCAACATGGATCTACTGTCTTGGACATGCAGAAATTCTCAATAATGATAGCGCAAACAGGTTTGCGTCCAATGCATCAATAGATTGGGAGTTGACAATGGGTAAGGGGGAGCACTAAATTGCTTCATGAACACCTGCTGAATACGGAAACAGGGATTGATGACTCATCAATGCTGAGATTTGGAGAATTCAGAATTAAATTTGAAACTAGTAAAATTGGAAGCCTGCAGGGTAGAATGAGAAGTGTATTCAATAAATGAAGCACAGGAACCATTAGCATACATATCCTTCAACATTTTCTATGGGTCTGTCAGAGAGCAATGATTTTGTTGGTTCAAAATTCATAACTCACAACTCTTCAGTATTCAAATCTGTTAATTATTTTATAATACACATTTGTAGTTTAAATTTATCACTGATCTACTATTGTAATTGATTGATTCTAACGGAGGGTCATGAGCTTATTTCAGGATTCAATTTGCTTAGAATGTCAGGTCCAGAAGTTCCTTCATGGTTCATAAAACTACCAAGATAGGAAAGAAGTTAAATTTGGGAATATTTTAAAATCTATTTTACTGATGCTGGTGTATCAAAGACATTATTTCCACTTTCTTCTGGTTGATCTTTAATCTATTTAGCTGCATTCATTGAGGTGATTTATCTTTCCCTGACATCTTTATTTGTATGAGACATTATTACAAAATTAACTAATATGTGTTGTTAACCTGTAGCAAACTGTCGGTGGCACACAACACCAGATGTCTTTCCATATGCACCTGTTGGGGGTACCACCCACCAGTTGCTATGCATTCATTTAACAATGAAAACTACATGATGTTTATGGTTCATATGACTGGAATCAGTGACTCCTAGCTAGAAATAATATTCTACTTCCTGTACCTCATTTTGTTTGGAAGAGGGAAGAATAACAGAGTTGTTTTAATTTCTAGCCATCTGTCCATATTGGTGCAATCAGCATGAATTGGGTTGAAATAGAAAACATTTCCAGTGAAATTATTGTGGATTGTTATTCTGATGATCATGAATTCTTGGGAAATGAGTGACATGTTAGTTTTGTTATGAAATGACACCAAACAAGTATAGGCTGAATACAGTGACATCGTGGACTATGGACACTAGGCTTAGGTCTAGAGCAAAAATGGATCCAATGAGGTTAGTGACATCTACATGTTTTATTTTTTTTCACAGACAATATGAGCATGTTACTTCAACAATATAAATACAATAGGTCTAGATGTGTAGAAGAATTTTATCAGGGATGCCACACATTGGACAAGTATTGATGAGTCAGGGATTTACTTTTCCGATTTTTAGAAATTTGTTTATCTTCACCACTTTCATCAAACATATTACATATCATACAGATACCAATAAAACTTATATTATTAGATTGAGCATTCAATTCTTTTTTCAATTTTAGAAATATATACAAAAATCTATAAAAAGCAAAGAATGTACTGCATTGTCGAATTACCCATTAAAAATAATGTAACTTATCTAAAAAGGATGTATGGGAAGAAATTGTGAGATGTTAATGAAATGTGTTAAAGGTTAAATGTTAACATGGTTACAAACTTATAGAATCTGCAAGTCTACTCACCTGCGATGTGACAAACCTGATGAGTCCAGTGGGTGAATCATTTTTCAGTATTCCTACCCTTACACTGGTTCTTTGCCCCAGAGATGCATTGCCAGTTACGCTAATCAACTTCACATCAAAGGTCTGGTGGCAATAGTTTGTAAAATGCTAATAACATAGTAGTTGTGTGCACTTTCACAAACAATAGTTAATAAACAGAACCATTTATCTAGGAGCGTGTGTGTCACACACACACACACACACATATATACATACATATGGACTTACACATACGCCTACATAAGATGATTTCAAATGAAAACCATCTCCTCCTTCTGTGTTTGTTCTCAAACTCTGCTATTTAACTGGATATAGTCCAGATAATACTAAAATTGTGTCATAGTTTACATCTTTGCTGGGGGTGCAAAGGGAACGCATTGCTCTAGGCGGACCCAGGGTTAGCAGATAACCAAGATCCCAAATGTACCTCCACGCGGTGCACCCTGGAAACAGAAATACAGCAGCTCGTGCTGATTCTGGCCAAATCATTTGGGGATCGTGTCCGAGAATGTGGAGGTAGCAGATGGAAAGAGATTTGACTGCACAAGAGACAGACAATATCTCCGACACCACCAGCTGCACCACATATAGCGACACTGTCGACATACAGTGAAGCTAGTCAGTCCAGTCCGAACATTGGAGGGGCGGCCAATGTAAAATGCACGTAAAGGTAAATGCATGGCGAGAGACAAATATGTTTCATACAGAGTACAATGAAACAATGAAAGGGCAGAACAGCGCTAGAGGGCAGCGTGAACTGCAAATAGAAAGTGAAAAGTCCCTAGGAAAGGGAACTACAAGCTCCGTCAGCTCGAGACGGGCTTCTAGTTACCAGAGTTCCTAACAGGCAGAGACCCAGACCCATCCATCGGCGTTTGGTAAAGCAAAAGACCTAACCCAACTCTAATGTCGAGCCTTCCTAAACCGGAAATATGCTTGCAAAGAGAAATGGTTCTGTACCCGATGGGTGTAGGCAAGAAAGGGACAACGATGGTAGTCCTGGCCCAACTCTACTGTCAAGGTTTCCTATACCGGAAGTACACTTGCAGAGAGAAAGGGTTCCGTACTCGATTCGCTCAGGAACAAAAGGGACAACGATTTAGCCCTGGCCCAACTTTACTGTCAGGTTTTCCTACACCGGAAATACACTTGAAGAGAGAAAGGGTTCAGTACCTGATGGGCTCAGGCGCTATTGGGACAAGGACGCTCAGCTCGAGAACACTTTGCTCCCAAACGCGTGGTGTGAGACTCGAACTTGGACAAGGGGTACACGATGTCAGTGAATGACACCTCGGCTAAGAGGGCGAAAGAGCCAGGGTCCAACTCCTCTGTTGAGTTCTTCCCCTTAAGGAACCAGGCTCACGGATGAGAAACGGTTCGGTACCCAA
Organism: Meghimatium bilineatum; assembly: GCA_034231615.1. Classification (NCBI taxonomy): domain Eukaryota; kingdom Metazoa; phylum Mollusca; class Gastropoda; order Stylommatophora; family Philomycidae; genus Meghimatium; species Meghimatium bilineatum. Next base: position 90,073,453 of record CM067298.1, read on the forward strand.
TGGGCACAGGCACAGCACGTCCAATTACACGAGGCAAGTTCATAGACAGTGGAACACCTCGTTCGAGTTAGACGAGAGCAAAACATCGTCTGGGCGAAGAGTCTCCGCTACGCGTGCCTGGAGACAGATATAGAGGCTGTCACAGGCTAAGGGTAGCCCACCCGAATTGTCAAGGCATGCCGAAATCGGATGTGCTAGGCCTACAAGGCGCATAACGGTGGCACAACGTAATCACGCTCCCGGCGGAAATCGCACGGATATCCGTGATGGAGCGAACGAAAAACAAACAAACAAACATCTTTGCTGCAATATCTGTACTTTTAAGCCTGATAATTCTGACTTCAGTACTGTTTTTGAGCCACTTTGACTCTCTATGTGATGGAACAGTCAACTCCACCACAGCCTCTTTAGTTGTCTTTAACAATATGCATGGCAGGCCACAATGCTGCTATTCGTTGCTCCCCTTTAGGGCCTGGTAACATAATCATTTTCAATAAAATTCAAAATACAATAACATTGCTATGTAAGTTGGCATTGCTGTATTTTTTTTTGCATCAACCATCATTTTTTATTATGTGTCCAAGATATAAAAAACTGTTTATTTGTTGCAGAATATCTCAATATAATTTAATGTTTTTCATTAGCTTTTCGAATACTTTGCTAACTATCAAAGTTTATGAATTGATTTATTGCTAAGAATGTCAATTGTATCAATCATATGGCATAATGGTGCAGTCACACCACACAAAATCACAGATGAATTTAAATTTGGCTGTCCTACTAATGATAGCCCTTTGCATCTACATGTACTTCATAAAAAAAATTCTAAAAACAAAGACAACGTTTGCGTTTTCCAAATACCTACCAAAAATAATGCACATTAACAAAAAATAATAAAGCAGCTGGGAAATTTACATAATTTTTATTTGGCATAGTAATGGTTGAATATCGATGTCCCACTAATTATATGTATCTACATGTACTTAATTTATGCTAGATGCTTAGTGAGAGTACTCTAGTTTGTTTATTAATTTTTGATTCAATCTTTCTGTAATTCTTAGTTTGTTTATTGATAAAGGCCTCAATGGTCGTAATGTAGAAAATGTCCTTGTTTTTGTAATTTTCCTTTTATATCCTATTTACATTGATTATGTGCACTTATTTATTAGTTTAGTTTTAGTAATATTACATTATCTTATCCTTAGTCTTCTTATATGCATCAAAAAGAATGAGCTAGATATGTTCTGATTACCAAAGGAGTAGAACCTATAGGAATTAATTAGTAAATTAATTCTTGATCTCCATGAGGGTTTTCCTGTACTGTCAAGATAGATTTACAAGTCATTATAAAAATTGAGATTTTATTGGCCTGCTTGCAGAGCAGGATAGTTTAAATGGTATTTTTTTTTAAATTTGGCTTACAAAAGATTATTAATTGCGGTCCGACATAGTGATGTATGCCTGTCACTTCAAGTGGAATAAAACATTTAAAGATGGAGTGAGTTAGGTGAGAGACTGTTCTTTACCACTTCAGGTACACTGAAAAATGACCCCATAGTCTACTGTTAAATGCATTGTTATAAAACATTGCATGTGACTGAATTATTTAACTGCACTTCTGAACATGAGTCAAGATTCAGCACATTATAATATCCATGGAATGCTCCAGTTTCACAGACTCTTTAAGGTGAGTACACGAGTCACACCTTCAAGTAAGGTCTTCATCACAGTGCCAAAATTAATGTTCAAAATGTCTGAATTTTATTTCCTTAACAGCACATTTTCATATGCAATTTTGTTAGCATCTCTTTGTTTTCTTCTCTGTCAAATAAGTTCTCCCTATTCCTCTATACATCCAGTTTGTAAGAGCATCAATTCTGTCTTCAAGCAATTTGTTCATTTTACATGTTTCCACAGCATACATTATTTTCAAGTCTATGATGAACTTTGTAATTCTCTTATGATGTTTTTAGACATTAGCAGTATCTCCATGAGATTGAAAGTACTTTTAGCCATTCATATTCTCCTGCTAATTCTTTTTTGCATCAACCATCATTTTTGATTGTGTCCAAGATATTAGAAACTGTTTATTTGTTTCAGAATATCTCAATATAATTTAATGTTTACCATTAGTTTAAATACTTTGCTATCATAGCTTATGAATTGATTTATTTTTATACCATCGCTGCACTATGGCAAAGCTATAGGTGCTCAGCTTCCTCAAGCAAATATTTAAGTGTATACATACCAATAGTACTCAATAGTAGATCGATGGCTGAAAACATTCATATTCTGCCCATCAAATACCCAGTCCTGCTCATAAAATACTGAATACCTATTTCTCTCCGCGCACGCACGCACACACGCACACACACACACACATTTATATATACACGGAGTGTGTAATTGTTAGTTCTGTTATATATACTATTTATTCTTCTTCTTCCATATTAATTCTCACATTCCTGTAAGAATGTCTGGAGAACGGAATGCATTGTGTCATGGTTTACAGCTTAATTGTGATATCTGCATCTTTTGGCCAGATATCCAAGCTCAGTATGGTTTCTGAATCACTTGCCCCTATACGAGATGGCAAAGCCACTAAAAAACATCTGTATTAGCTAATGACATAAATGTAAGGTAACAGTGTTGCTATTATTTGCTTCTCTTTTGGACCTTGGCAACACAATGGTATAACTATTAGATAACGATTGATAATATTTGCCTCTAAGATTGATTTTTTTTTAAATTAGCCAAAGGCTATATGACAGAGTGTGGACTACCTGTATCTCAAGCAGATAAAGAAAAGAAGGAGATATGCAGAATCAGAGATGGAGAAAAGATGATGCGAAAGGAGGACAGGTCAAAGAGGATTCAGAAAAAAGACATAAAAATTGGCTCATTGTGTATTGGGTATTTAAATTGCAGAAGTGGAAGACAGCAAACTACTGTTATATAGTTTATGAATATTAATATCTAACTGTATATAATTATCTCTCTGGAGCAAATACACTCTGGGGTGCGACAAGGAGGTGTCCTATCTCCCTTGTTATTCATTACATATATCGACATATGTAAAATTGCCAACAGCATTGAAGAAGACAACATAAAAAAACCTCCTGAGCAAACTTCTTTTTACAGATGATCAAGCATACAGATATCAACATCAGAGGAACAACTACAACAACATATAAATAGACTCCATACAACATGTAGAGACTTTAATATGAAAATAAACACAGAAAAAACTGAGGCAATGTCACTCACAATAACAGAAAGAAACACTACTATTTTCATTGATGGTCAACAACTTACACAGGTGAAAGAATTTACTTACCTTTGATGCATAATATCATCAAATGGGGAAAAACACAGAAATTAAACACAGATCCAATATAACATACCAGATCTTAGGATAGATGTTTCCTATTTTCAAAAACAAGAATGTGAACATAAATACTAAATCTGCACTATATAAAACGATCATCATACCAACACTGTGCTACCAATGTCAAATGTGGACACTAACAATAAAAGACTAAAGAAAACTTGTTACAATAGAAATGACCTGTCTATGTAGAATTCTTGGAATAACAATAAGAGACAGATGCAGAAATGAAAACATCAGACTAACAAACACAATTCCAATCCTGTATTACATCAGAATATAGCACATTAAGTGGTTTTCACACGCTTCCAGACTACCATTAGATAGTGCCCCTCAAAAAGCATTACTATACAGATACAATGGATACACAGCCAGGGGAAGACCATGCAAAAGATGGATTACAGAAATAAAAGAATCAACGAAAACAAACATATATGAGGCACAAAAAAGGCCATCTCCAGAGAACTCTTCTACCCCTGACGCTGCAAGGCATAATGGGGTATAAAGTGAAAGAAGAGATATAATTATCTATAACAACAAACCAGCACAATTAGAGTGAACATTTATTCATATTACATACCTCCATCATTTCTGGAAGTGTATCATCAACAATGGTAATGAATATGCTGGTATTTCTCTGGTGATCTTGAAAGCTGACTGTCCCACTTGCAGGGTAAAAGTCCAGTATGTTGGCCTCTATAGGGTTAGCCTGCCATGTGACTGTCACTGATCCGAAGATCCCTCCAAATCGCAATAGAGGCAGATCAATAGTTACATTTCTACCATTCTCTTCATAAACATCAAAACGGCCCTCAACATTCTGTTGACAAATTTTATTGGTAACAATGTATTTGCATTGAGAATATCCAATAATAATGATGTACAAGTAGATTTCCCCAAATATAACTACTCAAACATGGAAATCATTCAAAGTTAAAAATGTGAAATAAAACCAATAAAGACCAGCATAAAGTAAATAAAAATCATATGCAATTTGTTTTGGAATAAGTTTCCACACGATCAACAGTTACAAATACAGTGATAACTTCAATATTTAACCTACACATGGTCTAAATCTGAGACAACAATATTAATATGATACTTAACTCGTTGGCTGCTGGAGGTAAAAGGTCAAATCGTAACTGCAGTGCAAGAAAATTTTAAGTTATGTTGTATTTTTTTCCCCTAACCAATATGCCCACCACAATGTCACATTCAACAATTTTAATGTATTATTACTGTATACTCAAATGTTTAATTTACAGGCATAATGCTTCTTTATATTATTGAGGTGACATAAACACCTTTAACATTAATTTGTCTCACAAAATGAAACATTATTTCAAGTAAATAATCATAATAATCTGTTTTATTCCAGACACAAAGTTTTTCCTATCAGTAATAGGCCTATGCTTGTCAGCATATTTATTTATCTCATCACAAATATGTTTTATAATAGTATTTGATACAGACTCAGAGATTCTTAAAACATCTGCATGATCAATGTTTTGAATTATTACACCATTATTGTCAGAAAATGAAAATGGGGACCTTACCGTATCACGTGTCTCACCACGAATTTGAAACAGGTTTGTATTTCACTGCAAGACTATCAGAATGCAAATTAACACTTTTTAAATCACTTCCAGCATCACATAAATTAATGCTAGAATTATCAGAAATACTTCATGTGGCATACTGTCTGTTGGTAGTCTGGAAGTATGTGAAAACGACTTGATCTGTTGTCTTTTGATGTGTTCCAATACTGGTATTGTTTTGGTTATCTGTCTAATGTTATCGGTTCTAATTCGATCTCTTAATGACACTATTCTTCATAGATATGTCATTTCTGCTGTCACTATTTTTCTTTTGTCTTGTGATGTCATTGTCCAGGTTTGGCACTGGTAGCGCAGTGATGGAATAATAATAGTCGTGTATAGTGCAAATTTAGTGTCTATGTTTACATCTTTGCTCTTAAAAGTATGTGTCATCTGTCCTAGGATCTGGTATGTTTTGTTGCATATATTTTGTATCTCTTTACTGTTTTTCCCTTCACTCGATATAATGCTTCCTAGGTAAGTGAACTCCTTTACCTGTTTTAGATGTTTATTATCGATGGAGATAGTGATATTTCTTTCTTTCTTTGCTATTGTCATTATTTCGGTCTTCTCAATATTAATCATCATGTTGAAGATTATAAAAGTGTATATAATTACAAACTCTCAATTGTTAGATGACCTTTAGACAACTTAAACTAGTCAATCAGAGTATTTGAACACTTTGAGGTGCTTTCAGGGATAAATTATATGAATACATGGCCCATCGCTCAGTGAGGAGATATCCGTAAAATGGAGGTAACTTTTCGTCGTATCGTTGAGGATACCTTCACAGCCAAGTGGTTAAGTTATCGCATGACCACATTTCTGTAAAAGTGTGTGTGCCCTAATTTATCCCAGTATCTGCGCCATCGCTGGCTAACACACTCCGTCTCCGTCTTCCCAATGGAGATTGCAAGGCAGCAATTTTAAAAAAAAATAAAAAACATAAAAAAATATCCTCCCTCCCCTAGCACGCTCCTGACTTGAAGTTAATAACTCCATGCCAGCAGCTTGAGCTTATAACGGCTCATACTCGCTTGAAGCTGCCCGTCACTGGACACATGGGGTATTTCAGTGGGGATATCAGCACCGACTGATATACCGCCCCGTCCTGGTGGGCAGCAACACCGGTTTGGTCCGCGGCTGCATAATTGCAGCAAGCACTTCATATATGGACATATATGGAGTGCCCTCCACCATCCGCCACCTGTGAACGCGCCTGGTAGGGGTCGGTAGCCCCCCAGGGGTTAAGTTATAATCAGATAGTGATGGATTTTACATTAATATAATATATAAGCCTATGTCCAGCTCTATGGCTGAGCTGTAATGATTATTTGAGCCAAGGTACAAGGTTTGATTTCAGCTGCAAGTAGTTGAACAGCTGAACCATTCAGATAGCAAGGCAACATACTAAATGTAAAAATTACCTAAATAACCATTTCCTCTTTCATCTTTTTCTCTGCTTTCACTGTTTGAGTGGCAGATTTGATGTGACAGATTTCCAGACTATCATCATTTACCTTGCCGGCTGGCGTAGAAGATCATGGCTCTCCAAAGCTCTCTATTCCCAGTATTATGTATCAGGATTTTTGTTGTTTTCCTGTCATGCCAAGTTTTTAAACTAATATTTTCCCACATCGTCGCCTTTTGTCTCTGTTGTCTTTAATTTTGCCTGTTATGAGTATGCTGTCCAAATCTCCTTGTCTCATAACGTGGCAAAAAAATGAAAATTATCTTTTTCTTATTTTATTAATTAAACGTCTCACAATTTACTCTTTCAACACCTCCACATTAGTTTTCCTGGCTGTTCATTGTATTTTCAGAATTCTTCTGTAAAACCACATCTCTACTGCCCCTAATTATTCATTTTCCTGTTTGTCTATTGTTCAAGACTCATATCTATATGTTTTTATAGGAGTTATATAGCACTGCTATATAATGTCTTTCAAACTATAGTATGTTTTAATGCTTGCTATGTAGTGATGTTATGACATTGAAGCATGTGACTCCTTTAATCCACATTTTACTGACTTTCTATACCTTTCATATTTTCATTCTCATGTTATATGCTCTTACTGCTGGCCAATTATGGTTCACTCTCGCTATATGGCAGAACCATTTCAGTATCTATTGTTTTATATATTTGACAACAGGAATTCCTCCAATAATTCTTGCGACTTCTTCATTTCTCATGTGGTTTAAACAATCACTACAGCTAAAAATATGGGGGTTCATTGCTACCTCGTGAATTGGATATGCTATCAACTTTTATAATACATAAGCCTATGTCTATTTAATTTTATAGCCTAATCTATGCTCTCAACTTTTATAATACATAAGCCTATGTCTTTTTAATTGTATAGCCTAATCTAACAATGTCCTTTCTGTAATAACATTTCTATTTATTACTATGAAAAAAATATAGTTTTATCTAGCTGATTTAGATATGAATATCAAACAAATTCTCATTCAATACTAATGAATATATAAAAATACATACTTTACAAATGTCCAACTTAGAAAACTTACTATTGTAACATCCATCTCAATAAAACCCCCAGGATTATCATTGCCTACAATAGTGACTTGCATTATTCCTTTCTCCACAGAAATACTTGGGCCTCCTCCTGAACCTGGGATGCCTCCTTGAATAGTAGCTGCTGTGAGATTTACAAGGAAGGTCTCTGCATCTTCAGGAATATTGTCCTGCAAGTAAACAATATAATGAAGACATGTAGGTCTGCTGTTGATATTGATTAACAAGTACAAAACTGAAAATGTACGAATACATACATCTTATATTTACAACAAAATTATGTTAACATGAAATGAGATTAGTGTACAGAAAGAAAATTAATTAATATAAAGGATTTATAAAAATAGGATACATATCATAACCCATACATCAAACTATACAATAAATACAAAAATGAAGGGGGAAAAACTTATTTTTTATTTCTCCTTACATTGAAGATCAAGAGTTTACTGATAGTGAAATGGTAGTTTATAAATTATTTGTATAATGAATGTCTATATTAGTAATTATAATCAAAAAGAAAATATCGGCATTCAAAATGAAATGTTACAGAAAGGTTCTAAAAATATCATGGACAGAAAGACAAACCAACACAGAAGTCTGTAAAGACTTAAACATAGAAAAAGACTGGCTCATCAAAACTATCAAAGATTACAAGCTAATATATTTTGAACATATAAAAAGACACAATGGTTTAGAAAGATTAATCATGGAGGGAAAAGCTGCAGGAACGAGAACAATAGGCAGACGAAGACTACAATAGACACAGGATATCAAAAACCTTCTGAACATAACTCTGGGAGAGGCTGAGCAACTTCCACAGAACTGAAAGGCTTATAGAGTGGCAGTGATGACAATGTTCTGTAAAGTAGTATCCAATATATCAGAAGTTTAAATAATTGGAAGACCGCTATCTTTTCAGTGCATATTAGCACTGTGGCATTCTAGTGAAATTTGTCATCAAATGATAACACATATATTCTTCTTATAGTCCCTACCTTGTAGTGTTGATTATCATGTCTTTCCATAGCCTTCTGTTTTGAATAACATACAGCAATTTCATTTTTTTTTTATATCATCACTGCAACTCTTACATCCAGACTGGTTGAATATTTAGTGTATTGTAATTATTAGTACCAAGATGGTTGTCCCAAGATGGCAAAAAAGGCAGGAAATTTTGAAGTTACAATAAATCTTCATATTCTACAAAACAAAGCTGATATGCAGGAGGTTCCTTAAAAACCAACATTCAGGTAGGTATCACAAGACACTATCCTAATGTCTATTCTCTTTCCCCAGGTTTGTTATCCACTCTTGCCATTAAGCGTAGGGATGATTGGAGCTCGAGCTTGTGTTCCAAGGCCAGATGTGTCACCTCAGCTGTGCTATGACCGTGTTTGTTAGAGATGTCCCTGATGTTTTCTATCCATCTTTTTTGTGGTCTTCCTTTGGCTTTGTACCCTGATCTCATTTTGTTATATGCATGTATGGGCAACTTGTTGTGATGCATTCTCATAATGTGGCCAAACCACTTGATCTGCTGCCTTTCTATGTACTCTGTGCAAGGTTGTATACCTATTTTTTCCCTGTCTTAATTTCATAATCTATCAAGCCTGGTGACCCCTGCAGCTTTCCTCAGACATTTCATCTCATATGTCACTATCTTTCTGTAATGTGAAGATGAGAGAGACAAAGTTTGGCACTGGTAACACAGTGTTGGTAGGAATATACTGTAAATCATTTGTCTTTTAACTTCAATCTCGATCTTGGGATAAAGAAGTAGTGGTGACAGTTGGCATGTAACTGCATTTGCCTGTTGACATCTCATTTCTATCTCTCTGTCAAGGCTTCCATTTTCTGTGAAAATACTGCCAAGATATTTAAACTCTGATACTTGTTTTACTCCTATGTTGTCTATGTGTATGTTTAGTGTGCTCGGTGTTCTGCATATTTTCATAGTTTCCAATACACTTTTGTGTATTGATCTTCATCTTGTATTATCTAGATATTAACATGATTTTTCAGTTGCTCTTCATTTTCATATATGAGGCTCTGGTTGTCTGTGAAAAACAGTTCATTTAGTTCATTGTTTAGTTGCTCTGAGTTGGTTATGTTGCCTCTGCAGTTTTTGCCTCTTTTTTTCAAAGTTAGAAAACACCAGCCTATGTGGCACAAATTTGAAATAGGTAATTTATGCTAAACAATTAAATCCATGTACCATATGGTAAGTAAGTGGTCAAAATGTCATTCAAGAAAACAGCCACAATGGTCTGATCAACAGGAGCATCTTTGTAAACAGACTGTGAGGCACCCACAACACCTAAATCAACCACTCTATACATTACTAAAATTGGACTGGATGTATAACACATTTTATAAATCCCTGGTGGACTCTGTGTGTTAATGCATCCAATGTGATAGCCCTACGACCTTGACAGTTACATATTTATAGATAAATTAGATTAGATAAAATATATTAGATTAGATAGATATAGAGAGTGACAGAAAATATGGAATATGAAACTTTTTTAAATAGTATGGATAGATATAGAGAGTGACAGAAAATATGGAATATGAAACTATTAAAAAATAACATTCAAAGTGTTCTGTTTTATTTGTTTCAATCACCAGGAATTTTGAGCAATGAAGCTTGTATTTGCTATGTATAATAGAGGGAGTGGGTGCTCTCCAGAGCGTTATTTCATACCCAGCAGACTCCATCTCTCAGTTGTATGCAATGATTTGAAAAGAAACCCCCTACTTATAGAGGATCTATGTGTGTATGTAGAAGGCACGTTTCACCATTTTTTATGCAGACATCCCATCACATGAAATCTGCACCTATTTGGTGGTATCAAGGTTGGCCGATTTTGACCACACAGTCTATAGGACTGCATGGCTTCTTGCATTTCACATTCCAAGTGCATAAACCACTCAAGTTCATCAAATATTTGTTTACTCAATGAACTGTAAGTGAAAATAACACATCTAAGCAATAATTTACATAATATTATACATTCTGAGATATAATAGTTTTACACTAGGTTTATGACAATTGGGAAATAATTCTTTAACGGCAGACTTAATAACTGTACAGACCTGCTTAATAATAACAGTAACCAGCGCTCTGGCTACCCCTTCAGCAAATATCACAGAGCCCTGAGTATTAACATAATCTAGGCCCGGTGTGGCTTGCTGTGATACTGGTTGCAAAGATGCAGTGGATGTGCTGTAGAATAAAACAGATCTTACTCTTGAAACTGTTTGCAGTATTATACATTTTTCAGCCACTGGATGTTATGAACTGTTTTTACTTTTGATTTTACAACATTTTTATGAATTGTGAGATCAGTTATGAAAATCTTACAATGAATTGTCTGTGTTCTTTAAAAAATGGCACAATAAATGCAATGATATCTACAAGCAGCATGAAATAAAAGTAGTAAAGTTTCCCTTTTCCAAGCCATTGAGCTGTATTGGGGGATATGATGTTGTTGTCATGTGACGTATTCATTCCAGAACGTTGTCTTCCCAATGAACTCTCTGAACCTCTCTCTGTCTTGGGTGATGTGGCTTGCATTTTCTAGCGATGTATTCATGTTATCTTTAATGTCGTCAGTCCATCGTCTTCTTGGTCTGCCCCTTCTCCTCTTCTCAGGTACTCTTCCCTCAAATATTTGTCTTTCTAAACAGTTATGTCTCTTTATATGACCAAACAGGCGTAGTTTTCTTTTTGTTATTGTGTTTAGTAACCAACACTCTGGAATATTCAGTGTGTTTATAATATCTGAGTTTCTGATTTTATCCTTCCATGATATTCTAAGTATCTTCCTGGATATGATGATAAGACTGTATTTTTCATTGACCAATAGCATACCTGGGATTATGTAATCAACATCAAGCCCACCACCTTTACTTTTCTAGTAGATATAGCACCCATATCCTGAAGCTGGGTCAACCTAAGCGCCATTGGAAGTTTTAAAATATTTTCGCTTGAACTGGAAATTTAACCATGATCACCCAACTAAGAAGCCAATTCACTAACTGAGCCTAACTTGAAGTGACAATTTAATAACTCCAAAAATAGTAATTTGAACTAGGATAATGCAGGAACAATAAAAACTGTCAGTTATTACTTAAGCACAGAAATATAGAAACATTCAATAATTACTTGGTTAATAAAAAAATTAATATAGACAGAATCTGTGCACGGCATAACTATTGTTAGTCATCTTGCCCATTTTCATTACTAATTCAAATTTGTGTCCTCCATTAGTCTTGTATTTTTAAGATCTTTCAGTTGAAAAGTCAATTCAGAATGTTTCGTAAACTGTAAAACTATACTTCTTGCTCTTTATTTTATCTATTGTGATAAAAATAAGAAGACTAAATGGTATATTAAAGTTAGATGCTATTGGAAAATGTAACACATATAATTTGGAGGTAGATAAAAAACATTAAGTGATAATATTCGAAGTTTCATTTCCTTCCCATCCATTGACAACTGGGGCCTGGACATCTAGCTCAGGGTGGAAAGAATAGGGCCACATTCTTTTTTCCAGGAATGTCGTAAGAGCTGACTAAGAAAAGTTAAAGAATTTACTGGCAACCTGTCATCTGTGAAAAAAATCATTATCACATTGTATCTCAATTTCTTTCTTTTGTCTTGTATCAAATAATCTCCATGGATGACAAAGATATGAAGGCCAGCTGATATTGAACGTTTGTCCTTTTGTGGCTGAATCCTAGGTGATGAGGAATGCTAGATGTGCCATCACTGTGAATGGATCAATAAATATGACAGAGTTAGGTTATCCAGATGTTTGTGCTATGCTTCTGACAGAAAATGGTAATCCTGGAAAACTGAAGCACTGGAGTGCCTCCTTCAGGGATAAAACATGCATTAATAAACCACCCCCCCCCCCTTTACACAACTACACTTTGTGACAACCTTAAATGAGGTTACACAAATGAGAAGAACCTGTGCTTTTGTCATAAAGACTATTGGTTGTCAAGAGCTAGGTGATCACAGCTAAAGGAATTAAGTCATCATCATCATAAGTTTCAATACATTTTGTTGGTAAGGAAACATTAATGGAAATTTCTAGTGCGTAGTTTGAGGTAGTATAAAGCTTACACATAATCTACTCTTATAGTCTTCTCTAAGCCTTGCTGACGAATGACTACAAAGTCCACTGCTTGGTCAGTATTGTTGGGCTCAGTTACTGTGACAAAAGTTTTCTCCCATGAGAAAACACCATATGGAGAGTCATTTGCCAACACTGTTACCACTGCAACAACATTTTTACCTGAATACCAAAAAAAATCACACAAAGTAATAAGTGACAAACAATATAGTTTATAATCAAGCAAAGACAATAGAGGCACTATCTAAGTATTATGTACTGATTATTGCTTATTGACTTGACATCATCACCATCCATAGGTGCACAGTCTTCCCAAGAAGATGTCAAAGTGTGTGCATACTGATTGTTCCCATGGCTCGCTGGTTAAACACATTCCTGATTCTGCCCTTCAGATGTCAATTCATACTCATGTCACACTTAACACACAATTTTTGTCTATTACCTCTTAAATTCATTAACTATCAATGTCGACATGCAACAGGACACTTGCTAAGTAACTTCAGTGTCTTCCTTATTCATTGTCATATTTCCCACTGTTACTTTGAGCAAGAGGATGGAAAAAGAGTGAGTTAATGCAGCACTAAATTGGCTGATAACTGATTCATCAACACACTCTGTAATACAGGCTTTCAAAGCATGCTGCGTAAGATAGAAAAATGCATGCTGAAAAAGCAATGGTTTGATTTATTGAATAATTAAATTGTCCAGAGCATTACATTGATATACTGTCTTAGTCATACTGAATTCAGAGGAAACAAGAGAGCCGGCTTATTGGCAGGCAATGTGGTGATAGATAACACAATGCTGACAAATGATACAGCAGACTTGATTCATCATCATAAAGTGCCATCTCCACAATGAAGGCTGGCTGCAACAGACCTCCAACACCCCATCTGTTGCTTTGGTGGTGCACTCTGCTAGACTGCAACTTGTCCATCTTGTGATGTTACTATCTAACTTGTATCTCAGCCTACATCTTTTTCGCCTCCTTTCAAATTTACTTTCAAGCAAGGTCTTCAACAAGGTGTCATGTCTTTTAATTTGTCCAAAATATCTGATTTCCTTGATCTATATTTCCTTTCATAATTTCTTTTCATTTAAGTGTTGTTAGAACCTCTTTGTTTGTTTTCTTCTCTTTCCATGATGTTCTCTCACTATTCTTTTATATATCCACATCTCAAAGGCATCAATTCTCTATTCTAATTGTTTGTTTATCGACCATGTTTTTGAGCCATACATTAATATAGAATCATCATCATCAAGTGCTATACCAAATGGCGTTGGCGATCATATTTCTCCATGTACATCAATCTCTCATATATGTCATCATCTCTGTTGGTGTCGTCAATCGAAGCCATTTAGTCAAACTGTCCAATATCTTTTCTCTGGGTCTGCCCCGTGATCTTTCCCTTCTATCTTTCCTGTTGTCACTATATTCTCAATGCCTCCTCTTCTCATTATGTTCCCAATAAATGTTGACTGTCTTTTTCTTATATTATCAATAATGCATCTTTTTTTACATCCATCCTTCTAAGACAGTCTTAATTAGTAATCTTTGCTGTCCAAGGAATGCGTAATATTCTTCTTTAAATAAACCACATTTCCGCTGCCTCCAATGATTTTTGTGATGTCTTATTTATTGTCCATGCTTCACTTTCATAGAGTAGAACTGGTTCAATGTAGCATTTGAGGACACATTTTCTAGTATCCATCGATATGGACTTCGATCAGGATATTTTTCCTTTTATTGAATGCAGCTTTTGTTATGCTTATAATTTTGATCTTGCATTTACCATCTGAAGTTATTAATGTTCCTAAATATTTGAAACTATTCACCTACTTCAAGTTTTATTCATTTAATACTATTTTACTATTTGGTGGGGTACTATTTCCCGATATTATCATTGTTTCTGTCTTTTTTATGTTTAAACTAAGACCTTTTTGTTCACTTTCTATCGCCATCCTGTTTAACAAATCTTGGAGATGTTCTTGGCTTTCTGCTATCAACACAGTATCATCTACATATCGTAAATTATTGATATTGTGTCCTCTTATTTTAATGCCTGGGATATTCTTAATTGGCCTCAAGATATTCTCACTGTAAAGAGAAAATAAATCTGGTGACAATACACATCCCTGGCGTACACCTTGTTTTATTTGTGTATAATTCCAAGTTATATTATCCACTTCCATGGCTGCTTCTTGTTGCCAGTGTGTACTGCACACAATTCTACGATCTTTACTGTTCATATTAATATCTTCTATCATTTTGATAATCTGGTCGTGTTTTACTTTGTCGAATGCTTTGGTGTAATCAATAAAGCAAATGTATATATATGTCTGAACTTCTAGTGATCTTTCAATTAAAGTTCTTAATGGTGTTTTGTGTTCCTTTCCCTTCAACAAATCCAAATTGTTCCTCAGCTATTTCCTTTTTAATTTTCTGTCTTGTTCTTCTCATAATAATCCGTAACAAAATGTTTGTTATGTGACAGTAAAGATTAATTGTTCTATATTCTTCATATTCTATTGCTCTCTGTTTCTTTGGTAACGCTATAAATGTTGATTTTAGAAAGTCATCAGGTAAGTGACTACTGCCATAAACATCATTAAAAAATTTTGTTATTACTTTTATTCCGGTGTCTTCCAGCGACTCTAGTTCTTCCATGGAAATATTATCAGGGCCTGTTGCTTTCCCTTTTTTCATGATTTTTTTTATGGCATCTATGATTTCCTCTTCTAGTATTGGAGGTCCCTCACAATTTATTGTTTTATCTATTAATTCTGGTCTTCCTTATAAAGCTCTTCTGTATTCTGTCCATCTTTTTACAATGTCTTCTTTCTTCAGGAGCATTTTGCCATTTTTATATTTCATGCATCCTGTGTTATATTGTTTTTCTACCAGTAAGGTTGCTAATCCTTATGTGTATTGTTTTTGTGTCTTTATTATAAGATGTTTCTATTTGTTTCTATTTAAGATGGTTCATTAAACCATTTCTCTTTTGCTTTATTGCATTTATGTTTTACTACTTTATTTATCTTCTTATATTCCTCTTTATTATATTTGTTTTTCCTTCATTTATCCATTATCTTCAGAATATCCTGTTACCCATTTATTCTTGGTATTTTCTATTTTAGGTGGAAGCACTTCTCCTGTTTGATTTATGGAGTCTCTCAACTTTGCCCATTGTTCATTTACACTGGTTATTTTAGCTAATATAGAATAGATGTAGCATTTTCTAATCAAGAATCTCAAATTACAAACTCTATGGGCATTTCATGCAAGTTTATCTGCTCTTTCATTTTTATCCTTCATGACTCTGCGGTCGCAATGTTGCACCTATGAGCACAGGGTACATTGTGCCTGCGGGCGCAATCCCGCTACATACGACATCGCCCGATTCCAGAGTACGAAACTTCACGAAGTAATGATCCTGTGACGTATAAAGCCCATCAAACGAAACTAGGAATATGTCACAGTTTAAAGGTCAAATTCCTTTACACATTACAATTGCAAGAAGAGAGAAAGCCAGCTGGTTTTGTCAATGAATTTCTAGAGCGACGTTGGCCATTTTGTAGCCATATTTTACTATCAAATTGAGTACCGCGTGGCATGGCTAAGTGATCGTGACTACATGTTTTAATTGGGTTTTTTTGTGGATAATATGTTGTTATTTGATAAGAATGTGTGTGTAGTCGTTCAAAAACAAAAAAATAATATGTATCAGTGGTGCCACGTGTGTACATAGACAATAATTATGCTGCGTGTCAGCCTAGACCTAGTGTTGACTGGACGGACATTATATGCAATTTCTTCACGTTTTATTAGTTTTTTTTAGTTCATATTATATTAGTTTTGATATAAAACAATATATATACAATAAGTATAGGTTTTATGAGTATTTTATCAATGTTTCCACATATTGCTCAAGTATTAGGGTTGTCACAAAGTTATATGTGCGATTTGAAAATGGCATTTTGCGATTTTTTCCCCAAATTTTCAACTTCATAACTTGCTCATAACTGTCATATCATACATACAACAACAACCAAAAAAAACATGACTATATTGACTATTCACTCCTTTATTTAGATATGCAAAAATTATTTTGATATCTTTTAGTAAAAAAAAGTTATCACGTTTTCAAAACACACACCATCAATAACGCAAAATTTCCAAAAACAAATTCAGGCCCAAGAGGATGTTTCTTAATTTTTAATTCAGAGCCCTAAAGGCTAAGAATGCTAACATGTTCAGGGCAGCAAATCCAAGTGATATCAGGAGGTTGAAACAATATGTGCATGCCAACCAGCCATACTGATATCCATTTTCAGTCTTGGATGCAGTGCTATATTGTTTGCTCAATATCAGATTTGTGATATAAATATATCAACTATTGTTTTCAGTTAACTATATCATTTAATTAATACATTAATTACATTAGTTAAAATATTAGACAAAAATAATAGAAACCTTACCTAACTTGGCTTTCTTAGAATCAATATCAGTATTATCATCTACAACTCTGATAATTCTAACATATGTCATTTCTGCAAACTCAGGCTCCTTGTCATCTCTCACTATCAAAGTTATGGTGGCAACAGACTGTCCATTAGCAAATTCAACCTAATTGAAATAATTTGAAGATGAAACAAGTTTGCAAATCACTTAATTAATCTTAAATTGGATGCATAGAAGACTGAAGTAAAACCATGCACCTACCAAATAGGTCATAATTCATAATCAAGTGCTATCTCCGCAACGAAGGTTGGTTGCAACAGATCTCCAACATTCTGTCTTTTTTTTTAGTGGTGCACTTTGCTAGACTGTAACCTGTCCATATTTTGATAGTGTCCGACATGTCATGATGCTTGTATCTCCCACTTGTATCTCTGCCTACCTCTTACTAGCTTCCCTTCGACTTAACCCTCAAGCAAGGTCTTTTACTTTTAGAAGTTTGATATTTCGCTAGAAAAAACATTCTTCTTTGTTCCTTTAACTCATCTGTGTTGACACAAAGTTCTGAATTGTATCATCTGGAATCTAATTTGGACTAAGATTTAATCCAAATCTCAGCACAACCAACTCTGCATTCAAAATGTTTCTACTTTAGCATTCACAATAATACAGCCTACATGCTCTGGAGAATGCAAGCCCTTCTCCTAATTAATCCTGTGTGCTGATCCACACACAGTTACTTACCTTGGCTGATGCTTCTGATCATTGGTCACTTTGTGTATACTTTAATTCATAAGTATAATACAAATCATGATAAAAGTTTCAACATCCAAGATAAATGATGTTGTTTGGGATCAGTGTGCAAGATTACAATGGGAAAGATCTTTGCGTAAGCGGTGAACTTTACTGGGAAACTAATTACCAAGTTTTGTTAGGAAATGGGCAAAAAATCCCAGTAAATTTTATGGGCATCAGTGAACTTGAGAACATTACATTTGATTTCTACATTGGGTAATATCCTAATGACCTGTTTAGTTGAAAATTCTAACATCAATTGTTGAAAATATAATCCAATACATTGACTATTGTGCCTTTCATGTTCTCATTCTTGTGTTGCCTTTTTTTCATGAACAAATAGCTTTTGTGTGTTTTATGTTTTGTTTATTACAAACTGATAAGCAGAACTATAATACAAGAATATTCCTGAGGAAAAAAATGTGGAAATACAACATATCCCCAGAAAAAAACATTTATATAGCTTTAACCTGAAAAAAATGTGTATAAAGATTATTGTCAAGCTCCGTTTCAAATCTTATTATGTCATTGTAATGTTGGATGACCATTACAATCATATATATCGGTCACTCCCAGCTCTGGATAATTTTCAGCGATTTCCTCTTGATATCTGCTTTACTGAAGAATGATTACTCATATGTTTTGAATGCTGACTTTTGCCCCATTAATTGTGCAGATCTTTACTACAAGTCAAGTTGTTAGCAACTATTAGAAATGCACATACACAAAAGAGTAGCCTGACAAGGTAGCTTAATAACACAATATCTATTTCAGATTAAATATTTAAAAAATCATATATTTACCGTATATATTAATGATAACAGCAGACAAGTAGGGAGAAGTTTTAAAAATTTGATCAAACACAATGAACACATATTTTGTCTCATTGTTGAAAAAGTGACTTGTCCTTGACCTATGAAACTTCATTCTGTCAGAGATCAAAATGTTGGCAGCTGATGTAGCCATGTTTAGTTTCAGAAAAACCCATAGATTAGAAATAAACTTGCTGCAAAATTTTGCCTCATGCGGATCTTTGCACCCACCTACACTACCTAGAGAGGGATGTATAGAAAGACCTTTTTGCTGAAATTAGTGTTTATAACTGAAATGTCATAAAAGAATACAGTTAACCTTTATGATCCTACCAGTGACTTATGTAGTTTCTGACATATATCTTTCAATATAGTTTAGCCTGTGACTATTAGAAGTCCGGAGCTATGCACTCATTTATCAGTATGGAACCACAAAATGTTAGGCTAACATGATCAATAATTGCATGCCATTTTAAGCTAGGACTACATTACATCCTTCACGCACATTCATTTCCCACTAATGTTGAAGACAGAGCAATCCTATTTAATTTATGCGCCAATATTCACTTGAATGAATTCGTTGAAATTGACATTGTTTGTCATGAAATATCTATGAATTTTGATTCAGATGATGAGGAATTCTTGGGATTTACATTTGTTTTCAAAGAAAATATGGTTTATTAACACATTAGTTTCAGAGAATAGACCCAGACATAAATTTTGATACAACCATTGGATATAAAAATTGGAGTTTTAAATTGGGATATAAAAATATAAAAATTTGGGATATAAAAATATCCCAAAATTGGATATAATTAGGAGTGTGTCCGATTAAAGTACTTCTGGACCTAGTCTTGAAAGAAATGGACAGCCATGGAAAGTGATATCTACATGTTTTATTTGTTTATTCAGTCTATATTAGGTTAGTTTGGTTATAAAATAACATACATACAATAGACTTAGCTATGTAGATTAATTTTATTAGTGTCGCCACACATTGCTCAAGTATAGATGCATCAAGAAATGTTTTATTTATTTTATTCCTGATTTTTTTTCTCAATTTTCAACTTCACTACTTTCTCACACTGCATCTACCACACAAACACAAAAAAACACAATATATATGGTATTCAATTCTTTATTTACATATATAACCACAAAAAATACTTTAAAATCTCTAACAACAACAAAATTATTTTGTTTTCCAAACACCCATCAAAATAACACAAAATGTCCAAATATAAGTCAAGCCCAGCATGTAATTTGCATACTTTTAAGGTAGTTTATCATCATGGTCTAAAATCATCCATCTCCAACATTCCTCTTTCAATTGTTTGAAAATTAATTAATTGCATTAGAAATAGTCACCTGTCCTGACAAAGGTGTAATGTCACCAACTTCATTTTGATCTCCAGTTGCTACCCAGTCTAAAGTAACGTGACCAAAAAAGCCAAAGCGTCTGATAATGTTAAGAGTAATAGCATTGTCTGCATTAGGCATTTCCTCTGCGTAAACTGCGAGGGAGTCCTAAAAACAGCAAATAATATCTTCTCAAAGCATCAAATCATTCAAGAAAACTCTACTTCTATACAATATATATATATATATTATACATATGTATATATATGTATATGTATATATGTATGTGTATATATATATATATATATATATATATATATATATATATATATATAATTATATATATATATATATATATATATATATATATATATATATATATATGGGCCCTACATACACACACGCACACATATGTGGAAGATCACCAATAGCTCATCAGAACAATCACCAAGCAATAGTAAAACATTAGAAAATTATTTGTGTTTATAGTGTATTGTGAGGCTTTCTTTCCTCTTCTAGAAGAAAGCTGAGCACCTCACATGCAATTATTTTTGTTACGCCCTTTAATCAGAAGGATCTTCTTACAGCATTGCATATTATACGATGAGTTCAAACATAGGCCTACTAGTCTATCTTCTTCACATATAGGCCCCTATACTCTTGACTATTGCATTCATGAGGAACATTGCAGTTTCATTACATTATATATATAATTTCTACAGTTTCAAAACCATCAGACCTTTCTAGCTTGGTACAAACTCCAAAATGAGTATAATGTAACTCTTTACTGGGTCAGGGTAAAACCAGTTTTACCAGCCAGTTTTTCAGCATGAATTTTTAATCTTCTTCTTCTTCTTCTGCGTTCATTCTCAAACTCCTGCAGATTAGCAGGATGTAGTCCAGAGAAAGGAATGCGTTGTGTCATGGTTTACAGCATTGCTGCGATATCTGCGCCTTTCGGCCTGACACATCCAACTTCAGCATGGCTTTGGGTCACTGACCCTATAATGGGATGGGACAGCCAACTCCATCTCATAACCTCCTTAGTCGCCTTTTACGACATGCGTGGAAGGTAACAGTGTTGCTATTCTTTGCTCCCATTCGGGCCCCGGGAACACACGGGCGAAATTTTTAATCTGTGACTGATGTCATCAATTTTATTATAAATAATTTAACTATACTCTCTACAAAATGTGTTAAATACATAAATTCTCAGCAATGAATTCTCTATATGTTTACAATGATTAAATATGTATCTGATAATTGTCTTTAAAATAAATTAGAACAAAGTAGACGTTAAAAGAAAATTATATGATATAATAAGAATACAAATTTCACAATTTAAACTCATTCTATGCATTTTTAGGTCACCAAATTGTTATATTTATTCCCATATCCATATGTAGGCTAAATAATTCAGAAAAGTTTCATTAATTTTTAACTACAAATATGTTTTAAAAAATACTTTACAGTTGTCATGCCATCATTTTTTTTGGTTTTTTTATAATCATCAAATGTTACATACTATCGTTACTAAATGTTTCAAAAATTGCTCAAATATTATCTTAGAACATGATCCATAAATGAAAGCCTTAAGTAAATCAATGTTCCAATGATTTACATTCGTTAAATATAATATTACTGCTAACAATTATATATAAAATTAGATAGGCATATAGGCTTATAGGCCAAGGTGGGGAAAATAAAAGAGAAAGAAAAACAATTCTAAAAATTCTAAGCTTACTTACCACTTGATGCAAATGAATAATATTCCCTTACACAAGCAGTTTACAAACAAACACATAGTTATGCACATAATTCACAAAAGTTTTATCATATTTAAAACAAAAAAATATTATAATGTGTAGTGTTTATAGGCCTATACTCTTCAAAGAATAGTTCTTCAATGATGAAGCTATCAGAAAATTTCAGAAATGTTGATTTTCCTTTATTTTTGTAATAATATTTTAGAACCACAAACATGTGTTGTGTATCAACAATAGATTTAAAACGAACAGAAATAACATTGAATACAGCTGGAATTGAATTATAAACACTGGAATAGAATACATACATGCAGAGAGCATTTTAACCCTTAAAAATAAAATGGACAAATAGATTATCACCTGGTCGGGAGAGGAAATACGGAAAGAGCAAAAAATATTGTCACTTGGTCCATGAATTAAACAGTGTGTTATACTATATTATAAATAAATTTCCACAAATATTCTTGTTCATTTATGACAACTAACAGAAGAAGAAACCTTAATATTTTCTAAGATTTATCATCGAAATTTATTTACTTTATGACAGTAAATATTGTTGTCTTGGCCACGAAGATCAAATGTACCAATATTTTAGTAACTACTTTTAATAGTGATTTTATTTGAAAGTAATATATCCTATATGTGTTATCAAAACTTGAAAGGAACCTAAAATTGTAACTTCTCCACCTACATGGACTTGTATGTAACAATACAGATCTATGGAGCCTCTAATACGAGGCGTGTTCAAATGAAAACGGGACTTGTGGATTTATTTAAAAAGTATCATACGCAATTTAATATTTTCAACGGAATTGAACAAAGCAACCACTTGTGAATAAGAATGCACCTGGGTTCATCAGAAAAAATCTCCGTATGCATTTAGGCAAGCATCCCACTGTTTAGGTAGACGTCGAATGCCGTCCGAGAAAAAGTTGCGTGGCTGTTCTCTGAACCATGTGGTCACCGCTGTCTTCACGTCTGCGTCGCTGTTGAATCGCTGTCCCTTTAGTGCTTTCTTCAACGGTCCGAACAAATGGAAATCACACGGGGATAAATCGGGACTATAGGCTGGGTGATGAAGAACTTCCCAATTCTTCTTTGCCAATGTTTCCTGCACAATTTTTGCGACGTGCGGACGAGCGTTGTCGTGGAGAAGAATCACACCTTGAGAAAGTCTGCCTGGTCGCTTAGCCTTGATGGCCTTATGCAGCTTGTCTAAAGTGTCTTTATAATGGGCGGCATTGATGTTGACACCAGGTTCCTTAAAATCAGTCAACAAAAGCCCTTCATGGTCAAAAAATGCAGTCACCATAACCTTCCCAGCAGAAACCTGTGTCTTGAATTTTTTGGGTTTTGGTGAACCTGGATGTTTCCATTGCATGCTGTCAATTTTGCTGCTCGGTTCATAGTGGTGGCACCACGATTCATCACCTGCCACAATGCTCAACAGAAATGCATCACCCTCTGCCCTGTAACGCATCAGGTGGTTCAAACTCCACCCCATCCGTTCTTCCTTATGGTGGTCAGTCAACATCCGTGGGACCCACTGTGAACACACCTTCCGATAGTTCAATTTCTTCCGAACAACCATGTGGGCTGTCCCAATTGACATATGGAATTCTTCTGCAAGCGAACGAATGCTCCGACGACGGTCAGTCAGTACTGCTTTATCAAGCACGGCTATGGCTTCTTCTGTTGCAACAATATGCGCCTGACCTGGCCGTGCAAGATCTGCCGTTAACTCACGTCCGTCTTTAAACATACGCACCCACTCCATCACTCTGGTCCTCGACAAACATTAGTCACCTTATGCTGCCTTCATTCTCCGATGAATGTCTACTGCTTGACATCCTTCAAATGAAAGAAACTGGATCACAGCACGCTGATTCACTTTGGACGGGTTCGGAATCACACCCGCCATATTGTTAACAGTCTTCTGCAGCACATATGCATGCTGGGAAGATGAACACGTGACCGTATGTAAATTATTGGATACTCATTACTAGTGCAAAATGTCATCAATATCAGTGCGCTCTATCACGCGTGGTGTAACAAGTCCCGTTTTCATTTGAACACGCCTCGTATATAATGGCCCATTAAAACATTGACAGGTGTGCAAATAAGGGCATATATACTTTAAATTTCGAGTACTTGGGCACAAAAATAAATAGTTCAGGAGACTGTGCTGTCGAAATCCAGAGAATTGCAATGGTGATATTGAAGCTTGCCCAAATGAACAATCTTTGGCAAGGTACCAGCAGCATAGCCAAGCTATGTATGACCCGAACATGCATATTTCTAGTGTTAATATATGGATGTGAAGCATGGACATTAAATAAAACAGTAGCAAAGCCAATAACTGATTTTGAAATGTGATGCTACAGAAGAATTTTACATATACAATGGATAGCTAAAAAGACAAATCAAGAAGTGTTAAGATCAATAAATGTCGAAGAGGGCTCACTCCTTAACAACATCATAACAAGAAAGCTGAATTTTCTTGGTCGTATAAAGAGACATAACTGCATGAAAAGATTAATAGCTGAAGGCAGAGTTAACAGAAAAAAGGGAAGAGGGCACCCAAGACAACGATGGTGCAGTGATATATCAGATTGTTTAAACATGTCTCTAGCTGCGGCAGGTCAACTTGCCCAGAATCGTGAAGTGTTCAGATAATCCATAAGAAAGAATATGTTCTGGAAAGAATATGTTCTGGAAAGAATATGTTCTGGAAAGAATATGTTCTGGAAAGAATATGTCACATGGTGATGTAGATACTTTAAATAATAAACTAATTGGGAATTTAGAAAAGAACTGTGTAATAGGGAATTTTGTTATAAACATATGTGCTATATAGGGATTTCACTGTATATACACATCACATACCTGTACACCCTTTGTAAACTATCATATAAATTATCACATATTTGTGCTCCTTTTAAACACTATTATATTAACTACATATAAATTAAAGCAGTTTAGTAATTTTTAGTAAAAACTAAGGGGCAAACCCTGACAGAAAATCCCCACTGCCTAGCGGGTTAGTATAGAATGCCCCAAGCTAAGGGGAGTAAAGGCTCATTAAAAAATTTGGAGGTGGGCCTTAAGACACTTGATGGTCATATCTGAACATCCACTAGCATCTTTTGTAGTTCTCTTGATTCCAAGTGTATCAGCTTCACCTTTCCCTAGGACTCCATCAAAGAAATCAAGAAGGGAATAGTGCAAAATGGGCAAAGCACTTTCTTCACATAAGCCGCCAGGGCTTAGCAAAACACATCAAGAGAGATAAACAACAGCCTCTCAGATTTGAGAAAATGCTCAATGGATTGCTTCTTTTCATTCTGCTTAATGACCATCTGCAAGATGCAAAAGGACATACATACATACACAAACTAAAGAAATAAATACCTGAGCAAACTCTATAACACCATGGGCATCATCATTAGTAAGAATTGTGACAGTGACATCTTGTCTTGGACCAAGCTCAGCTCCACCAGTTGGAGATGTCAAAGTCACAGAGAAATTTTCTGCATCTTCTGGTATATCATCAGTCAGAACTACCATAGATGCATGAAGCAATGTCTGATTAGAATCAAACTGCATGGTAATCCTCCTGTATCAACAAGAAAATAACGACGAGAGTAATAACTGATAAACCATAGTTAATATTTGAACTAATTTTATTATCATAGTTGGTAATATATTTTGTCCAAGATGTGGTGATCAACTGATGCAGCTAGCAACAAGAGCATACAACATGACAATGGAAACAGCAAGAGACAGAAGAAGACCGAAAAAAGGTAGATTAAAGGAGTTACCAATGTTCTGAGACTTTTAAATGTCAATGGCAATTAAATTTTGTTTTGGTAATATTTAAATTTTGGTTAATCTGAAAATGTATTAAAAGTAAACAGTTTTGTCTTTTTTCCTTTAATTTACAGGAAATATGACTATGCTCAAATCAAGAAATATGATTGTTCTTATCCTTGTGCTTGGATATGGGGTTGGCAGAAAAATTTAAGAGACAGGAAGGAAAATGAAATTCAAATTGCAACTGATTAAATAATGCAACCAAAACAAAACTAAGCACACTAAAAATAGTGAACAACATTAAAATATAAGATACTATTCTAGAAGAAATAAGTCATTTGAAATAATACATTTGTATTAATTGGGTTTTATAGATAAATAGATCACCTTGGCACAAAGTCACTTCCATCTGCTACCTGAGAAATCTGGAATAGATAAGATGAATTCTGTCTGGAAGCATCTGCTGCAGCCAGCAAATACAAGTTTTCTGATGTCTGTTGGATAATGATAGGTTGAAGTGAGAGGAATGGAGCTCCTTTCCATGCTGATTTGAACTGGATGCTTTGAGCATCCCACACAAAGATCTCAGAATTTCCAACACTATTTGCAAATACTAGTAAAGCTATTTAGAAAAAAAAATATGTTAAATATTTGTTATGAAAAGTTGTTATGGTTACCTATCTATATAACTACTGAGCTACCATGCTATTGTGATAGTTGGTCATAGAGTTAATTATAGTTTGTTGGCTAATCATAAGATCATTATTGCACATATGCCATTTCCATAGGTGCTCTGATCTCCCATTGATTATATCCATAATTAAACATGGCTGACAGACACATAGCTCTCAACTTATTTTTTCCTAAATCTGTATTTATTACAATTTTTATCTGTATTGTATTTTAATAAAAGCATCCGTATTTAGCAACAAAAGACTTTTTCCTCAGGCATTCAGTTCAATATGTGCTTCAATATGTATCACAATATGTAAAAATAAAAATGTTTTTTCCCCAAATCTGTGCCACTACGGAACATCTGTACTAGTTGACATCTATGCCAGGATCTCTGAACCAGTTGCAATCAGGACCATTTTGTTGTCTGCCTCTCAATCCATGTTCCATATGATTCATATAGTAAAGCAAAATGAATTAAACTGGTTACTAAAAACACTTACCTTGCCTATGAATAAAAATATATAAAAAAGTATATATAAAAAAACATACAATAAAACTACACAGGTAAATCTCAACGTATTTGTCCAAATTGGACCTTTTTCAAGAGACAAATAACTAATAAACTCAACAATAATAAACAAAATAGATGACAGAAATATGATTCAGAATGGATGGACCATGAATGGATGGAGTACATTGGGATTTCACACCAACAGGTACTTACTTAATGAATATTTTGTCCAAGTGATGCTAGAGTAAGAGGTAATGAGAGAGCTGACATACTGGCTTCAATAGCACAGGTGTCATGACAAATGAAAATGGACAAGGGAGACATATTTAATCTCTATGTATAGGCCTACATCTTATGGATGAAGACAAAATGGTGGGTCAAAACTGTTAAGAGACTGAATGATTTGGAATTACTCAGGAAGATAGCAGAGAAGGATGATTAAGGGGTAAGATGAGGAAGATATACAATCAACATGCTATGGGAGTACCAGCATTCTACATACCCTTTGCCGTCTGCTGAAAGAGACTTATGGGCATGCCTGGAGTGTTCTGCCATTGGTTAAAAAAAAATAATTAATAATTCTCTGACATCACAAACACCTAATCCATGTTTGAACTTCTAAACATGTTCTACTGTGGATTGAGACAAAATGGCTTTCTGCCTTTTGCTTTTCTATGCCACATACTTCCAGAAGATAACTATAAGCATGTTCTTGACCATGAACACTGTATTTATTATAGCTTCTGTATTTAATTGTCTTGAATTTGCACTAAACAATTTGTGACGTTCATCATTGTCATTGTATGAAATAGGTTGTATCTCTCCTGAGACTAGCTCACTAATCTCAATATCATGAACTATGGATACCATGAGCTATATAGCCTAGTTGTCCAGTCCAGCCACTGTATTAGACTGTGCTAAAACAGTATTATGGCTGTGGGGACCAAGAAATTCTATTCTGAAGGTATTGTTTGAAAATCAATTTTCAAAAAATCTCAGTCGACAATGCCTGACATGATCCCTAAGGCACTGGTCACGTATTACACAGGAGCTATGAAACTGTTACCAGAATAAGGTGTCTTAAGGGTCTTTAACTTATTTCGGATGTAAAAACGAAATATCATAGGTAGGACAGTACAGGATTTACATAAAAACAAAATATCATTTTTACAGATTTAAGATTGTCTCTAACTTTATTTCATTTCTGTCTAACTGAATTTGCATTAACTTATTTGTATGTGTCATATGACATATTCTTTCCAGAATGTAGTCTTCCTTATGAATCTCCTGAAATCCCCATGATCCCTATGGTCTCTGGCCAGTTGTCCCGCTTCCTCTAGTGACATGTGCATGCCTTTATGAATATCTCTTGTCCAATGACGTCTTGGTCGGCCTCTACTGCCTTCTATGTCCCTCCAACAACATTCCTTCCATGCCATTATTATTTAACTTTGTTTAAAATTTAGAAGGTTGAGTAAAGAAATGAAACCCTTGTGATAAAATGTGTTTAGATGACAGTAACATATTCATTATTAATTAAAATTTGATCGAGGTAGGTTCAGCTTTTCTGAAATAAGCAAAATGGCTTCACCTTCCACCAGTAAGAGAGCTCAAAGATTTAGTAAACATCAGGCTTTATTATTGTAAAGTGAATCAACTTTTCAAAAAAATTAACTTCAACAGCAACAGTTGTCTTAATTTACGAAAAAAAGTGAAAACCTACTTGATCCAGTGTTCATGACTAATGATGTAACTTTCTGTGACCTGCTTGTTTTCAAAGTCTGATGAAGCACAAAAGATTTGACCATTGTATCCCATCTACAAAAAACAGATGCAAACATAAATTATTCACGCTTACAGTGGATGATACAGTAGTAAGGGAACAGCAACATTTTCATCTTGTATACACATTCAACTAAATTTAGAGTGAGTGGCTGAATAGAGACGAGTCTGCACTGTTAGTCATAAAGTAGAGCGCTAAACAAGTTTTGTTTCCTGTTATTTAACAATTAATTACTATAGCTTCTGGTTGGTGAAGATCAACATTTAATTTACTAAGAAATCTTCCACCTGCAAAATATCTTGACTAAGAAATATCTCAAAACAAATTGATCTAAGTTATTAGTGTTAATGTATTATTTCATGCATATTAGCATCATTATATGGGTTCAAATAACCAATAAATTGACCTGAGATGTTTTACAAAGAGTAAGTTTTGCTAATCTGAAATGTTTTCATTCAATTTATATTATTTATTGTGAGGAAATTAAACTTGGAAGTCAAACAACGAAAGTAAAACTTCCGCCTATACCAGACTGCATTCAACTTCTAAGCATCCGCTATGCATTTCTTTATAGATATCAGAGGAAAATAATATGTAGTGACTACAATAAATGCTTTCAAATTGTTGCAATAATGAATTGTTAGTATATACCTATAGACTGCAGAATCTTGGGGAGTAGAGATGACATTTTGACGATTATTTGCCACAGATAGAAACTGCAATCCTCCAACTTCAGTGTAAGTCAAGCTCATTGCTCCCTGTGTCGCCAAGAGCTGGTGCTGAATCAAATTATAGCTTGATTCCATGCGATATATCACCGAGCTGAGATATTAATGGAATAACATAATTACATTCAACATGAAAGCAGATGAACTTATTTAGTGTATCACATTAGTTTAATTTGTATAGTTTCATCCCTATAACAAATTACTGTATAAGTGATAATGATTCTTGTTCCATGACTAGAATAAGGGAGCTTAGTTTGAAATGTGGTGTCGCTAGAAAGGAGCAGTTTGTGGTTGAGAAAGAATGATGGTCAATCAACAGTGTATTGGGACCATGAGTTAACGTGTCATGGCAGATACACTCAAGGAGAGATCTGAGCACCTATGGACTTGTCCGGAGTGCAATGACAATGATCCAACGACTAACTAACTAACATTAGTTTCATGATATAATAATGTATATTACAGAAAATGTCAGTGTGTTGTCAGGGTCCAATGTACTTACATAGAACACAAAGTTTGATATTTTACAATGAATGCACAGAATGGGGTATTGGTACAAAAAATAGAAATAACAGTATACAAGACATTTTCAACATTTCAACCTTAAGGTCTTTTTCAAGGAAATATAAAACAAACAGTGAAGAAACAGTAAAAAATGATTACAGTATCACAACAGCATTAGATGGTAGATATTTAACAACAGAGATGTCTAAGGTAACAATGATGTACAGTACACAAGTATTGTCATAGGAATACGCAATAAAAAAATATAAGGTGAATGAGAACAGAATAAAAGAACTACCGGGTATACCTAAAAACAATATGGACAACAATACAACAAAAAGGCCCACCTGCCAAAATATAAACAAATGAATGGCCAGAATATTTAGATTTTGTCAAGTGGAACTTCACTGTATTGTCCTTCATGTTGTTTTCAAGTATAGTTATTTTATTCTGTTCTCATTCCTCATATATTTTGTTAATGCTCTTCCCTCCAGAATGACAATAAGTGTGTACATGTACTACATTGTTACCTTGGACGTCTCTGGAGTTCAATGTCTGCCATCTAATGTTTTGTTGATACTGCCATTATTTTTACTGTTTTTATTGTTTGTTCACTGTTTGTTTTGTATTTTCTTGAAAAATACCTTAAGATTGAAACGTTAAAAATATCCTGTATACCATTATTTGTATTTTTTCATATCAATACCTATAGTCCGACAAACTGTACATTCCTCATAAAACTAATCAAACTTGTTTTCTACCAAAATACTATTGTTATAAACTTTTACAGCAGTCTCATTTATAATCAGGGCCCACATAAGCAGCACAGTATATTGACACTGACACATACGATGCATGGTGTAAAAAGTGACTACGGATGTTTTGGTAATGCTGCTGCTATCAGATCCAGCAGAAGTGAGTTTGATGTGCAATGAGGATGATCTTTTGACTAACTAAGAAACTAACTGACCGCAAAATTTAAGTCAGATGTGTCATGGCAAAAGGCACAAATATTATCAGAAGAAACTGTAAACCAAGACAATGCATTCTTATCTTCAGATTATATTATGTTACAATTGGCAGGAGTTTAAGAACAAATGCAAATGAAGAAGAAGGAGGAGTAGAAGAAGTAGAGAAGAGGAAGCAGACAATATATGAAGAATATAAATCAAGAATAAACTAAAGCAACCAACATTTTTCCTTGAATATCAGTACAGTATACAATTTTTAAATTGTATAGTAAGCCCTACAATTTTTAACATAAGGGTATTTCAAAAGTTCTATGATTAAAAGGAACCGCAAACCTCACAATTTAAAATCCCATGTAAGATCAATTGATTACCTTATTTCATACGAGCCTGTATTCTTATCATAGAAATTAGCTACTGCAACATAGGTCTGGTTGTCAATAGTAAAACTGGTAACTGCTGCAGCATAAAATGTTGGCACTAACTGCTTTGGGGTGGTGGAAAATCTAGCTATGCCTGGGCTCCACTCATACAAATAGCTAAATATATCTGTCTGAGATGCATCATTCAAAGAATTGGTGATGAACAAGTAGTGTCGAAAATTGTAAACAAAATGTTCCACATCACTGGCTCCACTTGTTGATAGACTTTGAACCTAGATAGTGTGGTAAATATGTGTGTGTTAACCCATGAACAGGCATTATAATGAATTTATAAAAATAAATCACAAAATAAATAAAAAAGTAGCACAGACACTAGGCATTATTGTGATCTGAGCAAGCTCTGACTTTGGCACTCCCACCCCCACATAAACTAAATTCATTTAGGTTATGGTGCTCTCCATGGGACTGCTTTTGGTGAACTCTAGATCAAATAATAAAAAGATATATAGAATTGTAAATTAAACTGGTATTGATTTTAACTTGTAAATTAATTATTCTTGAACTTCATATGAAATAGGGTTATCCATTATTATCAACAGTCATGGTTCCACACAACATGAGGTCATCAGTCTTTTAATATAGAAATACTCCAAGGAGATGAGCAAGCAGACTACTTGCTATTATGGTAATCATGAGGACTGGACAAACACATTTCTGTACTGAATACCCTTATGTATATAGGATGAGTGTCCGAAGTAACACGTGTATGAACAGCACAAGAGACAGAGATATATGATCACCTATGCCACTCAGCTTGGCACTTGATCGTCATTCATTGAGATCAAGTTTGTTTGTTTGAGAACCCCAGGAATTGCGAGCAATTAGCTCTTACTTCCTATGTGCAGTGGGGTGGTTTTTCTGAGCTTCCTTTCATACCCAGAAGACTTAAGCTTTCAGTTTTCAGTATAGTGTGATGCCTATTGAAGGAGCCTTCTACTCAGAGGGGGTCTATAATTGTATAGATGACATGCTACAAAACTTCCATAAGAGAGCTTCAATATAACAGCATGTCAACTATGAAGGTTTTCAGTTGCATGGGTGGGTCTAGTGGGCCATTGGTGCGACCCACAGATGCAACTGCATGTGTAATTGAGATCAAGTTGAATGAATTAGTGACCAAATAAAATTATTATTCAAATATAACAAAATACAAATGCTCACCACATTCAATACTCCTCCTTGAGAGATTCTATATACAAATGATGAGACTTCACGCTTCCTTTCACTACCACCATTAATAACACAGATATATGTGATGTTACTAATAATGAAGGAAATGACTGCAGTTGCTCCATCACTTGATATGGTCTGTATAAAAATTTAAGCAGAGACATTTATAAATATTTATAAACACAATATTACTGGAAACATCAATCAATAAAATTATATGCTGTAAATATCAATCAATAAAGTGCATTGTGGCATAGGCAGGCAATCATGCTTCTCCACAACTTCTGTGTTTTGTTTTATTTAAAAATTTAGTTAGTGACTTTCTCCTCACTCTCTCTCACTCTATCTCTCACTCTCTCTCTCTTGATTTTCACTCAGCTCTTTTTCTCTCTTGTATTATTCTTACACACTTGCACATCAATACACAATTATACATACTGTTGCATAGGTAAGCTGTCCTTGCCACTTGTAAATTACAGACTGTCCTACACCAACCGATGAGCCTACTGGCAACATGTTTGCCAATTGCTTATCAGAAGTCAGGGATGACAGTATCATTAGATAAACTGTGTTGGCAACTGTCACCTGGCACACATCTGACACTGATACACCAATTGACTGTGACATGGGAGCTAGTACAACTCTCGAACTGTTGAATGAAGGTGTAGCAGTCCCTGGAACTGTCATGACATCCACTGTAACCTGCCCCAGAGTGCCCTGACTTCTCACTATGTCAAACTCAAACATACTAAATGTTTCTTCCACTGTATATATTGACTGTCTGTGATATGAGCAAACAACATAAAATAAATGTTTACTGGAAGAAATTATAGTTATTTAACTGATTTCATTATCAACAAAACTAACCCTTTCTAGGATGTCATCTAGTAGTCTTATGTACTATACACAATGTCATTACTTCTTGTTATTTTATAGGATCCACTAGAACAATTAGCTGAGTAGTTAATTTGTTGGTTTCCTAGTCAGGTTATTCAAGGTTTAATGCTCAGTGCAACTGGAAATATTTTAAAATTAATAAATCCTAGGTAAACCCAGGATAAGAAAATGAAGACCAGTTCTTCTATCTATTCGCTGAAACCCTTTGTTGCCTTTCGGCGTCAGGGGTAGAAGAGTTTTCTGGAGATGGCCCTCTCGTGTGTTCCATATATTGTGGAATTTGTCACATATTTTATTTCAGTGGTCCATCATTTTCATGGTCGGCTTCTAGGTCTGCCTTCACTGTATCTGTGCAGCATAGCTTGCTGCGGCATGCTGTCTGATGGTAGTCTGCTGATGTGTGCAAACCATTTGATCTGTTGTCTCTTGATGTATTCTAAGATTAAGGGTGGTGCCGGTTTTTAAGCTGATGTCCTCATTCCTCACCCTGTCTCTTAGCAATATTCCTAGGATTCTGCATAAGCATGCCATTTCAGCTGTCACATGTTTACGTTTGTCTTGTGCTGTCATTGTCCATGTTTGGCGTTGGTAGCACAGTTTTGGCATAATAATCATTTTGAATAGTGTTATTTTGGTGTTTAAATCTACGTTTTTGTTTCTGAAGATTGGTGTCATTTGCCCTAGGGCTTGGTATGCTTTACTACATCTATTGTGTATTTCTTTGCTGCTCTTACAGTCTGTTCTTATATTACTTCCTAGGTATGTGAATTCTGCCACTTGTAATCATCAATACTTCCGTTTCTTCTATATTTATCTTCATGTTAAAGATATGGCATGTTTGATGTAATCTATATTATT
This sequence comes from Meghimatium bilineatum, assembly GCA_034231615.1. Classification (NCBI taxonomy): domain Eukaryota; kingdom Metazoa; phylum Mollusca; class Gastropoda; order Stylommatophora; family Philomycidae; genus Meghimatium; species Meghimatium bilineatum. Next base: position 90,107,663 of record CM067298.1, read on the forward strand.
TAGTAAAAGGGCATGAACACTACATGCAAGCAATGTAGTATAAAACTGACAGGACTGGAAAACAAAAAAGACAAACAGAGGCGAGAACCGCAGAAATGGGATTACCTGATAAGAAAGTACAGTAGGATATACAAAGAAAATGTAAAATCATACAATTGAGCACAACCATACAATTTCTAATATAGTTTTTATATCTTTCATGTCATCACAGAAATAGTTTATACATATTTCGTGTCGCTACAGAAATCTCACAAAATTAGCAGATGACTCAATGCTAAACCTACACGGCTAATGCAATCACAGATTTTTGTTTATTAAGCTTACCAGCTACAGAGAAATATGCTGTATGTTTGTTACACACTCAAGGACTTCTAAGTCGAGAAAAGATATGTGGTCACGATCATCAAATGACCTTATATTACTATAATGATGGAAGTATCCAGTGAAAATGCAATAGAAGTCAACACCGCCAGCGCACGCATGTAAAGATCGGCATGTGTGACAATTTACTAAGATTCTGCTAGTGAAAATATGTCAATTCATCTATGCATGAGCTTTCGAAATGACATCTATCAAATGGTGCACTTGTGAGTAACAGATTAGCAAGCCCACAGTTGTAGAATGCTTACAACGAGACACATCTGCTACAAAGACCAATTGGAGGAGAAGGAATGATCATCGAGATAAACGAAAGCCTATTTACTAAAAGAAAGGCAAACACTGGCAGAGCGCTGCCACAACAGTGGGTATTTGGTGGCCTATGCCGTGAGACACATGATGTTTTCCTGCTGGCAATGGAAGATAGAACTTATGAAATTTTACTGAAGATGATTGTTGACAATGTTCAGCCTGAATCAACAATACACTCTGACTATTGAAGAGGATCAGACATCCAAAATTGAAAGAGCAGGCTTCGTCCACGTAACAGTAAACCATAGATACAACTTCATGATCAAGCTGCTGGGGCTCATACCCAAACAGAAGAGCGAATGCGGGGAAGGGGGAAGTGCAAAGCGACGAAACAAGAAACACTGTAGAACAGCACAACAGCACCACTTTAAGATCTACCTAGCATAATTCATGTGACAATCTAGACTCCAATACAACGTTAACGCATTCTATGTGATACTGGAAGACATGAGCAGATACTGGCCACCCGAGGAACTACCTATACCAATGAACCACTAAGCACCAACAGATATACACCCTTCCAAAACATTGGTTACACTTTACAAATTCAAACCCTCCCTAGAACTTGAGAAGCTAAAAATCTAATGCAAATACTAATACCCCCCCCCCCCAACAAATAAACATCCTCCCCCAACTTATAAAATTTTAACACCAATCCTAAACCCCTCCTCCCCTCTAAACAACTAAACATCCTTCTCCCAAAGACTAAAAATCTAACACCAATCCTAACACCCCCCCCCCAGTGCCACCATCCCATCCACAAGAACTAACTAACCCTCCACCCTTTCCAAAAGAACTAACATATGCTGTTTTTCTTCCAAGCTATCCTCTTCAACTGCGCTCAAATATAGGGTCACAATAAATGTAATGTTTTTGTTAACACTGCGTATCTCCCCCTATGAAGTTTCGTACACTAACACAAGTTATGTTTTTGTAATACTATAGTTTGTTCCGCAAAAAAAATAGATCACATCTGCTAACCTGAAACATTTTTATACTATATTCCTTGCATGTCATATCAATTTTATTTTGTGGTTCCATTTCATGTTTATTCATCCGTAACTTTATTAAAACCTTTTAGTTCAAATGCTGATCCTGTGTATTATTCAGTGTAAAACTGATATTTAAACCTTTTTTATATTTTGTTTCAATGCTTTCTTACCTAACTTTATAGCACTTTAACCCTTTAGCTACTACATTGTTCTTGGTAACCAATCTCAGCTGTGCTCTATTTTTTCACCTATGATTTTTTCCCATGTTTTCCTTTCCTTTCCTATATAAAAATTAAAGTTTCTCTAGCACTAGCTTTTTAATTGACATCAGAAAATATATATCACATGTTTTACATGTATTGAAGATTTGCAATTTTAAAATGTTATATTTCTAGCAATGATGGGATTAAAAGCAAAATTGATAGCATTCAGGATGTAGCCATTAAATCAACTTTTTTTGGCCGAAGTGATTTTCTAGGCAATACAACCACACAGTATGGTCCGGATGCGTATATTTTTATGGTGGTATTTGAACGAAGTATCTTCCCATCACAGAGCCTGACTATGATAGGATAGAAAACACACAAAAACAAGTTAACATCTTTAGCAGTAAGAGGGTGGAATGAGTAAACTAGCAAGTAGCAGCTAAAGGGTTAAGTAATAATAATCCAACAACAATAACAGAAAATTATCTAATAAATGAAGTATCTTAAATTCTTCATAAAACAAATCATCATCATGTGCAGTGCCAGGTGGTGCAAATGATCATTGATCTCCACAACACTGTATCTGTGGTATAGTGTATCAGTTCTACTGCTGACTTTCTATCCAAATTGAAGTATAAAATTTAGATTATGTTGCACTATTTTTAATAGAACCACACAATTAAATAATTTGCAAAGTCAAGTCTAGTTATAAAGAGAAAGAATAATAATAAATATTAAAACCTATAACCCCACAAGGTCATAGGGGTGTGTCACATTGGAGACATCAGCACAAAAAGACCTCCAAACACATCTATTAGTCATTTGGAGGATTGTAGAAAATCATGACCAGACCATTCATTGTTCAATCCAGGATTATTTTCTTTATCTGCCTCTGATAAAGAAAAATACCACAACAGCAATAAGCAAACATTATGCTAATAAACTAAATTCTATTTCTTCTACATAGTTCATTATTGTGGTACCTTGAACCTGATGTGAAAATCTGGAAGAGTCCAAATGGAGAATCATTGGCAGTAATAATGATTGTTCTAGTTTTTATATATCCTAGCACAGCTCCACCTATTGGTGCTTGCAGTGTCAAAGTAAAAGTTTCCTCTAACTCTGGAAAATCATCATTCACTGCCATGATAGTCAAAACAGCTGTTCCCTAATGAAATAAAGAAAGGAAAATAAACATTAAAAATGTTATTACATTTTTTTTTCATGATAATACATTTTCAATATTTGAATAGTCTTCACTTCTGTCATTAACTTCTCAGCATCAGCGTATGTATGCGTGTCCATATTTCTTATTTGTAGGCATAATATAATGGCAGTGCTCTGGGTTTGTTTGTTTGTTTATTTCGATCCTCCGAAATACAAGCGATGAAGCCCAATGGGAATGGGATGGGGAAGGGGGGTTCTCCACCAGAGCTTTCTTTCATAATCAGAAAACTCCAACTATTAGCAATATGCAATGCTTTGAGAATACTCCTACTCAGAATGCTATGAATGTATATATAAAGGTCACCCAATCACATGAAAGTCACAAAACATTATGTGGTATTAAAATTAGCAGCGACTGATCACACAGTTCTTGATGCTCGATTAGAAACCAGCATCAAGGCACAAAAGACATTCCCATAAGTGCTCCGCTCTCCATTCCAGTAGCCATTCAAGAGCATGCAAACTCAAAGTCCCAGTCAGATATTGATTATTTGATCATTGTAACATTTCAGCGAGGATACACTTTCTCTCCTCATCCTTGGATATCCCCATATCTATCATTCTTTGTATATGCACATTATCACCTCCAGCTTCGTTTTCTTCAGTCTGTAGTAAATCAATGACAGCCATTATTAGGTCCACCGATCTTTCTTCAATAATGTGCAATCAACCACATTGTATGTCAATGAGTTTGGTCTTTCATTGTCTCTGACCCCTGCATGACCAGGGCAGTGTATCCATGTAATGTTTTCGACAACAAAGTTGTTCACTAATATGACCAAATCCTTTCTCAACTTGCACTTTTCTATATTCTGTAGCATGCTCTGGGAGTCAGAGAGTATCACCGTGTGAGTTAATATTTCAGTCGCCAACTGAGTGCTGCAGTCACTGTTTCTATTTCCATTTTCATGCTCGATGTGGTGGAGTAGGAAGACGATTTTTCAAGCGCCATTTTGCACTCTTATATGCAAAAAAAACTCACCCGCACTTATTCATTTCTCTGTTGACTGAGCCATCTGTATTTATGGTTATGAGTGCATCTGGACACATTCTTGTACTATTACCTCTGTCCTAACACCAGTCCATTGTAGGCCTATTACTACATTTGTAGGACACTTTTTCTCTTTGTCCATCTCCACCAATTCTTTCCCTACTGCTTCTAATTCATACACTCTGAGCAATGTGTCCTCAGTTTCTCGGCATCCAAGTGACTTTCAGCACTTAATTCATTTTTTCTTTGTCTCATCTAGATTTTAGTGTAAGACATGGTGGTCATTTTTTGCTACACTAAGGTATGCCCTTACCTGCACCACTTGATACTGTACCTTAATGCTGGGTAAACCTAACAAGAATCTCATGATAATGGGGGTATATCTTAGCACAGCTCTCATTTTGAATTCTTTCCAATCTATCAAATTTGGTCTGTGACAGTTAAGTAGACAGAGGACATAATTGATGATAGATAACACTAATGTCTGCAGCAGCAAAATAGGCCTTGTATGGTTCATCAGTGTAATTTGTTCAGAAATCCCATGGAATTATCATACTCTTTGAGTGATAGGCCCACTCTTGACATGTAGCTTTATTTATTATTAAAAGGGAAGATTTTATATGTAAAACCTTAATACAATTAACTGTGTTCTTTATGATTGAGTCTTTAAACCTTGCTGTTATCAATGTATAATGAATCAGTCCCTGATACATTTTATTTCAGAGTTTACCAAGTTAAAAAAAGTGTACATATATTCTAAATGTATAGAAAATTATACTTTTTGGAATTCCCGACATAAGTGCTTTGATTCCAACACTTTACGTTGAAAGAAAACAGGTACTGATAGGAACATTAAATGCAGACATATTTATTCTAAGCAGCTCTGCCGTTCCTGTACAGATTGTATGAAAATGATAATGAAATGTCACTGAAAATTAAACAGAGCAAGAAGGCGTAAACAAGATTGAAGGTTGAAAAGATGTAGAAGGTTGACTTTACTCCATTCTTCTTCTTCGGCGTTCATTCTCAAACTCTCACTGGATTTCCTTTATAGCAGGAACATGATCCTACTAGATTTCCAGCAGGATGTAGTCCAGAGAATGGAAATGTGTCGCCATTTTATTTGCACTAATGGGCTGACACATCCATCTTCGGCAAGATTCTATTCAGGGTACCCCATATGTACTCCGTGCCTCTCAACAAAGTAGCATCCTGCCTATCGAGAGTACCACTCATAGCACACAACTCCATAGTTTTAAGCAACATTCTACAAAAATCTCTTAAAAATCCACTTTATAAACTAGACATCGTGAGCAGAATTAAAACCTGTGACTTCTTAAGCATAATATGAATGGCATAATCACTATGCCAGGAAGATCCCCAAAGATTTACAAAGTGTTATATGATCATGAATATTAATACATAAAAACTAGAACCTGGTCATCCAAAAAAGTAATTGTCCCAAATTGCGGTGATAAATCATTAATAGGCTGTTCCACAGACGATGTAATGTTGAAAGGAACCACAACCACACCAATTTTTCCTGGCCCACGTCTTAAAAGAATGTCCACCTTGTAAAAGTACCAAACCAGTCATGTAAATAAATATGTAAATAATTTATACAACTACAACTACTATAATTGCTTTAAATTTGAATTTCCCAAGCAGTTAAAAAAGTGCACACTTACTGATGAAATTTCAATATTACTTTCATAATATGATTCTCTGAACTTAAATTCAAATAGAAGTTATTGTCTGTCAGTCTATGCTTATCATGGTCAAAATTGACCAGTGTCAGAATGAGAAGTGCATCCATAGATTCTTCCAACATTTATAGTGTTACATTGAACTAATGTCATGAATGTAAAGACTGTCTCAATTATGAGCCAACCATTAGACTTGCAAGAAAAGAGCTTACTTACAGGTCATTGTGTCAGAATTATCTGAACTTCTATCTCCTATAGTTCTTAATAGTTGTATGCCCTAATGAATTCAATGTGGACACACATCAATGGTCAGAAAGGGTGATATCTCTTCAAAAATAAGCTACAGTCCCTTACCTATCAGTCAAAATTACCTTGTCAATGTGTTGAAGATGAATTGAGAGATATATATTGCAACTATTCAGTGATTGATTGTTTTATAATGATGATGTTCCTCCTTTGCAAGCGAAGATCAGCATGGCATGAAAAACAATAAATGGGGTGAACAAGTAGAAAAACAACAAAACATTTGTGATTGTCTAATTTGGCTAGTGTGAACATTTGAATGAGGACACACACAAAATTATACAATGATTGAAAGAATTTGGTATAGGAATAGGACTGAAATGCAGAATAAAGGGTAGGGCTATATTCTAACAGTGTGAAACTGAAATCACAAGCACAGACCTATATATACAAAAACCCATAGGTTTGTCCTGAGTATAACAAGATTGATTCTTTAGTACTTTCAAGGAAGAAAATTAATACATTTAAAACAATTCCAATAAGCTTGCCATCAAAACTATAGGCTACTTACTGATAATAATGCACTAGTATTTATGTAGGATATGTTTAAGGACACCATAGTCATCTACAGTAGATGACTTCATTACATTTCTGGGGGCCTGTCTGGATCTACAGTCAGCGCCATTGCTATGCCTTAATTCATCCATAAAAATTCATACAAATTTAAGCTCATATGACATAAAATTCCTGCCACAAGAAGCTAGGAATACGTCACAATCTAAAGGTCAAATTCCTTTACACATTACAATTGTAAGGAGAAAGCCTGCTGATTTTGTCAATGAATTTCTGAAATGACGACTGTGGATTCCGGAGCCATATTTTACTATTAAACATAGTTCAATGTGGTATGGTTTGTGATCATCGTGGTAAGTAATATCTACATGTTTTAGTTGTTATATTATAAGAATCATTTAGAATGTTCATACATTCATTGAATAACACAAACACAACATGTATCAGGGGTGCCACCTGTCGGCATGGAAAATAATTACATTGTATGTTGGTCAAGACCTTGTGTTGAACAGACGGGCATTGTATGTGATTTCCACATGTTTTATTAGTTTGTTCAATCCATATTATATTAGTTTGGATATGAAACAACATATACACAACACGATTAGGTATTTAGGATGATTTTATCAGGTTGCCAGACATTGTTAAAGTATAGGTGCGTCAAGAAATTGTTTTTGCAATCTTTGTAATTGTAGTTTTGAGATTTTCTCTCCATTTTCAACTTCACAACTTGCTCATAACTGTCACATCACACATACAAGAACAAACACGATTATATGCATTATTCACTCCTTTATTTACATGTGCAAAAATTATTTTGATATCTTTACCCCAAAAAAAAGTTATTATGCTTACCAAACACTCACCAAAAAATATGCACATTGTCAAAAAAAGGGTCTGGGCCCGGGGGAGAAATTACATAAATTTAATCTGGGGTCCTAAACGTTAAAATGTGTGCAATATCAGTAACTATAGTGTTAAATGTATCAGTTGTCCACTTTTAACATGCTGCTGACACATAAATTCCCACATTTATGATTTCTTCATTTGTTTACAGTGATTGTACATATATTTGTTTGTAATAATTCATGCAATAGATAGGCCTATAATAATATGAACATATTTAAAACAGACATAATATACCACATTTTGTAAGAAAACTTATGTATGTGTTCTTAGTATTAAAATGATCTAGGAGTTTATTTTAATTTATATCTATGACATTTATCAGTTAGACCATTCAAGCAACTGTGTTTACAAGTTCTATAGCACAACTAATACAACAAACAATGGCATATATTATTTATATTATTTTAATGCATGCACATCATTTATGGCAAGTGCTTTGGAAAACTTTTTTTCAGAATATTCATTTTTTTCCTCAAAAGTTCTCAATCTGAGTAGATTCTTAAATTTTTGCCAGTTAGCATGATGTAAATCCAGAGAAACAGTGCATCAAAGTTTAAAACATGGCTTCAATATTTGAGCCTTTGGCTCGACACATCTGACTTCATCATGGCATTATGAGATCATTTTGACCTTTTAGTCAAATCCCACTCTAAACCCTCCTTAACCATCTCTTACAACAGGTATGGCATGTAGCAGCATTACTATTCTTTTGCTCCCCCTTTCAGATTCTGACAACACACAGTCAAGGTCGGTTCAATGGTCAGTATCTACTAATGTCACTATTACTAATGGTCATGACTATTTATACCCAAAGAGAATATTGTTGAGTATAGGCTATATAATGCTTTACCTGAGAATCAGTGGAGTTTGTTTCTGTCTGTTCCCTAAGATATATTGGGTCTAGACTATCAAACGTAATCACACCTCCAGACTGATCATTTGACAAAATTGTTACTGTGGCTGAAAAATATTCATTGTATAAACATTTTAATTAAACTCAACTAGATAAAACTGACCTTGACAATTTTTCATCATCATCAAGTGCAGTCTCCACATCAGATGTTGGTTTCAATGGACCTCTAACAACCTCTCTATTGTCTTGGTTGTGTACATTCTGACAGACTGTACACATTCCATCTCATGTTTCCCTCCAATTTATAGCTCTGTCTTCCTTCTGTTCACCACCCCTCAACTCTACCTCCAAATAAAGTCTTCAACAAAGTCTTTTAACTCTATCTGGACCAATTGCTGATCTAATACATATTTTTATGTTAACCAAATTTCTTACTGTTACATTCCAGAATACTTCCACTTCCATTTTCACTAAAACAAACATCTTTTGTCTTTAAAAACTGATTGTTTTTACTGTAACATTTGTTGTTTATTACTGAGAAGTGATGGTAAGTCCAACTGCTTCTTGACACACTGTCGAACAAGCTATTGTTATTAACTATAGCCTTTCAGAGACACAAGAGTGCAGTTGCAATTATAATTATAGTTTCAATCAGATAAATAATAAAAATGATCAAAGAGGCTTGAATTATGTTTAGGTACTATTAATGCTAGTCGCGTATACAGAAACTGTCAACTCCTCGGTAACATTTAAAAGCAGTGATGTCATAACTAGTTCAGAAAATAGAGTACCTAGTTCATTGAAACTAGTGGAAGTGATAAATCTTTATGGGAAAGTATTTTACCTAATAGACACATATTACCGCATACTGTAGAAAGTAAACACAGTTTGTAAATAATAAAAGTGTAATGATGTATATTTGTTACATTAATTTATTTTTTTTTAATTTCTGATGTCATTAAGAAAAATATTCATAAGATTAACATTATTGGGCATAAATTATCAAATTAATTGTGCATTGACCACAACTAAATACCCTATCATTAAATACTAGAAAATGTGATCAAGTTATTGATAAATTAGGTCAGTTACAATATATCTATTAACAAATTATAGGCTACTAATAATTTTCCATTTTACAAATTGTAATTATACTTTTCAAAAACAACTTACTGAAATGTTGATTTTCTGTAACCATTTTCATTTTCAGTGATACATAATATGCAAACCATTTAGCAATATTATAATAATAAATCATAATCAGATTTAACAAAACCTGGTGACATTCATCTACTACTAAAAATTAATTTGGTCCAAATCTATAAAAAAGAGATCCTGAAATATTTCATATGTTCACAATATTTTATTTGTTTACATCGCATCAGAATTGTCATTTCAGTTACTGATTTGGTTCTTTGTTCTTCTGGTGGTCACCAGCATTTGTCCCTTGCGTGTTGTTTGATATACCATCTTGGTGTGATCAAACATCATTGACTGAACATCCAATCTTGTGCCACAACTCCCTCCCACATTCATATCAACATTGTCTTTCACTTTGGTGTTTTCCTTACACTGGCACTTTGTTTCCAATCATGTTTCCATGTTCAATATATGCACTTGCCTATATGTATATCTTCTCTTTTGCCCCACCATTTTCTTCTCCCTCTCTGCATTGTTCCCCCTCTCCCTTTTAATAAACATGTTCACTCATAAAGATGTATCTGTATAATCTTTGTCACTCTACTTGGTCTTGTCTATTACCCACCATAGCCTACATCCTTATTTCTATTGACATTCTATTTCTTGATCATCCCTTGCAATATCACCGTAGTTCTATTATAATTTATGTTTCATTAATATACACTGATACGTATGTATATTGTTGTATGTGGTAAAACTTGTCATATTATTATGTATGCATGTGTGAGTGTGCACATGCATGCATGCTTTGTGTATTTTTTGAGTGTGTATTTTCATGTCTGTTTTTGTATGTATTGTTTTCTCTTTTTCTAATGGCCCACGCCATGTGGCGTTAGTTATCATGTCTTTTCACAGCCAATTTTATGTACTGTCACTAATTTCCTATCATGATTTTCCCCTAACCCTCATGCTCTTCAATTTGCTTGTTGTTACAATGTATCCCATCTTTCCTCTTTTCATTATGTGTCCAAAACATGTGGACTGTCCCTTTCTGATGCGGGTAAGCATCTTTCTTTTTTAATTAACTTCTTTAAGATATCTTCATTATGCTTTTTATCTGTCCACAGTGTTCTGAACATTATTCAATAAAACTACATCTTTGCTGCATCTATATAATTTTTCCCTATTTTTCTGATTGTCCAAGATTCACTTCCATGCAGCAGAAATGGTAATATATAACTTATAATAACTCTTCTTCTCATCTCAATTAGCAAACATATATTACATAGGATGTTCATTTTGTGAAATGTTGCCTTTGCCTGGGTAATTCTGCATTTGATTTCTTTAACACATCTTCCAACTGATGCACCTAAATATTTGAGTATGTTGTAATCCACCTATTCACCACAAACCAAAGCACACAGTGTAGTGAATGCTTCACCCCAAGTTTTCATCACGATATAACTATTTATTTACATATAAATTATTTGCTTTGAATCCATTTTTATCTTTCTGTAATTTATTTGTATATTTACAATTGTATCATCACACTTAAGATACTGCTGATATTAACGTCTAACAAATTATAAGTCCTTTGTTTTGACCTTATTTTGCAATGATATTCATGATTAGTTGTAACAGCGTTTCATTCTCGGCAATCAAAACTGTACACAGGTTATCTCTACGTATCTATGTTTACTTCCTTCATTCTTTCTATTAATGTTATCAGGGTGTATGGCATTATATGTGCCTCTGCCTTCTACAAATCCATATTACTCATCTCTGATTGCTGGTTTGATTTTACTTCCTATTCATATCATTACATTCTGCATCATAATTTGTGTCACGTGATTTTCATTAAGCAAATTGTGCAGTGTTCTAAACAATCTATTGGTACTTGGTTGTTTTGGTAGAGCTGTAGAGATAGATTTCAAGATCTTCAGGTATATATCCACTGTTGTGGATGTAATTCAGCAATTTTGTTACATCTTCTATACCCAATTTATCAACAGCTTTATTTTCTTCAGTGTTAAGGTTATCTAGCTCTGGGGATTTATTGTTTTTCAGATGTTTAACTGTGTCCTCTTCATCTGCTTTTACTATTGATGGCCCCTCACATTGGTCATGCATGTTTGTTTCTGATTTGCTCCCTGTCATCATATAATTCTTTTATATACTCTGGCCATCTGTTTATTATTTTCTCTTTCTCCATTATTATTTTACCATATTTCCTTTTCAAACAACTATTAGTTGACTGCACTCCTTTAATATTCTGTCATATTCCATCCTATTAGTGTGTCCATGCCATCTGAGTTTATATAAATTAAGCACAGAAAATACTGTGGTATTGCTGGTTTTTCTATATTTCAGTGTTAGTGAATTTATGCAGGAATTGTATGTAGGCAGTGCATGTGAAAGTTGTTCACTTTCTTGTATTTATGCTTACATGTATGTAGAAGTATCTGCTTCCAGTAAAAATTGATATGAATCCAGATATGAATAACTACAAACCAGATATGAATAACTACACTTCTTTAATTCCTGCATCTTACCTCTAACTGCTTGGCCTAATAAAGCACCATTGCCAAGACTTGCAAGAATCACCTGAAAAATCTCAGCAGGTTCAGGGTCATTATCATCTAAGATTGTTATTAAAATACTCTTTCGTGATTCTCCATCAGCAAACACCAAGTTCTGAAATACAATACACAGAATAAAAAAAATACTAAATGTTCTTTCTGCTAAATTTACAATAAACTAAAATTACTCAACAAATTTTACATACCTTATGTGCAGTTTTTTACAATGAAACTTGCAACACTTTCAACAATCATAGTAGGGAAAAAAAACTATAATATATTTGTCTGTCATACCTATCAACTTGTACAGTTTTCCCATATTTTGTACATTCTTAAAACTAGTTTCACTAGTGTGGCATTAATAATTGTACATTTTGAAATCATTCTCCTCAGCATGCTTCAGACAGATAATTTTGTACATTTCTCTTCTCCAAGGTTCACATCATCAATTGATTTCCAATAGTTTAAATTAAAAAACTGTGTAAACTAAAAATAAATACACAGAAAACTGCTTACAGTATTTTCTTACAGTCACAAAAAAGCCAAAAGATCTGTCAACATCAATATGAGTAGGGAATTATTAACAAAGGAAGCTTTCCCTGTATATCTTGGAGTAAAACTAGAAAGACAACTAACATTAAAAGACAAATAAGAAAATCTCATTGAAAAAAAGTAAATGCCAAAACCTCATTAAGAGACTAGCTAGTACAAACTGGGGAGGGGGTAGACAAACAGACTCTCCACCAACTGTATCTCAGTCATGTGGGATCAGTAATGGATTATAAACTTCCTCTGCAGACTATTGTAAGCATTACTACCATCTCAACAAAATAATTTAAGTAGGAAGCCAGAGGACAATTTTAAAAATTCTTGAGACTAACGGGAATTGAACCAGTCCGTTCAACGGCACCAAATCGCCTAGCAACTATTGAATACGCGTTCTTCCATACTTGACTAACCGCATCTAGAAGAAAAGATGCGATTTCGTCAAGACATTCGAAGCATGCACTGAAAGTTACCCGAATGGACCGATCGAGACAAGGACTATTACAACAACAACAAACATCCTGTACTAGTATTGAAATATCCTCAGTAACAACATACATATAACATTATATCCGTATTAGTTATAAAAGGGCCAATAGGTCTTCTTGTAAACATGGATAACACATATAGACAATACAATTTTGCTACAAATAATTGTTTATACAAGTAAATTTAAGTAGGAAGCCAGAGGACAATTTTTAAAATTCTTGAGACTAACGGGAATTGAACCAGTCCGTTCAACGGCACCAAATCGCCTAGCAACTATTGAACACGCGTTCTTCCGTACTTGACTAACCGCATCTCCAAGAAAAGATGCAATTTCGTCAAGGCATTCAAAGCGTGCACTGAAAGTTACCCAAAGGACCGATCGAGACAAGGACTATTACAACAACAACAAACATCCCGTACTACGAGGCGTGTTCAAATGAAAACGGGACTTGTGGATTTATTTAAAAAGTATCATACGCAATTTAATATTTTCAACGGAATTGAACAAAGCAACCACTTGTGAATAAGAATGCACCTGGGTTCATCAGAAAAAATCTCCGTATGCATTTAGGCAAGCATCCCACTGTTTAGGTAGACGTCGAATGCCGTCCGAGAAAAAGTTGCGTGGCTGTTCTCTGAACCATGTGGTCACCGCTGTCTTCACGTCTGCGTCGCTGTTGAATCGCTGTCCCTTTAGTGCTTTCTTCAACGGCCCGAACAAATGGAAATCACACGGGGATAAATCGGGACTATAGGCTGGGTGATGAAGAACTTCCCAATTCTTCTTTGCCAATGTTTCCTGCACAATTTTTGCGACGTGCGGACGAGCGTTGTCGTGGAGAAGAATCACACCTTGAGAAAGTCTGCCTGGTCGCTTAGCCTTGATGGCCTTATGCAGCTTGTCTAAAGTGTCTTTATAATGGGCGGCATTGATGTTGACACCAGGTTCCTTAAAATCAGTCAACAAAAGCCCTTCATGGTCAAAAAATGCAGTCACCATAACCTTCCCAGCAGAAACCTGTGTCTTGAATTTTTTGGGTTTTGGTGAACCTGGATGTTTCCATTGCATGCTGTCAATTTTGCTGCTCGGTTCATAGTGGTGGCACCACGATTCATCACCTGCCACAATGCTCAACAGAAATGCATCACCCTCTGCCCTGTAACGCATCAGGTGGTTCAAACTCCACCCCATCCGTTCTTCCTTATGGTGGTCAGTCAACATCCGTGGGACCCACTGTGAACACACTTCCGATAGTTCAATTTCTTCCGAACAACCATGTGGGCTGTCCCAATTGACATATGGAATTCTTCTGCAAGCGAACGAATGCTCCGACGACGGTCAGTCAGTACTGCTTTATCAAGCACGGCTATGGCTTCTTCTGTTGCAACAATATGCGCCTGACCTGGCCGTGCAAGATCTGCCGTTAACTCACGTCCGTCTTTAAACATACGCACCCACTCCATCACTCTGGTCCTCGACAAACATTTGTCACCATATGCTGCCTTCATTCTCCGATGAATGTCTACTGCTTGACATCCTTCAAATGAAAGAAACTGGATCACAGCACGCTGATTCACTTTGGACGGGTTCGGAATCACACCCGCCATATTGTTAACAGTCTTCTGCAGCACATATGCATGCTGGGAAGATTAACACGTGACCGTATGTAAATTATTGGATACTCATTACTAGTGCAAAATGTCATCAATATCAGTGCGCTCTATCACGCGTGGTGTAACAAGTCCCGTTTTCATTTGAACACGCCTCGTAGTATTGAAATATCCTCAGTAACAACAAACATATAACATTATATCCGTTAGCAAAATTGTATTGTCTATATATATGTCTATTGTCTATCCATGTTTACAAGAAGACCTATCGGTCATTGTATAACTAATACGGATATAATGTTATATGTTGTTGTTATTGAGGATATTTCAATACTAGTACAGGATGTTTGTTGTTGCTGTAATAGTCCTTGTCTCGATCGGTCCTTTCTGGTGACTTTCAGTGCACGCTTTGAATGTCTTGATGAAATCGCATCTTTTCTTGGAGATTCAGTTAGTCAAGTACGGAAGAACACGTGTTCAATAGTTGCTAGGCGATTTGGAGCCGTTAAATGGACTGGTTCAATTCCCGTTAGTCTCAAGAATTTTACCATCTCAACACTGAATACGGTACAACACAGATGTCAACTTATAAATTTGTATTTATTTCCATATTTCAATAAAAACGTCCATATTTAGAACCAATAAAAAAAACACTAAACTTGGTAATTATTTTTTTGCCCCTCAATATGAGCCTGTGAGATAAAAACATCTGCATTAGCAATAAATACTGGAAAATGTAACACCAAGTGACCTTTTTTTTAAAAAAACTTTAGAAAAAGAAAGGGATTTTTTTGGGGGGGGGAAATCTGTATTAATATGGAAAATCCGCACTAGTTGACACCTATGGTGCAAAACCACGCTCTGAGACCAATCTGTGGTGGAATGCGATCAACACTCACAGCAGTATGTGAGATAGATGCAAATGCAGAGTCACAGGATATCAGATGGAAAAGAACGCTGATGGAAGAAGTAGATGGAAAATGGTGGAACAATGCATCTCTGTTCTCTGGGCTACATTCTGCTGGAACTCTAGTAGAGCATTGTCTAACTACAATAAAAAAAATATAACGGTAGCAAATGGAATTTGAACCAGGTCCATTCAACTGACACCAATTTACCATGCAATATGAATTAACATATTTTCCAAATATGACCAATCCACATCCCTACGGTCAAATTCAGAAAATGTGTTAATTCAATTTGTGAAGCGAATCAGTGTCAGCTGATTGGAACTGAATGACTCCAATCCCATCTATTATCTTCTTATTTTTTTATGCCTCCTAACTATATTATTTATTTACTCTTCTTATTTACTCTAATTATATTATTTTACTCTTGCTACAAATGAGATCTAGAGAGAGTTTGAGAACAAATTCAAACAACAAACCTATAAGCACATATATACCAGGTTCATCTAGCAAACATAAGCATAGAATATCTAAGTAAATGTTTTTTTTATAATACTTGAAGTATATCATGTATAGCAGTACATCTTAACTCTTGTGGCACCTCAGTCCAGAGTAAAATAAATTGTATTCTTTCAATGCCAATTCCACACAAATTCTATATAGTTATAAATAACTTAACAACTTTGGTTAAGGAGATTCTCTCAAGGCATGGCATGGGGCCACAGCCCAGTGGTTGAGAAGCACTGTTGTATAGGACATATATTTTCAACTATTGTCTGGCTGTCAAGCACTACATATAATGTTTCAGTATCATTGTCAACAACAGTACCTCAACAACATCCATTAACCCTAGACACCCTTACAGTTATACAGTTATTTTGTCCATATACAACCAGACCCTGTACATCTAGTTCAGGGTGCAAAAACTAGAGCCACTGTCTTCTTTCCAGGCATGTCACAGGAGACGACTAAGAAAAGTTGAGGGATAGGCCTGTCAAAAGCAATTTTTATTGCACTGACACTGTCTTGTGTCAATTTCTTCCTTTGTCTTATGTAAAATGGACCAAATGGATGATGAAGAGATGCAGGCCAGTGACCATTGCATCTTTGTCATTTTGTGGCAGACTCCTGGGTAGTGGGGAATACTAGGTATGCCATCACTGCAGATAGTGCAACAGACCTAATGGAAAATGATGAACTAGTCGGCCTAGATGTATATTCTTCCCTCTTGGTAGGTCGTGCTGATTCTGGGATATTACCACACTGGATTGCCTCTCTTTTTGGGGACTAAATATACATCCATATGTCCCCTAAGCACAACCTTGGCTTTGAATCAGAAAACCTTATGTGTTTGAGTGTCACTTCAGTTATTCGTCTAAGGAGGACCTATGCTTTCATCATATAGGCAATCTGCTCCCAGCTAAGGGGATTAGTTCATCATCATCATCATCATACAGTAACTTCTTTGGTGCAGCTAGTAAATGTATTAATCTTTAATCACTTTAGAGAGGAAGAAATATAGGGAATATGCTGTAATGTAGAAATGAGGAATGTCAAGTGTACAAAAGCACAAACCAAACAAACTAATTTCACAAATGGAAATTAACACAAACTTTAGCAACTGTAAGATGCCAGGGCATTCATTTCATTTTCCCCACTCATATTTAATTGATCGAAGGAATCAAGGAATGAATAGGCCACTGTATTCTGGGAACAATACATTCTAAGATAATTCAGCGCTGCCTTCCCTAACCACATCTATAGACGACTTATCAGATGTGGCGATACTGCCACTGCGTTCTGACAAAAATACAGCAGACGGTAAAGTCTAAGCGGGAAACGATGCAATGAAAGAACGACGAGACAAATGGGCACCATCAGATCTCTATGTTTTTAAAAGATACAGAAGAATTTGAACTTGGTTACCTGTATGTTTACCCTCTAGGGAGTATACAGTAATAAACATGAGAGAGGATTGTGAAATGAACATACGGGTATCAATTACGGCAGTATGACATGTTTGCAACCAGTTTTCAAAAGCAGGAGGCACAGTTCAGACACCTTCCACTATTGATTTCCCTCCCCCCCCCCATTCCCCCTCCCTTCAACATGGGATTTTAAAAAAACTGCAAGACTGTCAAAGGGGTAAAATTTCAGAAGAGGCGTGTTTGTGCAAGACCGTTGTGAATAGAAGACCTCTGTACAGAATTAATTAGGACTTCATTCATTATGTTTATGATTATGGTCATTGGTCACTATTTATATACTTGGGAGTCGTATATCAAAAATAGACAAGGTCAACCAATGACACACACAGAAATAATCAAAATCTGCCTTTAAGATGATGTTTACATTTTCTGTACACAGATCTCATAGCACAGTAGACAGTCACGGTTTGTGCATATTGTAACTTTTGTCCCTTTACCGGTACATCACAACATGTAGGTGTGTGGGTTAGAATTCCTTTGTTTAGCCTAGGTAGTGTTTCGGACATCATTATCAAGTGCCATCTCTGCAACGAAGGTTGACTCAACAGAGATCCAACATCCCGTCTCCTGTCTTGATGGTGCACTTTGCTATAACCTGTCTATAACCTGACTATAACCTGTCCAGCTCATGTTGTTACTCTCCCACTTGCATCTCTTTCTCGACTTAACTCCTCATTTTGGACAACAAGGAGGAAATTTGTGGTAGGCCTACTATTTGTGACATCACAGATTTCACCTAACTGATGTCATTTTCCCAGTAGAATTCCGACTTGGAAGAATTTGAATGACTGTTGAAGGTTTTGAATGACTGTTTGTAGGCCTACTGGTATAGCTACGTTTTTTCCTCTATTATGTTTCTACAGCTAATTATGTTTTTTAATTTTTATTGTAAGCAAGTCAAACCACTTTAATTTTGTCTATTCCTATAGAAGTATCTACCACAACACTATCTAGTAGACTAGGCCTAGATGATAAACATGAGTTACTCATAGATCGGCATAGGCTATTTCATTTGTTTTCTCACAGACCATTACCATATTTCGGTCACAAAATAATACCTATACTGGTATATTATTACCCTAGGAAATTTATCCTGGCTTGAATACATCAACAAAACCATGCAAGTCACAGGTTTTTGGCTTTTTTGGGTGGTTTTTTTTGCCAGTTAGTTTTTTCCCTCTGTTACTAGGATTTGACATAATTTTTCTTTTTTTAAATTTGGTTGTACTCGTTTACAGCTCGAGACCCATAAATCAATTTCAAATTTCTGTCCAAAAATTAACGGTTTATACAAGGATATTCAAGGTAAGTGGAACCTCTCAGTTATAACAGTATCAAAAAAGAGTATCCACTCACAAAGTTCAAGTCAGATGTTGTGTGTGTTTATGTTTAAACTGATGGCATGGGCTCTGTCCAGTGACCATGAACCAAAGATTGTTTTGATATCTAGCACATCACAGCTATAGGAGAGTTCAAGAATCAAAAGCACTGCATATAACTATATGGCTGAATCTAATATAAAGAATTGTGGGTAAATAAACATTTTAAAAATCATTTGCACAAAGTAGCTAAATTAAATGAATGTTAATTTTGAATTTCTCATACTATTCTATATTCAAGAGATTACTGCTTGTTTCTATTTTTATTGATTACACTTGCATCATAGCCATGAGACTTGCAAATTATTTTGTTTTAAATTCTTATATAATTTTTAAACTTATAATACTGATTTGGAAACAGAATGTATAAAACTGACTGCTTTGTGTTAAAATAAATTAGAATGAAGAATCCTTTACACAGTATGATCGTTCTAGATAACAAGAGAGGAATGTTATTATAACATCATTCAAATATTTTAGCAGATAATTAGGTCTATAGCCCATTTTAATCACAATTCTGTCTATCAAAGTTTGGTTAGGTCTATAGGCCTATCTAACAAAGCAAATTAGAAAATAAATTTATGAAAATATAAGACATATTTTTAAAAAAAACAATTTTCATTTATGAAAACAACTTCTTCTTCTTCTTTCATTCACTTGAAACATGTCTATATCTGTAATTCTGTCTCCTTAATAAAACTCACTGTCTTTTGTAGTTCATACAGTGTCCCATAGAGCCTTGATTCAATTGTTGTTTCCTCTGGCCAACATGTCTGCCTCAGCGTTTCATGCTCAGAACACTCCTGAAGTATATGTCTGGCACTCTGTGTTGCCTGTCCACATGTACACATGGCCATGTTGCCAATCTTGTTCTGATCTGTTCACAATGCGATAGTCATCCTGTGTTGGCGTCTGTGGCTCTCCCATTGACCTGATCATCTGTTTTTTCTGATGGTAGGTGATTGGTATATCTGATTGGTCTTCGGCAGCACCTTCCTTAGCCAGTTGGTCTGTTTTTTCATTTATTTATTAAAACAATTACCGGTACATATTTAAATATATATAATTAATTGTTGAGAATATCATCACAATTATACATCTTAATTTTTAATTTTCTGATGCTGGTTTTGATTTAACTTTTTCTCATGATCACTTACTCCAGTTGTCAAATTATAATCCTGACCTTGTACAGCAGACTGAGTGATGGCTTGACTATATACAAGCACACTCACTTGTCCAAATGTTCCATTTCCTCTTACCACAGTCAGGGATATTGTTTGGCCCTGTTCTGTCACTGACACACTGAAAATAAATCATTATGACATGCTACTTTGCCATGTGATAAGCAATTTAAAATAACTAATATAAAAGTATTTTCACCATACACATTTGTTTGACTTTCCGTAAAGTCTTGCCTTATCTAGTCATTTTATGATTGTTAGTTAGTTAGCCATCAGATCATCATCATTGCACTCTAGACACATCCATAGATGATCCACTCTATTTTTCAGTATGAGCTTTAGCACATGGTAACTGACTGCTCCAGCTCTGTGTTGGCTGATATCTTTTATAGTTTCAATGTTACTTGTTTGTGATAACTTCATGTTTCACCCCTAACTCCTGCATTCTGGACAGAAGAATGGTACAGAAGAAACACCCCTGATCCTTAAACTGATATAATTATTTCATTGCATTCAGAATATCTGCATGGTCCATAAGACTACCATCAGTCACTGTGGTACCTTTGACAAGTCTGCTCTTTATTTTCCTAACAACTGCATGTCCAGGAATGAAAATGAAAGTATCTTCCTTTAGATCAGACTTTGTCCACTCACTTTCACTTCATTATCTGCAGAGATACTCCTAAAGGATCTTTCTAAAAATATTTATAGAATTAGTCAGAAAACTGATATTTGTAATACTCTGTGTCTCCAGCTATTTCACTGCCATAAACCTCATCATCATCCTACTAGTGATCATATTGCAAGCACCACTTTCCTCCCTAACTTATTTTTATTTACATATTGGTAACAACCCAATTCACTGTACATGTGCAAAATAACGAACCCGACAGAGTAAATATCTCCATCATAAGGAATTCTCATTGATCAGAACCCACAGTCTTTGACCACATTCTTTACATTTAACTACATAAAAATACCATTGTCACTTTTCCTGATTGATGGCCATTTTAATGGGAGTAGTAGACATAAACATCAAATGCTTACATTCTCTGATTCCTCTTCTTCATGATCTATGCCCCCTAATATCCATATGCATTTTATAATCTCCTCTACCCTGCCAACTCATGACTGTACTCATTGTAGTCTGTTTTATGTATTCTATTTATCAAGTAGTGGATGCTTCTTGTCTGTACTGATGTTCAGATATGCCCAAACATAGAATATCTCCTCAGCATAATTAAGGGTTAGTCCAGCAAGAAGCACATTGTCACTATTTCTGTATCTTTAGGATATTCAAGAATTATATGCTCAGCTTCATTTTGGATTTTATACAGTCTGCCAATCTCTGTTATTCTAAGGGTCAGAATATTTTAGTTTTAGTTTTCTGAATCAACATTGATGCACTCTCATCAAACCTATAGGTGCTAAATTTCTTGCAGCAAATGACTAAGAAGTATGCATGCAGATGGTTCCTGTAGATCACTGGTTAAACACACACACCTTAGATGCCCCCATAAATGCCCTTTTCTGCTCGCTCTGGAAGGGTCAGAATTACCACGACATATTCAACTGATGCATAACAAACCCCTGATACAAAGTAGGACAAAGTAATTGTTCACACAATGCGGAAACCCATCACCCTCATCAATGTCAATCTTTTGAGGCTCTTATTATTGCATAATTTACATATTCACTGAAGCACAAACTTCCTGCTGTGAAGAATTATATATAGCTTAAGTTCTTGTTGCTTAAGCTTAGTGTGTTCCAGAGATTATGTTATTGCAATTATTATTTTTTTATACTACCTAAGCATCTAAATCAAGGCCGCCTTCTTACTCTCAACTAAAATCTAGTGTTGAAAGCAAAAAGTTCACAGGTAAATTCAAATAGGATGACTAAACTATTTTACTTTCTTTTATAACATAATTTTGGGCAGACATGTTTCTTATAATTATTCTGCTTCTCTTAGCCCCATCTGAAGCATTAACCATCAACAGATTTCTTCCATCAAAATCTTCTTCATCAGCATTCAATCTCAGACTCCCACTGGATCTCTCTTATAGCAGGAAAATAGTCCTCGTTCATCATAGGATGCCTTCCTTTGATTTCTAGCAGGATGTAGTTCAGAGAATGGAACTGCATTGTATCGCTGTTTTATTTACACCAATGGCCCAACACATCGATCTTTAGTGACCGTCAAGATCTACCTAAAGCAAGTCATTTAGTTTCATGTAGGTTACTTTTGCTTATATCCTTTTCCTGCTTATTTTGATCCCCAGGAATTACAAGCAAAACAGCTCTTGAATCCTTTTGAACAATACCTAAGAGATTACTTCAGAACTTTCATTCGTGCCCAGAACGCCCTAACTCTCGACTATGTGCAATGTTGTGAGAAGTAACTTCCTACTCAGAGTGAATAAATAATTGTATAGATGGTGCTGTGAAAGGGTTTCCATAAGAGGGAATTCTCACTATATATGCATGCCATCTACTAGGGGCCCATGTACTACCCTTTCTCTTTCTATGTATCTCTATCTATATTCCCCACTGTATCTTCTGCCATATAAATTCTTTTTCAGAATCATGCATAGGTATCTGTTAATCTGCATTCTTACTGCATGTTACAACAATTTTCATCTCCAATTTATGATTTCTCCATTGGTATTGTTGATACTAGTGCATTGCTTGAACTCTACATTAGGAAATTTTTTTTATTCAAAATTCTTCTATTGACTATGTTTTTATTGTTTATTCTTTCCTCTTGTAACATTTAGGGCTTTTCTCAAAACCTCTTCTTACATAATGTGATCTCTCTCTCTTATTCATTTGACAGTTAATGTTTCACATTGGTAGAGAGTTGATATGAATATGATATAATGATAGAATATCCTATAATTTAATTCATTTATTGATATTTGTTGTTGAATTTCTGACATTTTGTTATAAAATCTCTGTTAGAGCTCTGTCAGAATAATAGGTGAATTCAAGAACATTATGGAAGAGAAGACTTAGTTTAAATGGTGATTAAACTACAGTAGAATCCCTTTATAGCATATACATTTATAACAAAATTCCCTATTTATCAACACTTTTCGTGACTATTATATAATTATATAAACAATTATATCTATAATATAATAGCTGTGTTCTGTTATCTCCGGAACACTATAAATAGCGCATTTACATCACCTAATTCCTGTGTGACATTCAATCAAAGCGACTGGTGTCGCGACGTTATTGAAGCAAACAACATTTTTTTATACAAATATTATTGATGCGCTAACAGGTAAACTTCTGTATCAGCTTGTGGTTAAAGTTATCTAACATACATTATATTTAAAATATAGATATAATTTGCTTTAAATGATAGATGAAGATTATCCAATTGCAAGAAAGCATCAAAAAACAAAAAAGAGTGAAAAGTTAGATGGTTGAGTCATCAAAGACAAGAGTCACTTGATCTGATTCGTGCCATAATGCTGAAGATTATAGACATACAATTGAAAGAGAAATGCACAGAATTGATCAAGAAACCCTTAAACAAAGAGAAAATTGCCAAGAAATGAATAGAAAATTACCAACATTGTCACAGACAGCATGAAACTGTTGAGCAAACATAGAGACATCGAGCTACAGATGTGCACTCAGTGTCATAAATGCACCAGTCAAGCAATTTCAAATGAAGCAGCAAATTTTGCTGAGGTTCACGTTGCTGCACATAACTAGAATTTTCAATATTATATGCCAATTTTGTGGTGCTAAAATTTTTGGGGAATAGTCACTCTTATAATAGCGCTATTTCTTTTGCGTTAATGGGAGCAAAAATTAAAGATGGTCAAGGTTGAGGTCCATATGGTTTAAAAGTTCATGGACAAATTTATCATCAAACTTCTCATATAAAACCTCCATACAACAAAGTTCCACAGTTTGCTCAGTTGTATGTTTTGGACAGTACTCAAGCAATAGGCATTTGACAAGCACACACAGAAAATGCTACATGCGAAAGAGAAATTCTTGATGAATTTTTTCATCAACACAATAGACTAGCACAGTCGTATCAGTTAATGCATGATATCGAAACAAGATAGATTCAGAATGTTGCTCAAGCTGGAAGAGAAATTCCAACAGTAAACATGGTCTTCAAGACCTGGCCCTATAGTCAATCTAATCAACGCCGCTATAATGAATCAACATTAATGGTTTTCGTCAATAAAAATGGCGAACCACCCTTTTAACAGCGATATTCGCATTTATTCATTCATAAAATGCAAGGTCAGGACCTCGACCTTGAATGTATTTGATGAGTTAGTAATGAATTGCATGATCTTATACTCGCTTTTGTTCCCATACAGTGAGCCAGGTTGGCAAGCACATTGGAAATCTGAGGCATATCAGGGTAAGCAACCCAATAAATATTGTCCCTGGGATGACAGGTCCAGACGGGATCCAAACAAATCTAGTAAATAATGAATATACTGGATATAGCTAATTTCTGTTACTACATAAATATTTCATCAGTCTGGACAGCCATTATAATGGGATTTGAATATACTCATACACATGATCTTCAAAAAGTAATGCATACTTTACTGAGTCAGGTGCAAATTGTATAACACCTTGAGCTCCATCATTTGCAATTATAACAACTTCAGCTTCTGTTTCATTGGATGCAAGTCTTGGAGGTAGGTCAGTGTTAGATGAACCTATCAATGTAACTCCTATAAGACGTACTACAAATACCTGAAAGCATCAGTGTTGAAAGTACAAATTATTAAGTAAATTAGAACCAAGCAGGAATATTAGCAACATGATATATCACAATTTAAATATATTTAAACTCTTGTAACATTTCATCATAGATAAAACTAAAAAATAAATCATATATATACAATATGTTAGGCAAAGACAAGATTAGAAGACACTAACAGCATCATAAGCAAAATGTTGTCAACAGAAGTCAGAAATCTTTGATGTTACATACAGTGAGTACTGAAGGTGACAGAGTTATACACTATTTTAAAAATGTTCCTCTGATGGAGATAAATATATGATTTTAAAGAAGAATGCACAAATTCCCATGGAGTGCTAAAAATAGACTGTCAATGAAAGAAGTCAGCACACATATGGTAGTTCACTATCAAGATAAAAAAACAACAATCATAATTATTGTGGGCACATCATAGAACTACTTCAGGTAATGTCTCTGCATCAAAGGTAGGCTGCTACAAACTCCAACATCATCAGTCTTTATGGTATACTCTTAACAGTATTTTATCCATCTCATGTTTTCATCCAACTTGTATCTTTGTATACCTCTTGCTTGCTGCCATTTAACTTATCCTTCACTTAAATATCATAAGATAAGAAAGCTTATAAAACATGATGACAACTGTCAAAATTAATGGGGGATGAAACTGAATGAATGGAAGAGGAATGGAGTTATTATGGAAATCCTAACTGGCAACAAAATACAAAAACATCAAAATTGACGATCAGTAATCAGGGCAGACATTTGTAAGTAGGCAATGAGAGTGGTTCTGGGGAGTACTAGAGATACACCCATCTCTGTTATGAGATTTCTGCTTGATATCCCCAGCATTAGAATAAGACATCAGGTAGCACAAGTTAGGTCGTACCTTAAAGGGACAGAATACAACCACCACCCATTATACCAATGTCTAGAAGAGTCACAGGAAAAATGAATCAAGCATGGCAGATTTTGGATGACAGAAGATGAAGACACTGAGAAGAGAATGTGAATTTTAAAAATAGGAAAGGACAATGAATGGGTGGAGGTAGACAATGAGAAGAAATCACTGACTAAAGTAATAATACAACTAGATAAAGCGTGTAGAAAATGGACAGGTGTCAGGATCCAGGTTACAGAGCATGAACTCGCTCATCTACACTTGAAACCACAAGACATAATTATATACATAGATGGCTCCGTTAACAGAAACACAAATAAAAGCAGTTGGGGTTTTGTTGCCTACAGAAACGGCATGATATAGAGTGAAGGGAAAACAAGTAAAGAGATGCAAAATAGATGCAACAAAACATACCAGATCCTAGGACAGATGACACGCATTTTCAAGAACAAAAATGTAAACATAGACACTAAAGTTGCATTATACAAGACTATTATTATTCCATCACTATGCTACCAGTGCCACACCTGGACAATGACAGCACAAGACAAAAGAAAAATAGTGACAACAGAAATGACATGTCTACGAAGAATACTCGGAGTGTCATTAAGAGATAGAATTAGAAAGGATAACATCAGACAGATAACCAAAACAATACCAGTATTGGAACACATCAAAAGACAACAAATCAAGTGGTTTTCACACGCTTCCAGACTACCCACATAGCATGCCACAAATGGCCATGACACATAGATATAACGGTTATAAAGCCAGAGGCAGACCATGTAAAAGATGGATCACAGAAATCAAAGAAGCCACAGGAACAAGCTTACAAACAGCGCACAAGAAGGCCATCTCCAGAGAACTCTTCCACCCCTGACGCTACAAGGCAAACAAGAGACACAGCGTATAGATAGATAGATAAACGGCATGAAGTTGGTTGAGAAATCTTCAGCATACTCTACTGTCACATCGAGCTTGAGGATGGAGATAGAGGGAGTTACAGCAGTACTTAATTGGTTGATAACTGATACATCAACACACTCGGTAATACTCACAGACTCTCAAAGCATGCTGCGCAAGATAGAAAAACACATGCTGAGAAAAGAATGGTGGAACTTATTACAACTCAGTTGTTCAGAGCATTACATAGATATATTGCCCAAGTCATGCTGGGATCATAGGAAATGAGAGAGCCAACTTATTGGCAGGCAATACAGTGATATACGGCACATTGCTGAGAAGAGATAAAGCAGACTTAATGACGGCAGTAATAAATTCATTTCAAGAAGATGATGTCAATGAGGCTGAGAACATACACATACAGAGAATGTCAGAAATGGGAGTATCTAGAGGTGAGGAATGGAAAAGTAAATTTTTTAGAAAGTCCCAAAGATCACACAATCCACACCTAACCGGGACTCTTGAGCCTACATACACTGGATGGCTGCTGGAATGGAAGGCGGAGCATGTATGGGAAAGCCCCAGAGCACTTGATTGCTCCACGTGCTGTGAAGACAGTTTCTAATCAAGAATGAAGAAGAATCAAGAGTAAACATAATGATCAAATCACATGAGAATGATGATGATAATGTGTTAGGCTATGTCCAGAAAATAATTGTTGCATGTCATGCAATAATTTTACCTGAACTTGTTAAATGATATAATATGGCCAGTTACTTTTTTTTTTTAAATACAGACACATTATATGTACATGTTAATGATTTAACATGCAAAGAAAAATAACTACATCAAATTTTTAAAAAACAACTTTTGTAGGTAAAAGAGTTAATGTGAAGCAATTTTATAATTATTTTCATGGCTGACCTCATCAATTTCAGGAATGTCATCATCTACTATTGCAACTGATATGGTCCCTGATGTGACTCCATTTCCAATATCAATGGAACCTACTGTGAGAGATACAAAATCTTGACCTGCATAAGCTGGGTTACGCTGGACTCCCAAAGGTTTTAGAGAACCCTGGATGGCTTCATATGACACACGGACAATACCTGCAAAAACATGGTCAAAAATGATTCCGTTTACCTCATTATTTTGCATGCAGAGAATCTGAAGGTGTCATAAACGGTTCATCAAAGTAAAGTAAAACCCTTAGCAAATGACTTGCATATGGCTATAAAGTGATATTTTCTTGTCGAAATATCACTTCTTGCTCCAGATCACTTCATTTATACAATTGTGTTTTTACAGAGCATTACGCACCATGAAGTTATGTAGGTTTCTGCATATGAAATAAAGTTCTTGAGACACCCTTAAATTGCACAAAAGGATACAAGTGCTCTATTCGCTTGCAATTCTTGGGGATTTAAACAAAGAAACCAATAAAACTCATTATCTGAAAAATATGGCAAATAATAATGTATAAGATTTGTAGACCTTGTTCACATGTAGTAGGAATAATGCCTATTCTCACAATAATGTTGGAAATCACAGATATGTGAGATGTCTGATTATTGTGTGTATTTATAATACAAATGCCCTATTCAGTATAAAAACAACTCCTCAATCAGGTATATTACAAGGTTTGCTAATGATGGAAATTTACTACAAATACAGACTTTTGAAAAGTACATGAACACATCAATGCAACCAGCATAACATATGAGAAATATTAATTGAAGATCAGCAAGATTAGAAAATCTAAAATCATTCAGAGTGTTACAGCATTTACTCATAAACCAATAGTTAATAAATCTCTTGCCAATAAAAAGTCTCTACAAAGATTAAAGAGTATTACAGAATTCAGAAACTGAAATTCTCAGTATTAACATGGGTGTTGGACTCGTTACATATGTGGTTCTCAACTTGTACTATATGACATCCTGGAAGGTCGGGTCACAGCAAATGCCAGAAGGGGAGGGGGAAAGGGTGGTGGTTTGTCACAGAGAAAAAACTAAAATTGGAAGCAACATAGGACTTTCCATCCATGGATCACAAAATGATAGATATTTCAACAATATGTAATAATATATATATAATAATAAGCCTTAAAGAAAATTGATAAGGGTTTCTTTAGGTCTCAGCGGAGACCTCAGACATAAATATTGTCTGACAGAAGATATGATAGAATAATGTTTGAGAACTACTTTCTTACACAAACATGAGATGACATGTAATATTAATTTAAACCAAATAAGGCTACAAAACATAACACTAAAAAATGACCAAATCGAAAATATTTTGATGCCAATATGAACAAACATTATGGCCTCATATGTCAACATTTTCAGAGGCAACCACATAACCTGCTTGTCAAAAATTAACAATGACAAAATTTAATTATTTCATAACAAAAATAATGAAAGACCAATACATCTTGTTTACCAATACATACAGATAGGGTAGTCAGAGGTAAAGCATCACATTTTTCATGTTTTAGCATATTCTGACAAGCAGACTTAACTATGAGAGACCAAACTGCCATCAGTGTATATCAAATCCATCTTACATTAGTGTACAATTAGACTTACGTAAAACACAGGTTTATATTCCATTTCAATGGGACACCACAGACTATATCTAAAACTAGTAGGTAATGATGGGCAATGATGAGCACACAAGAAATCATAAAAATTATAATACACAAATCACATTCAACGTTTCAACCAAAAGGTCTTTATCAAGACACAAACAAAACATCAAAAGACAACGAATGGAAAAATTATCACAACGTCCAATGGAAATATGGAAATGATATGCCGGAAGGTCAGAAAGTACATAAAAATGTAAATATCTGTGGAAACGAAACAAACAAAAAGATGATTAAATGACAGAACAAAAAGAATAAAGACAAAGACCACACCAACCCAGTACTAGACATTAGTGAGGTGATTGAAAACATACAGTTACATGTAGAAAGTAGAATGAGAATTTATGAACATATGTGGAAAAAAATAACTTTGCCTATTTTTATGGAACTAGAAATCGCCACTGCAACAGGTCTAGCACCCAGGCAGTGTGTAAATGTGTGCTAAGAATAGATTGAATAAATAGATAGATTTAGTTTCAGAACTTCAATCTGAAAAAAAGGCGAGGATAGAAAATAGTTTGTAATTTCCATTTTAAAGCGAATAATGTCTTTGTAAAGTTGGATAATCATTATAACCACACACATCAGTCTCTCCCAGTTTTAGATCAGCATCTGCAACTTCCTCATGACATCGATATTTTTTCATACATTTTGAATGCGACACTTTGCCCCAATAATGGGCATCACTTTACCCCAAAATCATATTGCTAGCAACCATATAAAATCCAATTAAAAAAACAAGTAATCTGACAAGATAATGTGCTTAACTACTAAACAAAACAACATATATTTCAGTTTAAGCATTGTAAAAAATCACGATACTAGTGATAACAGCAGGCAGAATGCGAAGAATTGCAAAAACGTAGATCAAACATGAGTGAAAAAATATTACTCTGCATTGTTGAAAATGGACTCATCCTTGATCTATAGAACTTCATTGTGTCAAAGATTGTAATTTTGGCATCTGTTCTAGTCATGTGTGTAAACTAGAAACCCCATAAAAAAGGAAATAACTTGTAGCAACGTTTTGCCCCATGCGAAACTTTACCCCCTTCTACCCTATTCGGATAAAACTGGTTACATAGGCTGTTTAATATAATATGGAATACACAAGAAACATCAGAATACTGGAAAAATGTAGTAACAATACTTACATAAAAAGGAAAAAGACAGCAGAACAGATTGTAAAAAATACAGAGGTATTTCACCTGTAAGTCACACTGGAAAATTTTTATAAAGAACAATAGAAAGAATATTACGAGTTTTCATCAAATCACAACTTAACAGATTTCAAATGGAATTCTGTAAGAATAAGAGCTGTACAGATGCCATTTTTACACTCAGACAACTGACAGGAAAAGCAACTGAAAACAACAAAATGTATATCGCGTTTGTCAACCATGAAAAATCTTAAACAGAGTAGATAAACAACAACTATGGAAAATACTATCAAAATATGGGGTTCCACAACACCTAATCAACTTGTGCAGGAGTATTTACACAGGCAGTCAATGTGCAGTTAGAACGAGTGTAGAGCATTCAGACTAATTCCACATACACAGTGGCGTGCGACAAGGATGTGGTCTATCTCCTTGCTATTCATTACATATATCGATTGTATATGTAAAATTTCCAATATCAATAAATAAGACAATCTAAACAATCTCTTTAATTAAAAAAATGTTTGCAGTCGATCAAGCAATAATATCAAAAACATAACTACAACAACACATAAATAGATTCTACACATGTAGGGACTTGTAGATACATGAAGAAAAACATAGAAAAAAACTGAGGTAATGTCAAACGCAAAAACAGAAAGAAATATGCTATTTTCATCTATGACCAACAACTTACTCAAGTGAACGAATTCACTTATCTTGAGAGCATCATATCAATAATTGGAAAAACACCAAAGAAATTCAACATAGATGTAACATAGCAAACCAGATCCTAGGGTAGATGTCTCCTATTTTCAAAAACAAACATAAACATGAACACCAAAACTGCACTATATAAAATGATCATCATACCATCACTTGCCACAAATGTCAAACATGGACACTAACAACAAAAGACAACAGAAAAATTGTTACAACAGAAATTACTTGTCTATGTAGAATCCTCAAAATAACAATGAGAGACAGAATAATAAATTAAAACATCAGAAGACTAACACAATTCAAATCCTAGATTACAACAGAAGACAACAGATTAAGTGGTTTTCACATGCTTCCAGGCTACCCTCAGATAGTACCCCTCAAAAGCTTTGCTATACAGGCACAATGGATACAAAGCCAGTGGCAGACTATACAAAATATTGAATATATAAATAATAAAATCAATGAAAACAAACAAATATGAAGCCCACATAAAGGCAATCCCATCGAATTTTTCTACCCCTGGCACTGCAAGGCATAAAGGGACTTGGTAAACACATAAAAAACATTTTTAAAACATCAAAAAACAAAATATAAATTATTTCTTTCAAGTGTTTTGAATGTTTCATTATTGTCATCACTATATAAATAATGAAATTACACCAATCTTGAAACACACATGACGGCCAAAGATGGATGTGTTGGGCCATTGGAGCAAATAAAACGGCAACACAAAGCATTTCCATTCTCTGGACTACATTCAACTGGAAATCTTGTAGGACCATTGTCCTGTTACAAGAAAAATCTAGCGGGAGTTTGAGAATGAACGCTAAAGAAGAAGAAGAAGAAGAAACAAACATCAATCCTGATGGAAACCAAAGTGCAAATCATAAATTTAATCTTCATACCAACATTGTTATCAATATCAGATGTGTGTCATGTGATGTATTCCTTCCAGAACGTTGTCTTCCCAATGAACTCTCTGAACCTCTCTCTGTCTTGGGCGATGTGGCTTGCATTTTCTAGCGATATATTCATGTTATCTTTAATGTCGTCTGTCCATCGTCTTCTTGGTCTGCCCTTTCTCCTCTTCCCAGGTACTCATCCCTCCATTATTTGTCTTTCTAAACAGTTATGTCTCTTTATATGACCAAACAGGCGTAGTTTTCTTTTTGTTATTGTGTTTAGTAACCAACACTCTGGAATATTCAATGTTTTTATAATATCTGAGTTTCTGATTTTATCCTTCCATGATATTCGAAGTATCTTCCTGTAGCATTTCAGCTCGAAGGCGTTGATCCTCTTTGCCGCTGTTTTACTTAGAGTCCATGTTTCACAACCGTATGTTGCAACCGGAAAAATAAAAGTTCATAACATTAGCACTTTCGTTTCTATTTTGTTATTTTTCCATATATTTTTCAGCAGTGTTATTTTGCAATATCAGATGTGACACATTAAAAAAAAGACAGAAGAATTACTACATGTGTAACAAGTTGTCTAGAAAAGCAGCAAACAGAACAAGAAGAGATCATGCGAAGAATGAAGAGATTACAAGAACTTTTAGAACAACATCTGTGGTAAAGTATATCGAAAAACAGACTGAAACAGTTCTACTGCTTAATGAGAATAAACCAATATTGGTCATCAGCGAGAGCTCATAACATAAGAATAGAAACAACAAGAAGCAGAGGAAGACCAAGAAGAGGTGTATTGAAAGAGTTACCAATGTCCTGAGACATCACATATTACTACCCAATATATATTTTAGTGCCCAAAAGTGCAATAGTCCAAAAACCCATCGTCACTCAATCCTGTGACATTTAACAGCAAAAGCAGAGAAAAGACAATCGATTATTGTCATCCTTTTTTTCTTAAGTTCTCATCCTGAGAACTGAAAATGTAGTCAATCTTTCTTTTCACTTTATACCCCTTTTGTGCCCTGCAGCATCAGGGGTAGAAGAATTTTCTTAAGATGGACTTAAAACTTTCCTTGTTTCTTACAAGCGTTTTTGTAGGAAACATGGAGTAGTCAATACAGTAGCCAATATAGAGTTAAAATATGTAAAATAACAATTAATTATTGAATTTAACAAGTTATTTTGTTTTATATCCAGAGGCATGTCAAAACTACCACAAATGAGTTGGCCTAAAAAACATTTGGAGATCAGTTCTGTAATCTGAGCAAACCACCTGTTAAGGACTGTAGAGTATTTCTCTATCGACTTTTGATATATTGAGAAATAAAATTGCACAATCAAGAGTTGCCCTAAAGAAATTTTCAAGTAATTTGAAATTAACTTATAGTGTACCAAGTATAACCTATCTGTAGTTTTTCCCTATTTGCTGGTTTTGTCCCTGGTTGATTAAGAGTTAAGTGAACACTGATCTAAAATATAAGCAAGGTAAACTATTTTTAACAATATCAACCTCTTGAAAGGAACATTCCTTAACAGATAAATTACATCCTTACCAATGTTTCCAAATTTTCTAATAACCATAAGATTTGCAGTTCCCACATTTTCCAGTGCTCTAACATCCAAAGAGCTTTGTGCCAGCTGGAAAACACCATGAGGATCATTACTTCCAGCTATGGTTATAAACATAGTACCCAGATGCAAATCCAGACGAGCTGCACCAGTAGGTCCTAATCCTGTTTAATATATAAACAAATCCACTTTAAAATGAGTGTCAAAGATGTATCACATCTTCACAAACTTCAAAACACTATGTCACACATGACAGTCCTCAATGTATTTTACTACTAACACTACATATTTTGATAATGCTAGCACCCAGAGAGAGTATGGATTTGTCCATCTTGTTTTCTCTGTCGTGTGGCGAAGTTTACTCTTGAGTATTTTGCTGACATTATTATTTGATGGTGAACTTTTCCACAGTTTTTGCAAGTACCAGGTAACCACTTCATTCAGTTTGACTATTGGGTGCAATGTCATGGTCTGGACATCTCTGGCTCTGAAACGAACTTTGCTGTGACCTTCTTCCAACTTTAAAACATGTACTGATAAGAAGGTAGACTTCCTCTCAGCAGCCTAGGCATAGTTATTCAGTAAGGTTCATCACAGCGGAGGTCATGTGCTGCTGGAATAGTTAACATGTATGCCAGGTGACAGTATTCTTATCTTTAAGTATTCATTTCTTGACCAAGATTCTATTGGTTGTAATGAAAGCCATTGTTCTTTTTTAATCAAATTGTTATTTTTTGTGTTTTCATTCACAATTACGAGGCATGTTCAAATGAAACACATCCAAGT
Organism: Meghimatium bilineatum; assembly: GCA_034231615.1. Lineage (NCBI taxonomy): Eukaryota > Metazoa > Mollusca > Gastropoda > Stylommatophora > Philomycidae > Meghimatium > Meghimatium bilineatum. The sequence goes on from CM067298.1 coordinate 90,142,230, forward strand.
GGATTTGTTACATGATTAGGAAAGGTACACCAGCAGTTGTGTCATAATTAAATAAAGCAATTATTATGAAATATGTATGCACTTGCTTTCATCTCGTTTTTTTTAAATGTTGATTGGACCAGTGCTATTCTCATCTTGATCTTATTGGGGCACCTGCCATCTGTTAAAATGGTGCCAAAGTACTTTAGTTTATCCGGTTGATTTAATTTTGCATAATTGAAAGTAATACTGAATTTTGGCAGCGTGTATTTCTTTGAAACAGTCATTACTTCTGTTTTCGTCTTGTGTAGACTGAGGCTTTTGTTTTAACTTTCTTGTACTACTGTGTCTAATAGGGCTTGAAGTTCTTGTTCGCTCCCTTCAATCAGAACTGTATTGTCAGCATATCTTAGATTATTCAGATTGTAACATCCAACTGCTATTCCCAAAATGCTTTCTATGTTTTGCATAATATCCTCTGTATACGGGGAGATTAGATCTTGCAAAATTACATATCCTTATCTGACACCCATCTCTATCTTTTGGAATTCTCCTACATTACTGTCAACCCTCATTGCAGCTGTTTGTTTCCAATACATATTTCTTACTATCGTTAGATATTTACTATCAACAGTGAGTTTTTCTAATATTTTTATCATTTCTGAATGCTTCACCTTGTCAAATGACTGCATGTTCCAACTCTTTATTAGTTAGTTAGTTAGTTTGTTCCTTTCGTGCCGCAAGCGACACATAGGGCAGAGGTTTTGGTTCTCCATATGATGCGGTTCGCTGCCTGCAGCTTTAGTTCCTGGATGGTCTTACAGCCTATTAATTCCCCTTCTTTAAGAATGGTGTTTTTAAGGGTTGTTTTAGGTCTTCCTCTTTTTCTTTTAACCTCAGGTGACCACATAAGGGCTTGCTGGTTTATTCTGTTTACATCTAGTCGTAAAATGTGGCCACGGTATTTCCATCTTCGTTTTCTTATGATGTTTGAAACATACTCTTGGTGTGTTTTGTCTCTTAGATCACTATTTGTGACGAAGTCGCTCCATTTTGTGTTCATCAGTTTGCGTAGACATTTGTTTTCGAAGCTGTTTAGTTTGTTGTCTGTTGCTTGAGTTGATACGTTAGCACTGATACAATACATGAGTTAAATAGCTTTAGTTTGGTGTTTGTCCCTAGATCTTTTGATTTCCAGATATTAGTTAATTTAGCAAATGTGCTAGCTGCCACTGCTATACGTGTGTTTATTTCTTTCATTGAGTCTCCATCTACAAACATTTGGCTGCCCAAGTAATTAAACTCTTTATTGTCAGTAACAAATTAATATATGTACCAACTCTTGATCATTATATCATTATCGTACAAACCATAACTCTAGATAATTAACCAGTAACCATTTACAATATGTACTAACTCTATATAATTAGCCAGTAACCATTTACAATATGTACCCACTCTATATAATTAACCAGTAACTATTTACTGTATATTCCAACTCTTGACAATTAACCAGTAACTATTTACTGTATATTCAAACTCTTGACAATTAACCAGTAACTATTTACTGTATATATTCCAACTCTTGACAATTAACCAGTAACCATTTACTGTATGTACAAACTCCAGAAAATTAACCAGCAACCATTTACTATACATACCAACTCTAGATAATTAACCAGTAACCATTTGCTATACATACCAACTCTAGATAATTAAGCAGTATCCATTTACTTAATGTAACAACATTTTGTTTTTCATTCAGGTAGAAAAATTCAAACATAAAAACTATTTTTAAAATGTATGTAGACCTTGTGTGAGAATATTTTGTAGAGTAAGAGAGTATTCCTCATTGACTTCAGGAGTGTCATCAGATAGTACTTTTAAACTGATTATCTTCTCTGTTTCAGTCTAAAGAGAAAAGAAATTGCTTATGTTTTATAACTCATTCTGCCACATCTGGATATAATTATGAGTCCAATACAATAAATTTTAAAAAAATAATTATGCATTAGACAGTATTTGAACCAGGTCCGCTCAGATGGCGCCTACTCCCCTTGCAACTTGAGTCAACATGTTTTACATATATATTTAGAGATGTGGTATGGTCGAATACAGAAAACATATTGACTCAAATTGAACGAACCAGGTTCAAATCCCATATGCTGTATTATATTTTTTTCTTTAATAATAAATCCTCAATGCTTCTATGGTATATTATTCAATAAGAAAATAAACAATATCCTGTTTCCATACCATTAAGAAATATGCTAGGCTCATTTGTTTACTCATCAATGGCATAATTAGCAAGAGTGTGGTCAGTGTCATGTCAATCATTTTTACTTTCCAAGAAGATCCTTTACTAATGTCCTTAAGCCTATTTAACATAGGAGTCATTGGTGGTCTAAATATTTGTCTAGTTAAACTGGAGCATCAAACTTGGACCACCTGATTAGGAAGCAGCTGTAAAGGCCACACATTTTCCAAAGTAGTGCAGACTAATCATTATTTTGACCAAAAGGTTTGTAAGCTTATAAAGAGTAAAGTATACAGAATACAAATGAGATGAAATACTATTATACAATAGGAATACATTGCCATTTTCCTACTTTACATGAATTTTTACAAATGTGCAAATGAATTTTATATTATTTGTATCATGTATCAACATCAGGAACTGTACCTGCTGGCACAGGAGAGCATTATCTCTACAACTCCCTGTTTCCAGTATCTTTTATCAGGAGGGTTTCTGACTCTTTGCCATGCCACGATTTCAGACTATCTAATATTTTCTCACGTTGCAACAATACAAGGCAGAAATATTTTAAATTACCAATTAGTAAATGTTTACAGACAAGTGATCAGTAAATGTAGCATTAGATCACTGTTACAATGTTAGCTCAACACAAAGCTATGACAATTTATTTATGTATAAGAGATTTTGGTCCAAACATGGATTCTGTGCATTGTTCAAAGAAGAACTGTTATTTAACCCTTTTTATATTTTTCAATATTTACTTGCTTGACAATATTTGCATACAGTAGGTTGTCATTGTTTTATGAATGGTCCAGATGCAGAATTGTGTGCAGTAGAATTTGAACCTGGTACCTTCAACTGGTACTATCCAAAAAGCGCTGGGTACCTTTACGTTACATAGTCAGACAAGCAGAAAAACACAAAGAAATCAATCAGTGACTTTCAAAATCCTGAACAGTGTAACAGAAGCAGCATACATAATGCAAGTATTATTTATGCTATCTATAGTCAATGGCTATAATTTAATCAATAATAATGGGATCTCCCTGGCACAGTGGTCAAGCCAATCGCATTGCACTCAAGAGGACATGGATTTGAATTCTGCTAGCATGTCTTGAATTATCACTTATAGCTACAGAGCTACAGTATATGAGTGGTACTCTAAATAGGCTTTGTGCTACTTCGTTGAAGGGGACACAGTGTATAGGCTATGGGGTAATCTAAGTAAAATGTAGTCAATTCTCTACATCTTTTCAATTTTTTTAAAAATCATTCTCAAGAAGAACACATTTCTAGAGAAGCATTACTTACCGGTAGAAAAATTAATGTTCCAGTATAAGGTGTAAATCCATCAGCTGCCTGTACTCCATTTCTTCCTTCAATCAACCATACAGATGTCACAGTACCCAGAGCAGGTAGTGATCTTTTTACTTTTATATCTATCTTGTCTCCTGAGAACAATAAAAATGAAAAGCATAATAATAAAGTGTTAGATGGCGTTCTAAATAGATAATAATTAACTCAATATCTGTGAACATGTATGGATTTCTGTATTTTGTAAAGAATATACTCATATTTTGTAGAATATGCCAGGAAATACCTGTAGTATTTACCTATAGTACATAATTACACAATACACAATTATTTAAGATCACAAAACAGAATTTAGGAGATATTTTTGGATGAAATACAGAATGATCTTTCTGAAAGTTGACAGATATGAACTCAATATAAGAACTTTAGAATTTTATTATTTATGTATCTTTCTATAAAGTTAATGCATATATTAAATTTATCATTTCTTAAAAGTCTCATAAAATAATTAAGCAGATCAGAAGATGTTTCATCTCTACAACAATATTTGGCTTAAAGGAAGCTAAACTTCCTGTCGCTTGCTTTGATGGTACACTCTAACAAACTATATTGTCCAATGATTGATGGTGTCTATCAACTTACATCATTGTCTTTTTCCTTGTACTTCAACTTTACCGTACGGTAAAAATTTATACAATAACAACACACCTCTTCTGCTATGTACAGTCTTTTAATCAATCCTATATCATTACAAATTACGGACCATCGATAAAGCAACACAGACATTTTTTTGTTTTATTTATACATTTTTTTAATTTATATAACCGTAAGGATGGTTCTGATTGAAAGTGTAATATGTTTACATTACTTCTGGGGTGCAAAGGGAACGCATTGCTCTTAGCGGACCCAGGGTTAGCAGATAATCAAGATCCCAAAAGTGCCTCCTCGTGGCCACCCTGGTAACAGAAATACAGCGGCTAATGCTGATTCTGGCTAAACCTTTTGGGGATCGTGTCCGTGAATGTGGAGGTAACAGATGGAATGAGATTTGACTGCAAAAAGACAGTTAATAACTCCGACACTCCTGTGCCAACACATGCAGCAACACAGTCGACACACAGTGAAGCTAGAAAGTCTGGTTGAAGCATTGGAGGGCGGCCAATGTAGTCGGTACGAAGCAGGCAGATGTTCCAATAAAAATAAAAGCACAATGAGTACACTGAGAAAGATGCACAGCGCTAGAGGGCAGCGTCATGTGTAAAAAGCATGGAAGATGGTTCGATGAAATTGGAACTAAAGCATTGTTTGCTCGAGACAAGCTTCTAGTTACCATGATCCCAGCCTGGGCCCAACTCTACTGTTGAATCTTTCCTATACCAGAAGCGTGCTCAAGGAGAAAAAAGGTTCAGTACCCGATGGGCACAGGCATAGCAGTCCGAGGTGACAAGCACTATTCAGCTCTAGAACAAAGCACAAGTTCCTAACATTCCTAAATATGTGTACAGATTCAGACCTGGACGAGGGGCTCACGAAGTTGGTGAATAACGCTTCGGCTAAGAAGACGAACGAGCCCGAGCACAACTCTTCTGTCAAGTTCTTCCTAAACCAGAACCAGGCTTGAGGACGAGAAAAGGTTTAGTACCTGATGAGCATGGGCACAATACGTCTAATTACACGAGGCATGTTCACTGACTGTGGAACGCCTCGTGCAGGATAGACGTGAAAGACAAACCGTCTCGGCAAAGAGTCAGTACACATTCACCATCTGGCGACAGATAGGAAGGCTGTCACAGGCTAGGGTAGCCCACCGGAATTGTCAAGGCATGCTGAAATCGGATATGCTAGGCCTACAAGGCGCATAAAGGTGGCACAACGTAATCACACTCCCGGCAGAAATTGCACGGATATCCGTGCTGGTTACAATGGAGCGAACGCAAAACAAACAAACAAACAAACATTACTTCTGCCGTGCTATTGGTGTGCTATTGTATCAATTTTGTAAGTTCTTAAAATGTTTTGAACATTTATGATTGTGACACTATGTTTCCTTATATTTTCTATATTTATTTTCGAGAGCACTTATGTTTTGTGAAAGTATAATTATTTTATTTACTTTGGTTGTATTTATTATTTAGATCCAACCTGGCAATAACTGGTAACATAGCTAAACAGCTTTACTGCAATTTTTAAGAAATATCTGGCAAAACTGTTGATCAAAGTTTTAGATCACTTTCAGATCTCAGAAAACTTATCTGATTATTTGTGAATAACATACATAATTGAAACATTATGCATATATACTATACATTTCTTTTTTTGTAATTGGATTATCTACAAAACGGATACAGTTTTAACGAAAGTTATTGATTCGGAAGATCAATATCTTCACAATATATGTCTGAAATTTTTAATTTATTAATTATATTTTATTTTTTAATTTATTTTTCAATAATAAAAACAATGTTATTCAAAATAAACTTGTGATAACCACATTCTCTATTCGTTTATGCTTTAAAATATGTCATATACTTAAGATATATTTAGAACTACCATTTCTTGTTCCCGTGATATATGTGGAAAAAAAAATCTCCAAAACATTCATCCAAACACTAAAAATACTCTTTAGCGAATGAGTTCATTCATTAACTCTTGACATGTGAGAAGCCACTTAAAGTGGCTTCCAGTTGTCCACATTTATCTAATGCCATCTGAAGTGGCCTTCAATAGTAGTCTTCAAGAATCTGCATATAATAAAAATAAAACCATCATAATGTATAAATTAGTTACCTTCATTCACTAGAATTGAAGTTCTTTCAAAAGACAATACACCAGCTGCATTGTCATTAGCAAGAATTACTATTCGAATGGAATTAAATGTACTTAGGATAGAACCTCCTGTTGGATTGTTCAATTGAACTGTCAACTCTTCATTCCCTTCTGGTATGGTATCATCAAGTATGGTCACAGCAATTGCTGTTGAAGAATAGAAACTATAACTTAGATCAAGAATTAAAAATTAGTTTAATTTATAACTGTACAATACATTTTAAAACGTTTGGCTCCATACAGTCTATGGTACTTGAAGAATACTGCCTTAAATACCATTATTAGCTACACATTTCTAAGTGTAAATCCTTCTGATTTCTCATGTTGTGTCACAGTTGCAGTCTATTTAGTTATGTAAAGAACAGGGAATCTCCCTAGCACAGTGGTTAAGCATCTCGTTTTGTTCTCAAAAGGTTAATGGTTAGAATCCCGCTCATGAAGTCTTGTTTACAAAGTGGATTTTTTGTTTAGATCCCCAGGGATTATTACTTAAAGCTATAAAGTTCCATACTATGAATGGTACTCTTGGCATGTGGTGTGCCACTTTGATGAGAGAAATGAAGTACAAATGGGGTAACGCAAGTACAATGAAGTCACTGCTCTAAGCATTTCAACCTTTTCAACTGAGAACTTTAATATAAGTAAGTTGGAAAATACTTTGTTCTATTTCTTTCTGAAGGCAATCATTCAGTTTCAGCTACATTGCTAATTTTTCATGAATCACATGTTTGATAGTAACATTTTTGCTAAAATGATGATGTTGTTCTCCTGCAATTGTTCTCAAATTCCTTCCAGTAAGATCTAGCTGTGTTATGTCATGATTCATAACCTGGCAACAATCCCTGCAATTTCCTGCTAGAAACATTAAACTTCAGCATTGGCATTTTTGGTCATATTGACCCTCAAAACAAAGAGGTAGCCAACTCTCTGCTAAGCTTCCTCATCTCTTATGATATACCTGGCAGATCAGTGTTGCTATACTTTTATGTCCATAAAGCAGTCCATTTTCTGGTTAATCTGCTAATCTGGTGGTGTTAATCTGAAAAAAAACCTATTTTTTTCTCCCCGTTCAGGTTCCATTAATACAGAAGTAAAATCATTTTCATTGTTGCCTCATTTTGAATGCCAAACATAATTTTAAAATATTTTTTCTGATTTCTTATGTGGTATAGTATTCTTTTAATGTATTCAAATAAATGCTGGATCTCTGTGGCGAAGTAGAAAAGTCATTTCCTTTTGTTCATGAGATCATTAGCTAAAATTGTGCAATGCCATCTGGTTCATATGGACAAACTTTTTGAAGTGGTTAAGATAGATTATTGCTAAAACTACAGAGTTATGTTCTCTTGAGCAATACTCTAACAAACAGTTAATTGCTCTCTGTCACACTGGAGAGTCATGGGAAATTATGATGATGAAATAATCCCTTTAGCTGTGTGCAGGTAACTCTTTGACACTACATAGCCTTTTTGACAAAAGCACAAATTCTTTTCAGTTGTGTAACAAAGGTGTCACCAAGACTCATATAAGGTCTCAAAGGTGTGGATGTGTAAGGGGGATGGTGGGTTTATGGATGCATGTTAAGTTTCCGAAGTGAAGCATTTCAGTGCTTGAGTATGCCAGGATTACCACATCCTGCTATAGGCATCCTGCTATATAACACACACATCTTGGTTAAATATCTAATTATTCTTAATGTTATGTCTGACTTCCTGAAGGAAAGGGGATTGAATCTCCCAAACAACTGCCTTCTATCCTTCCTTATCTACAGACTTTTCTTCTTCTTCTTCTTTCGTTCACTTGAAACATGTCTATATCTGTAATTCTGTCTCCTTAATAAAACTCACTGTCTTTTGTAGTTCATACAGTGTCCCATAGAGTTTTGATTCCAGTGTTGTTTCCTCTGGCCAATATGTCTGCCTCAGCGTTTCATGCTCAGAACACTCTTGAAGTATATGTTTGGCACTCTGTGCTGCCTGTCCACATGTACACATGGCCGTGTTGCCAATTTTGAACTTTGTATACATGTGACTGCGGAGTCGGTTGTGTCCTGTTCTGAGACGTAGAATTATAACTTGTTCTGATCTGTTCATAATGTGATAGTCATCTTGTGTTGGTGTTTGTGGCTTTCTTATTGACTTTATCATCTGTTTTTTCTGATGGTAGGTGATTGGTATATCTGGTTGGTCTTCGGCAGCACCTTCCTTAGCCAGTTGGTCTGCTTTTTCATTTCCTGGTATTCCACAGTGAGAGGGTATCCACTGCATGGTTACCCTATACTGGTAAGACAATTCGCTAAGTAGTTTTTTTAAGTCTGTTAGTTTTCCAGACTGGAGAGCTTGAAGCACTGACCTTGCATCTGTCAGGAATACCACAGGCTGTAGGTCAGAGTTGGAGTTCAGCAGTTTTTTAGCTGCCACACTAATTGCCTGGATTTCTGCATCATAATTATTGCAGAATTTTCCTGTCGGTGTTCTGATTGTATCTCTAGGCTTGTGTGGATATTCTATATATACACCTGCACCTCCATTCCTCACAGCATTCTGTGCTGACCCATCTGTGTACACTCTGACCCATATATCTTGTGGATATTCCTCATCCAGGAAACTGAGGGTGATTGTCATTCGCTGCACACTGTTCTGTTCGTCCTCGCTTAGTATTCCTTTCACATGGGTCTGAATGTATATTGGCATTCCATGGCTTTCACTCCACGGGGTTTGCTCTGGTACAGACCTTAAGGGGCTGCCAACTTCAGGTAGGTCTGTAAGTTGTCTACGGAGTCGTTTAGCTTGATGGATAAAGCTGCTCCTTTTCAGTCGTCCCATTGCTAGATTTTGGAATCTTTCCTTCATTGGATGACTTGGCATACACTGAAACTTTTCTGCTTGAATTAGTACTTTTGTGTCTCTGCGTTCGCCAAGTGTTTGCATTCTTCCCATTTTCTGCATCTCTGCTATGGGTGTTGATTTCATTGCTCCCAACATTATTCTAAGTGCCTGGTTTTGCACTTTATCTAGATCTTGTAATGTGGTGTTTGATGCAGGACACCACGCAGCTGAACCGTATTCCAGGTGTGGTCTTATGCCTTGCTGGTAAACTTTACTGAGTATATTTCCACTGGCTCCCCATGTGGTTCCACTTAGTTTTCTCAGGATAGCTAGCTTCCTCCTGGCTTTTGTTGTTGCTTTGTTTATGTGCTGCTTCCATGTCAGCTTATCATCAAAAGTAACTCCGAGGTATGTGGGTTGTTTGTCTTCTTTCAAGAGCTCTCCATCTATCTTGATATGACCAGCTTTTTGTTTTGGTGAGAGGGTAAAGAGTGTAGTGCTGCACTTATCTGTGTTAATGCTGACGCACCATCTATTAGCCCATAAGGTTAGGGCATCGATAGCTCTTTGTATTTGTTTAGTGGCCACTGTTGCATGTTCTTCCGTGCACCAGATCACCAGGTCGTCAGCATACATTGCCACTTTGATCCCGTGAGGTAGTTCAGCAACTAGGTCATTGATGTAAACCAAGAAAAGTGTGGGTGACAGGACTCCTCCCTGGGGGACTCCATGACGCAGTAGAACTTTCTTGCTCTTGCGACCATCTAATTGTACCCTGGCTCTTCTATTATGCAGGTATGCTTTTACCCATTTGTACATTCTTGAGCTAACCCTGCAATTTCGCAATTTCTTTAGGAGCCCTTCTTTCCAGACCTTATCAAATGCTTTCCTGAGGTCTATCCATGCTGCTAGTACCAGTTTCTTTTCTTGGAAGGCATCCTCAATCTCTTGGGAGAGGTAGGTTGCCTGATCTTCAGTAGAGTAGCACTGTCTGAAACCTGCTTGCTGTGATACCAGAAGGTTTTCACTTTCAAGGTACCACTGCATCCTAAGATTGATAATGCGTTCCATTGTTTTACATAGACAGCTTGTGAGGCTGATGGGCCTGTAGTTGGAGACTGTGTTGCCATCTTTTCCTGATTTGAGGAGTGGTATCATTATTGCTTCTCTCCACGCCTGTGGTACATTACCTGTGGACCAGCTTGTGTTAAAGATCTGCAGTAGCTTTGCTCTTGCTGCACTTCCCAGGTTTCTAATCATTTCATTGGACACTCCATCAGCTCCAGGGGACTTTTTCATTTTCAATTTGGATATTGCATGCTCCAGTTCTCTCATTGTGATTGGTGCCTCCATGACTTCAGGTATAGGTTCACCTTGTCCAATGTTTTGCTGGTTCTCTCGAACCTCCTGTTGTTTGTCTGGGCTGACTTTGACGTTATTGTCTTCTGCAAAGGAATCTGCAAAGTAATCAGCTGCATGTTTACCTGTTAAAATGTTTCTATCTTTATAAAGTGTGATCTTGGTATTTCTCCCTGTACCTTCATCATTTAGTTGTTTTACAAGTTTCCATAATTTCCTAGTATCTCTTTCTAGGTTCAGCGACTCTGTTTTTTCTTTCCAGCTGCTCCGTCTGGCTTGTAACTTGGCTCTTTGAAATTTAGCCTTTGTTTGCTGATATTTGTTGTGATGTTCTTGGCTAGGTCTGTTCTCGGCCTGCTTTCTAGATGTTTCCATCTCATTTTGCAGCTTTTCCAGTTCATCATTCCAGTAGGGTTTGTAGTTTTTGCGTGCCCCCCTGGGTATGGTTTTACTAGCAGCATGTAGTATACATCTATTAAATTCACTCACTGCTCTATTGATGTCTTTGTCCAAGTTCATGTCCTTAGCTAGAACACTGGTTAAATGCTGGTACATTTTCCAGTCTGCCCTCTTATAGTTCCACCTAGTGAGCGTGCTGCTGTCCTTGGTATATTCATTGTGAATTTCCAGAAATACTGGTCTGTGGTCACTACCCCCAAGCTGCTTTCCAACGACACGTGTGATGTTCCATTCCAGGCCTGGTGAGTAGAATGCCAGGTCTGGTGTAGAGGTGGTGTGCCATGCTCTCGAGTAGAAGGTTGGTGAGTCTGCTGGCTGGTTAATAAGAATGAGATTATTTTCATCCTGCCAGCTCTCAAGTTCCTCACCTCTCTTGTCGATATGATCGTAGCCCCAGCTCTGAGAGTGGCTGTTGAAGTCACCACACACCATAAGCCTTTCTTTGTCTGGAATTGTGTCTAGTGCCAATGGTTTATCATTTGGGCAGTAGTAGTTCAGGAGATGGAATTCTGCACTGTCTGTTTTTAGGTGGAGCATCTGGTATTCTGCCCCGTCCATGTATACTTCCAGCTGACATGCGCTGATATTGTTTTTAACTAGTGTCAGAATTCCACCCTTTCGCCTGTCTTTTCGGTCAGATCGGTAGCACTGGTAGCCTCTGATTTTGAAGGCTATGTCGCTGCTGAGGTGTGTTTCTTGGATACAGCATATATTTACTTGTTCTTCACTGAGGACATTTTCAAGTTCCAATTTTTTGCTGTATCCATCTCTTTTACTGTTAACTCCCTCAGCATTCCAGTGCATTATTTTTATTGGTCGTTTGTTTGTTTGGCCAGTAGCTCTATTCCCTTGCCTCCTGGCTCCTCGTGGCAATTGAGAAGGACTTCCAGTAACTGAGGTTGGGCCCTTTCGAGGTATAGGGCCCGGCACCGTCCCTGCCTGAACGTCCGCCACAGGGCAGGCACCATAACGTTTATTAGATGCAGACATGTTTCCATTGTGTTTTATGCGTGGCAACCTGATTATCTGTGCGCCTTTTGGCTGGTTGCCTCCGTCTTCAGCACTCTGCTTACTTGGGCCGGACTATGGTCCTGCTCGAGTGGGAGTGCCCGACCAGTCTTAGTTTCCAGCCTCTGATGGCTGAACTAAGCCCCATCACCACTTCAAGGTTCTGGCCTCGATGGGGATCTACAGACTTGACTTCAGGACTGCAGAAAATATAACAAGCAAAATTGGCAGATCTGGCAAGAGGATAAATCATCATCATCAGGTGCCATGCCGGGTGGTGTAGGCGGTCATGGCTCTCCACAGCTCTCTGTCCACAGTATTATGTATCAAAGTCGTTGTTGTTTCTTTGCCGTGCCAGGTTGTCAAACTGTCTAATATTTTCTCACGTTGTCGCCCTCTGTCTCTGGTGCCTTCAATCTTGCCTGTTGTGATTATGTTCTCTAAACCTGCCTGTCTCATGAAGTGGCCAAAAAAAGAAGATTGCCTTTTTCTTATATTGTTGATTAAGGTCGGTTTCGCATTTAACTCTTTTAACACCTCTACATTAGTTTTTCTGGCAGTCCATGGTATTCTCAGCATTCTTCTGTAGAACCACATCTCTGTTGCCTCCAATCTCCCACTTTCCAGTTTGTTTATTGTCCAAGACTCGCACCCATATGTTAGTATAGGGATTATATAGCACTGCAGAACTCTCTTTCTCACCTCTAATGACAAGGTCATATTACACAGTATATTTTTCATTTTTCTGAATCTTGTTTTTGCCTGTCCTATTCTGCATCTTATTTCTGTTGAACTTCTTCCATCTGCTGTTATAATTGTACCTAGATATTTGAATTGGTGGACCTGTTTTAATACTATATCATTCACTATGGATAAATAGATTAGCAAAAAGCTATAATGAAGTCCCTATGACCTGGAAAAGACAGTGGACTTCTCCTAAGAAACAAGATAGATAATCTATCAAGACAATATACCTGAATACAGATGAAGTTGAGAGGGGCAGAAAACATGAGAAAATCTGAGTATAATGAAGTCTTAAACATTCAGATGCTGAAATTGTTATGCTTACATTTTTATTAAAATTTAATATATGTCACAAAATATCTTCACTTACCACGTGTGGTTTGGTCTGTACCAAATATTAATGAAGCTCCATCTGCTATGTAATCCTGGCCATAAGTGGCTGTTCTGTTTACTGTGCTCACACTCCAGTCTACAGAAACAGAACCTAAACTCCCACCTGAAATAATAATGTACATTATTCAGTTTGAAGACAATGTCATCACCACATAATATTCGTATGGAATACAGAGATAAATCCTGCAGCATTTATAATTTATATAACTTTATACTACATTTTAATGCAGTATTCTCTCATAGACTGTATGGAGCCAAACACTTTAATATTTTTTTCTATCAATTTCTAAGTGTAAATGCTTCTGATTTCCCATGTTGTGTCACACTTGCAGTCTATTTAGTTATGTCAAGAACAGGGAATCTCCCTAGGCACTTGCTTTGTGCTCAAAAGGTTGTGGGTTAGAATCCCGCTCATGAAATCTTGTTTACAAAGTGGATTTTTTTTTAGGTCCCCCAGGGATTATTGCTTAAAGCTATGGAGTTCCATGCTATGAGTAGTATAATGTCTGGGATTGTGAAGATTAACACAGCCTACTGTAAATAAAAGGGGATGTGGTAACACAGGAAAAATGAGATTATGGATGAAAATATATAAATTAAAATAGTAAACATGAGGTTCTTTTAGTAGTATGCAATGTCTACTACAGTAATTGGTAACATTGTAATATACCTATTTCCATTTATACTTGCATTATAAGGTATAAATTTAGTTAACTTTCCTGCTGTGTTGCTGAAACGTCAAAAGCAAGTCTCGGTCAGAAAGGGTGCATGGGTTGAACTTCAGCCAACAATTGGCATCCAGACCATTCAGAAAGCAATGACAAACTACTGAACATAACTAATACCTACAAAGTCACTACAAACAAAAGATGCTGCATTAATCAATAAGTCCAGAAGAGGATATGCTACCAACTAAACTGTTGGTTGGTATCATATTCTATTCAGAACATAGCAATCAACCAAGCATTTATTGGCTGTAGAGATTTTCTAGGCAATAGAATATGTTTCTTAGGATACTGTATTTAGTTTTGTTTTAGTTTTCTAAATGGGCATCATCGACATAATCTAGGCAAACCCATAAGTGTTCAGTCTCTGCCAGCAAATGATGAAGAGTATGCATGTTGATGGTTCCTGTTGCTCACTGATATATAAATGGTTTCTACATTTATTCAGTGCTATATAACTCCTATACTAACATATGGTCACGAGCCTTGGACAATAAACAAACAGGAAAGTGGGACATTAGAGGCAATAGAGATGTGGTTCTACAGAAGAATGCTGAGAATACCATGGACTGCCAGAAAAACTAATGTGGAGGTGTTGAAATAGTCAAATATGAAACAGAACTTAATCAATAATATAAGAAAAAGACAATCTTCATTTTTTGGCCACTTCATGAGACAGGGAGGTTTGGAGAACATAGTCACCACAGGTAAGATTGAAGGCAACAGAGAGTGACAACGTGAGAAAATATTAAGACAATTGGACAACCTGGCACGGCAGGGAAACAACAACGATCTTGATACATAATGCTGAAGATAGAGAGCTGTGGAGAGCCATGATCGCCTATGCCAGCCGGCATGGCACCTGATGATGATGGCATTTCAAGTGAATCACTCTTCTGCTTCAATAAGGTATTTCTGTTTTAAATATTTATGCATCCTTTCCAGTTGTTTTATATTCCATACATATAGATTTATCTTTGTGGATAATGGATATCCAACATCCTCTGTCTCTTTCCTCAGTGGTGCACTTTGTTAGGCTTAACGTGTTCATCTAGTGATTTTTCTCTCCACTTGTATCTCTGCCTACCCAATGTATTAATTTTGTGAACAGAACTCTAGTAACCTCTGGCCATTTTCAAACTAATGCCATGTTCTCCAATGCAAACTGGCCAAGATTAATGCAATGACTCTGCATATGTGTTTAAGTCGCCACATATAAGCTGTTCTTTAATAGGGATTGAGTCTTCAAGACTCTTTAAGTCTTCATAGTACTTATCTTTATCATTGGCATAAGTTGTTATAGTTGGTGTATAAGGTACTAATTATATGCATGATGTCACTTGTTGTTGAGAGTCTGATACATTTTGAAGTAAGTGCATTTATGGAGTTACGTCTGTTATTGGCAAAATATTATCCAAGGGCCAAACCAATTTTTTCTAGTCTGCAGGGCTGACATGACAGTACTACATGCCTCTATATACCGACCTCCAAGCACAGGAAACTATATTTAGTGCTACAATAGTCTTAGAAAAACTTTTGGCTTTGTACCACAAGAGAAAATCTCAAACCACCTAAAATAGGTTGCCCATCTCTGATATAGAGAAAACAGGTACCTATTAAACAGTGAACAAGTGGACTGTGAAAAAAAAGCAAGTGAGCAGTGCATAATTAGATAGTGGACAAGCAGTTAGTAAATAGCTGATAATCTGCTAGTGGACAGTAAACATACAGACAGCAAAAAGTGGACAGTTAGTGGACAGTGGGCATCGAGCTCGTGGAAAAACAGCTAGCTGACACAGTTAAGAAGTTAATAAAGAATGTCAAACAGCTAGTGGACAGTGAACTAGCAGTTAGCGGACAGTGAACAAACAATGGACATTGAGCTTGTGAACAAAACAATTAGTTGATAATGTGTAAGAATTTAATGATGGATGTCAAGCAGCTAGTGGACAGGGAAAAAGCAGTTAGTGAATAATGTACTGGACCAGCAATTAGTGTATAGTGGTCAAGTGTCTAACAAAAAATGTTTCAGAGTATATAAATAGCAAGTAACTGATTGACAAACTCATTGGTATCTTAACTTACCATTCCTCTCCACGACTAAATCCACAGAAAGTCTATCTATTTCATTCACCTCAATAACTCTTGTGTTAGGACCTGCTGATACACTATACAAACGGAACACACCAAATGCATTGTCATTGGTCATGATTGTGATAATAGCCTTTCTTGGCTGACCAAGCAATGGTGCATCTGAAGCATAAATGGTACCATCATCTAGTGCTACTTCCGTCAAGGTTAGGTAGAACTTTTCATCATGTTCTGGTAACTGATCATTAATCACTGTAATGGGAATGGATGCTGTTGTTTGACCATCTCCAAGCAAGATAGATTGTCCAGAGACAACAATGAAATCTTCTCCTTCTCTAGCTTGATAACTCATCAATTTTGACAACTGAAATAGTTTTATAAACATTTTAACATAGAATAGTGTGCTCATTTATAATATTCTCAGTTTACAAAAACAAACATTTTGTTAAATTATACAAACATTTTAAGCAATGTAAACAATAATGGGTGTGGACAACAATGTAAACAAAAATACTAACATATGGGTGCGAGTCGTGGACAATAAACAAACTGGAAAGTGAGAGATTGGAGGCAACAGAGATGTGGTTCTACAGAAGAATGCTGAGAATACCATGGACTGCCAAAAAAACTAATGTAGAGGTGTTGAAAGAGTTAAATGCGAAACGGACCTTAATCAACAATATAAGAAAAAGGCAATCTTCTTTTTTTGGCCACTTCATGAGACAGGCAGGTTTAGAGAACATAATCACAACAGGCAAGATTGAAGGCACCAGAGACAGAGGGCGACAACATGAGAAAATATTAGACAGTTTGACAACCTGGCACGGCACGGAAACAACAACGACTTTGATACATAATACTGTGGACAGAGAGCTGTGGAGAGCCATGACCGCCTACACCACCCGGCATGGCACCTGATGATGATGAAACAATAATATTTACAAACAATCTTTAGAAGTAACAATGCTACAGAAAAATTCAACCTGTGCATAGCCTGTATGTCAACCTCCAGAAAAATTCTTCTGAATCTCAGCCCCAAATATCCCTACATTTATATATTTTGACCCAAAATTAATGTTTATAAAATACAAACGAAATGAAGAGTACTGCAGGAAGTAGAGATCTCATTAATGTAAAGTATAAATTTAAATGAAAGATATAAAACAAAAACTTTAGCATGGTAAGAAATATTACAAGGTAAGAAATAGCAATTTTCAATGTGCATGTATATTGATTGGTAAGCAAATATTGAGGAAAAAAATTGACATAAAGGGTTAACCCATGGCTGCGGAGGCATCCTTAAGGATACAATCAAAAGTTACCTCTATTATGCGGACATCTCTGTATGGAGCGATGGGCTATGTATTCATATACTTTATCACTGAATACACCTCAAAGTGTTCAAATACTCTGATTAGTTAGTTCAAGCTGTCTAAACTAAAGGTCATCTAACAATTGAGATTCTGTATTTGCACACATTTATAAGAGTAATTTCTACTTTCTGTGTGTTACACAGCTAGTCTTTCTTTGTGTAACCATTTTTCACTGACCTACAACTATGGCGAAGCGTACACTCAATGAATCCAAAATTTATAAACATTTGAAAGAAAGTTTCTCTGATAATTCTAGCATTCATTACCTGATTGAGGAAATGATTTAGAGAATGTTAATTTGCATTGTGATACTAGTTCTTATTCTGAGAATATAGTATACTTCAGATGATGTTTGCAGCACACGTGTTTCAATTTCGTGGTCAGACATGTATTCGTGGTCCACATTTTCATTTTCTTGCAAAATGGTGTAATAATTCAGAACAATAATCATGCAAATGTTTTAAGAATCTTTGAGATGTGCATTAAACGATACTATTGTACAACATATTTGTGAAGTAACAAATAAATATGCTGACAAGCATATTACTGATAGCAAAAACTTTGCGTCTGGAATAAAAGGAATTATTATGATTATTTGTTTGAAATAATGTTTCATTTTGCGAGACAAATGTATATAAAGATTTGTACATCTCCTTAATTATATAAAGAAACATTATGCTTGTAAATTCATAAATCAGAGCATACAACAATGATACACTCATATTCTTGAATGCAAGAATGTGGTGGGTAAATTTGTAAGGGGAAAAAATTCAATAACTGTTAAAATGTTTCCGCACTGCAGTTACGATTTGATCTTTTTACCCCAGCACGCAAAAGGGTCAAAAAGCAGTTTTACAATGAACTATTCTTCTATATATCCACAGGACTGACGTTTCGACAAAAAAGATCTTCTATCACGAAAGGAACAAACAAACACAGAATGGAAACACAAAATCAAATGGATACTACACTACAGGTAAATCAATGTTTTAATATATTAGGCCCTATACAAGTCTGGAAAACAACAAAGAGCCAAAGAGAGGTAGGAATCACTGAAATGTGATTACCAGTTTAAAATACAAAGTACAGTTGTGCTCACAAAAAATATTTTTTAAATTCAAAACAAAAGTATTAAAATATGTGTATTTGCAATGACAGTGACGTTTAAGTGGGAAATGATGAAAGGCAAGACAGCAAGATCACGTTTGTTTTTATAAGATACAGAAGAGTTTGAACTTTGTTCCTGGTTATGTTTACCATGTGGGGAGAATACGGTAATAAAATAAACATAACAGAGGATTGTGAAATTGATCTCTTCTTCCACTAAATGTACAGTGGTTGGGGGAGGGAATCAATTACGGTGCAATTTTACTACAAAATGCCTATGATGTGTTGTGATTTGGAACCCGTTTCAAATCTTCTATAAAGAAAGATTACATTTTAGTCACTTATCTGAATGGCATCACATAATGTGAGGGAAACGTGGATTGGTTGAGCCGATTGAAATGGGTAGGGCCAGTAGTCCATCTTCAGCCTCAGTGGGCTGGACTAATTAACAGAATATACAGAGTACCAGTATGTAACTACCAGTATTTGCCACGAGTTCTCACAAAAATATTGCAGACAGTCATTCCCCGGCTTTGTTTTTAAAAGATACAGAATCAACAGTCTGAACTTCACGAGTTTGAACTTTGTGTGACCTGTATGTTTACCTTATACAGTAATATAAACATGAGGCACAGCTCAGACGAGTTTCACTATTTATTTCTCTCCACCATCCCCCCAACACTGCCTAAGTAGCAAAGTTTTGGATGTCAGTTACATGTTTGTGCAAGACCGTGTTTGTGCAAGACCGTTGAATGTAGAAAAAGACCTCTGTACAGAATTAATTAGGACTTCATTCTTTATGTTTCTGATTATTGTCTTGGTCCCTATTTATATACTTGGAGTCGCATGTTAAAAATTGGCAAGGCCGACCAGCACATGCACGGAAATACTCAAAATCTGCCTTTGATGTGTTTTTACATTTTCTGTACACAGGTCTTATAGCCTAGTAGACGGTCAGTAACTGTTGTAACATTTGCTTTACCCAAAATGAAAGTGTGTGACAGTGTTTAGACTACTGGTAGTCGGTGTTTCCCTACACAAACAAGACTGGGCCTTGATGATAAACATGTGTTACTGGTAGATCAGCTTAGGCTACCATATTTCGTTTTTTCACAGACCATTACCGTATTTTGGTCAATATATAAAAAACGGTAATACCCATTGCTAAAAATAGCATTTCCGGGGAAATTAAGCTCAGTAAAAATGGCGGGCATGGCATGTCGGAAATAACGATATAGACCTAGTAAGTGAGTTTTATCAAGAAATATCGGAGGTTTCGAAGGAAATATTGTATGATATATAGAAATTAATGTAATTAGAGGCTTAGCAGTATGGTAGTACGCTCTAGATTGTTGGAGAGCCCTAGTCATTTTATCCTGGCTTAAGATATCGGGACATGTGAGTTGCATTTTTTTAAAGTGTTTTTCTCCTTTTTTACTGTGATTTGGACGTAATTTTTTTTTTAAATTTGATGTTACTCAATTATAAGACGAAGAGTATGAAGTCATCTCTGTTTATTGTCCAAAAATTCTCGGGTTATACACGGAATTTAACGGTAAGAACAAAAAAACCATAACAAATATAAACAAAATGGATTTCTCCCACCAGGAAATCAACAAACAGCTACAAAAGATCCAGTGCAATACAATTTCAACAAGTGCATATCGATGCATTCAATATGTCTAAATTATGAACAACCCAAAGATGAAAGATGCAGAACTAAAGAAAGGGAGACACCAAATAGCACTGCCAAGAATTGGGAGGGGGGCAAGTGGACAACAGGAGACAAAAGGGGAAAGGACAGAGAAAAAGGGAGGGAATGGTGGCAAGACCTAGGGTGAGATGATGTGTAAAGAAGAAAACTATGAGAAGCAGTGGAGCTTGTAATGAACGGACGTGGTAAGGGATGAAGATCCTATAGAAACACAGATGTCGAGATAGTCAACAGAGGTGGAAGAAATAATAGAGGTGAATTTAATAGCAGGATGGAAACCACTAACAAAATTAATGAAATTATTGATGTCATGAAGAGAAATATCAGTTACTCCGAAACATCATCAATATAACGACGGAATATGTTAGGGACTGTGCCTTGAAAACTGGAGAAGATAAGATGTTCGAGGTGACCCATAAATAAGCAAGCATAGCTGGGTCCCATCTTAGTACCCATTGCTACACCGCTAATTTGATCCAAAAAGTGTCCATTGAATTCAAAAGAATTCAAAGTAAGGACTAATTCAGCCAATCGAAGAATAGTAGTAGTGGCAATAGACTTGTGCAGAGTAATGTTAAGAAAGAACTGTAAGGCCAGAAGTCCATCATTATGAGGAATGGATGTATAGAGAGAAACAACATCAAGAAGAAATAAGTGATAGGTGTGTAGAGGATCGAGAACACTAGAAGAAAAGATGGATAGAGCATGGTTAGTATCCTTAAGGCAGGATGGAAGAAATACGACAAGAAGTTGGAAGACACTGTCTAAGAAATCGGAAATTAGTGCAGTGGGGCAATTTCCACGAAATTGAAACGTGTGCTGCAAATATCATTTGAATTATACTATATTCTCAGAATGAGTACTAGCATCACAATGCAAATATGCAAATTAACATTTAATATTTAATTTAAAATCACCTTTTAAAATAAATAAATTAAACAATCCATGTAATAGCCTAATGAAGGATTGAAGGATCATAATGTAGGCTATTGCACACAATTTATGCATTATGTTCAAGAACACAATTGTGCATATAAAAAATTAGGTACTATGAAGAGATGTAGAAGACTAAGACAGGAATTTGGAAATATCTAGCCACAGATACAAGAGAGTGTCACAATAGGAAAGGATACCACATCCCCATATATGTTAGTAGAGCTGTTGTTCATCCATCACAAGTGATGATGATCATTTGTTACATCCTCTTTATAAAATTCAGCTAAAGGGATGACCTTGTCTGAGTTTGTATGTGATTTGGTATGAGGTAAGCCCTGATGAGACCCAAAGGTCTACCTTTGGCTTTGTTTTCTTACAAAGCGAAAAATACAAGTACCGGGTATATTTTCACATAAAAATAATGTAAATAAACACTTATTTTTTAAAATTTCCTCCTCTTGTAAAAAAAACCGCATAAACCAAGTTACTCTTGGCGTATATTTGTTAAATATTATTTCTTTGAAATATACACATTTTAAATGTTTATGTGTTTAGTACCTTTAACTGATCCTTTTCATAATAGCCACCTCCACCAGATGTTTGGAGAGAAGCTAGTGCAAATGTCTTTGTATACCAAGTACAGATAATCAACCCCTGCATTTGGCGAATGGAAAAACTATGGCATGTTAATTCAATCAGGCAGGCTGATGCACAGCTCTGTAATGTATCATTAGACAGTGAGACATCCACATCTAACCCCACTTCAGCAGGTATTCCATTCAGTGGTACTCCATACATGTCCAGAGGTTTAACGCCACCTGCATTAATCATATCCAGTACTTTCATGGTGGATGTCGAATAGTAGACCTGAAGAATCCCAAATGTACCACCTCTGTTTTGGAAATAAAAGCACAAGTTTTAGCATTAATACTGAATGTAGAAGCAGATATATTATTTCCATTAAGATTTCTTGAGTGATCATGTTAATGATTGAATGTTATATTTGTTACTAATTCTTCTGTATTTATTCTCTAACTCTTGCTAGTTTGTAGAATGTAGCCCAGAGAACTGAATGTGCTGTGTCATGGTTTACAGCTTGGTTGCAATATATGTGCTTTTCTATATGTGGCTGGCTTCAGCGTAGCTTTTAGGTTACTTTGACAGACAGGATGGTACAGCCAACTGCACCCTCAAACCTATTTTTTTCTTTTCACAACGTGCATGTCATGTCAATATGGTGCTATTCGCAGCTTCCATTTATGCTACAATAAATTTAACATAATATAAATGTTTGTTATTGTATTACATCAATTATATTATTTTATGTGCCAACTTTACTTCTTTATGGGGTCCAAATGGTGGGCAAAGGATAGCGGCCCTGTTACTTGAAGTGTTTATCGTAAGAGGTGACTAAGGAGGTTTTGAGGATGGAGTTGGCTATCCAATCCTATAGAGGGTCAAATTGATTCAGAAGCCATGCTGAAGCCAGATGTGTAAGTCTGAAAGGCTCAGATATCGCAGTCAATCTGTAAACCATAAGACAACATATTCGGTTCTCCGGACTACATCCTGCTAATCTGCAGGAGTTTGAGAATGAATGCAGAAGATTTGTGAAGAAGCTTGATGGATTTTATTTTAGTTAGCCTCCTAGTTAGCACCTGTGATGAATACATTTCAAAATAATACATAGACCTTATTCAATCTTTCATTAGCAAGTTCTGGTCTTAGTCATACAAACACACATAAAAACAAAACTCAGAAAATGTTGTACATATCAAACATTCATAACAAGAAGGAGTTCATTATAAAAATAGAACATCTGCTGGGTGTTATTTTTGCAACACTATGAAAATGGAAAACTTAGTAGAATCTAAATCACTATATTCATAGCACTATATATATATACATATATATATATATATATTCTCAGCAAGTGGGGCTTGCTGCACAAATTGAGAGAGATGGAGTACATATGGGAGAAACTTGAGTATATCTTATGGACCCTATTTTTTTCATTTCAATCAGTTGATAATATTACCATTTCAGATTTCTACTTTCATCGTTGTCTTCTGCTGGATCTCTCTTGTAGCAAAACACTGATCCCATTAGATTTCCACCAGGATGTAGTCCAGAGAATTGAAATATGTTGTGTCATTGTTTTATTTGTATCAATGGCCCAACACATCCGTCTTCAGCAGGAGACACAAAGAAACAATTCACTAGTAATTTTTAAAATCAGGTTTAAATTTTACCTTCGAACAATCTGCGCTATCTGTGGTCCATCTGTTGGGTCCTCTGGAATAAAATATTCTACAGATGACAGTTCTACTGTCCCATGTGGATTATCATTTGGTGCTATGGTCAGGATATAAGTGCTCTTTTCTCCAATTCGTCCTCCATTTGTTGCATTAATTAAAGTTATAGCAATATTCTGAAATAGAATGCATATGATTACTAAAATGAATATAACACAACTTTGTAACAGCCATATAAAAAAATAGTTTCACATCTTATTCAGGACACAGTGATCAGCACTGCATTTTTGGCTGGTGTGATGTTCTAAGCAAATTTTACTCAGCAGGTTTCTATTGCATTCTGAATGGTCCATATAAACTACTATCTGTGCTAGAAATTTCTCTTGGTGCTTTGATCATCAGAGACATGCTCTGTATTTCTCTGCAAAAGAATCAGACACACAGCCTACAAGCAACATCATAATATTAAAGTATGTCTAATATAAACCTACTAACAAAAATTGTTATTACCTGGTGATTTTTAAATCAAATATTATTTGTGCAACAGGGACAGTAACAAAAAGTTGGTATACATGAATATAGACATAATTTATTGACACGAACCTACTACAAAATATACTATAGTATGAAGAGCATGAAGACATATAAAGATAATCATTATTAGGCCTATTATTGATCTCAGCATTCTGTGAGAACATTAAAAGAATATACGGGTAAAATGCTTCCCGCTGAAGATGGATGTGTCGGGCCATTGGCGCAGATAAAACGGTGACACAATGCATTTCCATTCTCTGGACTACATCCTGCTGGAAATCTAATAGGACCATGGTTCTGCTACAAGAAAGATCCAGCTGGAGTTTGAGAATGAATGCTGAAGAAGAAGAAGAAGAAAGAAATGCTTAAAGCATTTGTCTAAACTGCAGAAACACTCTTAACTCATTCCATCTGGAAAGATGACATATCCTTGAATATAGAACACCCAATCAGGACATATCAACGATGTATCGTTCTTGCAGATATGCCATCTAAATTGTTTTCATTTGGATCATAAATGAATTAGTATTAACTTATTTAGCTGTTTGAACTTTAGAAATATGTCCAATGAATGGAAACCCTTGTAGTTCTGTGTGATTAGACACATGACACATTTATTTCATATTTTAAAAAAAGGTAGGTTCAGCTTTCCTGAAATTAGCAAAATGGCTTCATCTTCTACTAGTAAGAGAGCTCAAACATTTAGCAAACATCGGACTCAATTATTCTTTGAGTTTTATAATTGGAGATGTTTATTCAAGTGATGTGTCGGTAAACAACAGTGTTTTCAATTTTCACAGTGGAGATTACCAACTTGTTGAAAATCAGAAAATAAATAGACCTAATATTAATGGTAAGAGAAAAATAACAGCTAACAAATTATAAAACTGCTATTGTTTCTGAAGAATCAGATAGGCCTAGAGACAGCAATGATAATCTTGCACTACATTGCACAGAAAATAGAGTTACCGGTAGTCCTAATTAATAATATTGAGTGGAATAAAGTTCAACTTTGGAAATCAATACTTGGAAACATTTGTTAAATTTTCACAATATTTTGTTCGGTTCTAAAATTGGACAAGGCACACAAAAATTACATAAAACACTAGTCAGTTGTATGATTTACTTCAAATAAACAGATTCTCTCTCTCTCTCTTTCTTCCCTTCCTCCTTTACCCTTTACAGGTGTCGAGGGAGATACAATGTTCTTGTTCTCACTTTTCTGGGAGCTTCAGATAATGTCATTTGGTGTTTGTATAATGTCTCTTTGATGTTGTCGATCCAGCGTACTCAAGGTCTACCCCTGGCTCTTCTTTCTGTTTCTCCTCTCTTCATACACGATTTATATACTAATGAATCACACTGCATTCTTTCCAGATGACCAAACCATTGCATTTTTTTATTTTGTATGTATTGTACAGTTTATATGACACCCACTCTTTCTCTTAGGACCTTGTTTCTAATTCTGTGTCTTCTGGTCCCTCCTGTGGCTTTTCTCAGACATCTCATCTCTGTTGTAACCAGCTGTCTTTTATGTTTTGCTGTTGTGGACCATGTTTGACAAAATACACAGATTTTGATCAGTAAATGGACAGACAAGGCCTCTACTTTAGTCAGATTGGATATAAACATTTCAAGACAAGTAAAATTGAGGATGAGTAGAACAAAATATACGTAAAAATAATTTATGTTCATCTAACATTCCTGTTTGTGGTGTAAATTTTGTATTTTATTGTTAAGGTTCTTATATTTTTATATAGTATGTGAATTCCAGATTCAATTATATTTCTTTTGATTCCTTATATGACCTTCCATAGCAAATACTTTGTCTTCAGGAAACTTGCGCCTAAATCATGTTGAGGTCAAAAAATTTAGCCTAAAATTAATTACATCCAAACCCCAGGAATAATTCCATCCTGAAAGAGTTAATGATACTAATAATCCCTGTAAGCTGCATAGCTGAGTGTTTGCACACCTGGTAAAAAAGTACTCTACATGGAATTTAGTATGCTGCACACATAATTTAGAAATAGAACATACACAAAGATCTCAAGTAGGTATTTGTATTACTCAGGTAGATCTCATTCTAGATACACATTCAGGCCTTAGTATTGGTAACTTTGTCCTGCCACTTAATACCTTGATATTCATCAATTTTTCAAAGATGGCACATATTGAAGCTGTCAGCCTTTTCAAGAACCTAATATACAATGCTACCATATGGGTTCTATTATACAAATCTGCTCATTTACGGGCAGATGTGGGAACAAAGCAAATTTCTCTAAAGGCACTTAAAACATACAGCACATTGAGGTGCCCCCATTACTTGGAAGATCCTGGGCAGGTGGGGGGAGCCTCTCAGTGTGTTGTGCGCAGATCAAATGATCACTAACAGACGCTGCATGTTTTTATCTCTGCTCTCACAGAAGCTGTATGAAATCCAGGCTAATATTAAAAATCTGGAATATGTGGGATACGTCTCCCCGTAATGAACTAACAATTCTAATATACAATGCTAACATAATCTATTATACACATCTAATATAAAAAAGCAATAATTTATGCACAAGATAATAATTCATTGTGTACAAACTTAAAATGCAATACAACAATCTTTTATTGCAAAAACTATACATAACAAATTATATACAACAATGAAGCAACATCTTCAACCTCATCATTTTCTTCTGCATTTGTTCTCAAATTCACAGAAGATTAGTATGATATATACGGAGGACAGAAAGCATTGTTTTATTGTATGCATGATAAAAGTATCAAACAATTTTTAAAACAATAATTTTAAAATGCTTAAAATATATTTAACTACACTAAAATTTATTTCAAATGTTATTTAGAAAACAGTTATTCTGTAACATAAACCCTATTTTATTATACTTTCAAAAATATTCTTAGTTCCTACCTCAGCCCCCTCAGGAATATCGTCTGCTAGAATTGTCAATGTGATTTTCCTACTTGCTTCATTTGTAACAAAGAAAACAGAACCTGATGTAGGAAAGATGTCATCTGATGCTGGTTGACCTATAAATGCACAATATAATATTAGTCATTAACTGAAATAAAAGAAAAACAGTAATGTTATACACATTTGTGAAATAAATTAGTGTAAAAAAAATAATAAACCAAATTTAATACATGCAATATATTGATTACCTAACTACTTCACCTTCTTGTTTCCAACAAAACACATTGTTGCAACTGTTACTCTTTCACTTTTTATATTCTGGGCAATTTTCTTCAGTGCCATTAAGATCGCACTTCTTCAATGTAATATTCTACCATTCTTAATCAGGTATCCTTTGAATTACATGTTCTTATTTTACCAAGTAGACTCTAGTAATGTGTAGGGCTGTATTTGGTTATGTCATACTGTTGTTTTCTGATGAATTTTGCAATCTGGCACCACTGTCTCACCTTGACTTCTGTCTTGTTCTCTTTATTTGTTATCACTTCTGTCCATTTGATACACAGTAACTGTAAAATTATCTTTTGATAAATGCGGATTTGGATGAAACACACTAAAATAAAAACTAAACAGAATTTTTAAGCTTAAATTACTGGAATCAGTAAATCTTAACTAGCAATTCCATTATACTTCTTTTTCCTTCACTGTATTTGGAAGATAGAAATATATCGGAAATGTAATTTTAAAATTCTAGCTATCTATCCTGATTGGTGCCATCAGCATGAATCAGGTTATAATGGAAGTCATTTTCAGTAAAATCATTATGGATTGTGATTCTGATGCTGAGCAATTCGTGGGAATTATATTGGTTTTCAAAGTAGGTAAAGTAGCATGTTAGTTTCATTATGAAATTACACAGATCAAGTAAAGGCTGAATTTAATGTACTGCGTGGACTACGACACTAGACCTAAGCCTTGAGAACAGTGGACTGACAAGGTAAGTGACATCTATACTGTTCCCTCCCAAAAATGCAACTTTTTTGGAGTTAATTTTATAAAAGATATTTGCTGATTGAACATCATTCAACCTGTCGAATGTGTCCACCTGGTCAGTAACTTCTTGTGGTTACCTAAATTGTAATCACGTGAAGTAACGGCGAAAGAAAGAATGATGGTCAATCAACGGTGTACTGATACCATCAGTCAACGTATAATGGCGGATATACTCAAGGAGAGATCTGTGCACCTATGGACTTGTCCGGAGTGCAGTGACGATGATCCAATGACCAACTAACTAGCGAACTAACCTAAATTGTACTCACCTCATGATTCGTGAGATCATGAAAGAGGTCAAGGTGAAAACAATATTTTTGGTAATAAGTCATGACAGGTTCGTGAGAATCCTGTGAAACTTAATGAACACAAAACTCTCTGACCATATTATTGAGTGCCTATAAAAGATTGATAGTCCTTGAATAAACTCAATCACATTCAAATTGAACAATCACAAAGTGTAGTGGCCAGGCAATTTAATGTGGTTAGAAGTGCCATTAGTTGCCTTTGTAGGCAATTTCAACAAACTGGCTCAGTGGCAGACAAGCAGCACAGTGGAAGACCCAGAGTTACAACTCCTGCAGATGACTACTTTATATGGCTGCATCACCCCAGGAATCAATTTGCATCTGTATCCTCCACACTCCACTCAATGCCAGCAGCTCATTGAATTTCAAATCAGTCAGGAACTGGCTGCACAACGCTGGTCCTTAGGCAAGAATACCGTACAGAGGTCCTGTTCTTACGGACCAACATCCCCAGAACTGACTGCAGTGGGCAAACCAGCATCAACAATGAACCATTGGGAATGGCTGGAGACGGGTTTGGTTTAGTGATGAATCAATATTTATGATCCAGCAACACGATAGACGGAAAAGAGCTTACTGTAGAGTCCATGAGAGCTACGCAAAGAACAGCGTTCATGAGGCTCCTCCACATGGTGATGGAGGTATACTGATGTCAGGTTTGATCAAATTCATGGGAAGAAGTGACTTGGAGGATGAAAACTGAAGGATGACTGAATGCGAAACAATACGTTGCTGAAATTGTACGTCCTCGTGTCTTTCTAATTTTGGCTGCACAAGGGTTGATTTTTCAGAAAGTTAACACTCGACTTCATGTGGCACAACTCACCACCCAGTTCCATGCTGACAACAATGCCCAGACCGTTCCGTGGCCAACTATGTCATTAGACATGAACCCCACAGATACTTATGGGATGAACTCGACAGACAACTCCATCAGCAGACATGGCTTCAGCCACTCCAACAGTTGTCTCTTGCACTGCAGAACGAGTAGGAAGCCATCCCACATGAACAGATTTGACAACTAAACGAATCCATGTCCCAGAGATGTTGTTCTCTAACAGATGCCAGAGGAGGTCATATACCTTACTGAAATGGAGGCATCGGTTGCAAAATATAAAAGTCCAAACCAAATGTAATAAACATAATTTCATTGTTAAAGTCTAAAAGGTTCTCCATGCCAAGGTTGAAACATTAATTTGAGAAAATAATATATTGGTACACGTTTGAAATTTGTTGCCCATTATCTCTGCAATAATGTTGTATTTCTTTTTTTTAACAGTACACGTTTTATTTGCTTTCACAGGTGATATCTTGTTAGTGTGGTTATGAAACAACATAAATACAATAGACCATCCCCGGTAGGTGTGCAAAAGAATGTTATCAGTGTTGCCACCCATTAGGCAATAAAGGTGAATAATTTTTTTATTTGTTCCATTTTTTATCTTCATCACCTTCTCACATAGGTCCTATCATACATGCACCAACAAAACTCACATCATTAGATTCAGTATTCTAGTCCTTATTTACATGTAAAACAATTATATTAAAATATCTAATTACAAAAATTATTGTGTTTACAAACACACCAAAAATAATGCATAGGCCTATTGTCAAAAAAGAATCTTGTGGCAGGGAGAAAATTGTGCAATTTTAATGCAGATTGCTAAGGGTTAACAATATAAAGACAATTTGAGTGTTCTATTACTCTGAATATGAAGCACAGACATTAATAAGATTGAGGAATGTATACATATGCAAGTATCACCATTCAAAGTAGCTTTCCAAATAAGAGTTACTACATCCATGAGTCCACGAATTCTAGATACAGTTATATTGACTGGATATGGTTGTGATCCTTCTTCTACTATCTGACCACTAGATACAAACTCTGGGGAAAAAATGTATAGGTCTACAAATAAAAATTTAATATTTATTAATATTTGCAAATGTTCATTAGAAAAAAAGTATTGAATGATAAGAATGTTGTATGAGCATATCTAAAACTTAACTACATAAAATAATTGTATGATTAATGAAATGTAAAAAAGGAGGCTTTCCAGTGCCCAAGTATCCAAGGATTACCACATCCTGCTAGGTGTGTAGTAGGCCTACACATTTCTCTGCCAACTATTTCATCATTCTTCTGCCATATTTATTGAGCCATCCGCAGAGATGACACATCTAGTTCTCTCATATCCTTCAATCCTGCCACAAAAGCACAAAGGTTCAATATTCGTGGACTGCATCACTTCCTTATCCATGGGGATCATTTGATAGAAGACAAAAGTAAGAAATTGAAACAAGACATGCAGCAACAATGATTTTTTTAACAGGTTCTCAATCTATCCCCAAACTTTTTTTAGTCACTACTTAAGACATGCCTAAAAAGAAGACATAGATTACATTATGATTAACAATAGATTTAGAAATAGTGTCAAAAACATCAAAACATACCCAGGTGCAGATATCAACTCTGACCATAATCCAGTGATGTGCAAAATAAATGTCAAACTTAAAAAGATAGTAAATAGAGGAATCCAAGAACCACAGATAGACGCATCAGCACTAAAACAACCAGACATACAACAAAAATACCTTGTAGATGTAAGGAATAGATATGAACATCTAATGATAGAATGCATGGAACAATACAGAAGGGAAAATCCAGAAGAGAAAATAGACAATAAATGGGAAAGCCTAAAGAAAAGTATTCAAACATCAAGTAAAAATTTACCAACAAGAAATACCAAGAACAAACAAACATGGATGACAGATGAAATATTAGAGAAAATGACAGAAAGAAAGAAAGCTAAAAATACACCAAAATACTCAAGTATAGACAAGGAGATACGTAACATGTGCAGAACAGCGAAAAAACAATGGCTAGAAACAAAATGCAATGAAATAGAGATGTCCATACAACAGAAGACAAAATTAATGCATAAGGAGATAAGGCTGATCACAAATAAGAAAAATCCTATTAATGGCGGTGGCTGCATAAAAGATAAAAATGGTAAAATAATATTTGATAAAACAGAAGCACTCACAAGATGGGCAGATTATGTAACAGAACTGTTTGACGACCAACGGAACAAAAAACCAACAATACACAACAATGATGGACCAGCAATACTGAAATCAGAAGTAGAACATGCAATAAATTCAATAAAATGTGGAAAAGCTGCAGGCTCTGACAACATAACAGCAGACATAATAAAAACTCTAAATGAATTTGGTGTAGATACTATCACAGAAATTTGCAATGACATATACGAAACAGGACATATACCTAAAGACCTAACATCATCAATATTCATACCACTACCTAAGAAGCCCAGGGCTGTGGACTGTACAGAATATAGAACAATAAGTCTAATGAGCCATCTAACTAAAATACTTCTCAAGATAATACATGAAAGAATTAAGAACAAGATAGACATGGAGGTCAGTGAAGAACAATTCGGTTTTAGGAAAAACAAAGGAACCAGAGAAGCTATACTGAGTATCCGGCTAGTGATAGATAAATATATAGAAGTCCAAAAAAGTATCTATATTTGCTTCATAGACTACAGCAAGGCCTTTGACAGAGTCCAACATGAAAAATTAATCAAATGTCTTCAAGAAATAGGCATAGATGGAAAAGACATCAGGCTGATTAGAAATATATATTGGGAACAAACTGCATCAATAAGGTGTGAAAACAGCTACTCACCGTACATAGAAATAAGAAGAGGGGTAAGACAAGGATGCATTTTATCACCAAGCCTATTTAATATCTACACAGAGAATATCTTTAAAAATATAGAAGAAATACCAGGACTCAAGATCAATGGGAAAATAATAAACAACATTAGATATGCAGATGACACTGTTCTTTTAGCAGAAAGTGAACATGAACTACAAAGACTAATAGATCAAGTCAATAAATCAAGTAATGAATATAGACTGGATATAAACATTCAAAAAACAAAAACCATGATAATCAGCAAAAACACAGAAGAACAGGAGGTAAACATAAACATACAGGGAGA
The DNA here is from genome assembly GCA_034231615.1 of Meghimatium bilineatum. NCBI lineage: Eukaryota > Metazoa > Mollusca > Gastropoda > Stylommatophora > Philomycidae > Meghimatium > Meghimatium bilineatum. Next base: position 90,174,447 of record CM067298.1, read on the forward strand.
GAAACTACAACAAGTAAAACAGTATCAATATCTTGGACACATAGTCACAAATGATGGCAGATGTGAAACAGAAGTTAAAAGGAGAATAGGAATGGCTAAAAGTACCTTCAATGACATGAGGAAATTATTAATATCTAAACAAATTACAAACAAGTTAAAAATGAGAATTATAAAATGCTACATCTATTCCATATTAATGTATGGCTCAGAAACATGGACACTAAATAAACAATTAGAAGACAAAATTGATGCCTTTGAGATGTGGGTATATAGAAGAATAGGGAGAACATCATGGAAAGAGAAGAAAACAAATAAAGAGGTGCTAAAAACACTTAATATGAAGAAAGAACTACTAAGAGAAATAAAGATCAGGCAAATAAAATACTTTGGACACATTAAAAGACATGACACCCTATTGAAGACCTTACTTGAGGGTAAAGTCAAAGGGAAGCGAGCAAGAGGTAGGCAGAGATACAAGTGGGAGAGTAACATTACACGATGGACAGGTTACAGTCTAGCAGAGTGCACCACCAAGACAAGAGACAGGAGATGTTGGAGATACGTTGCAGCCAACCTTCGTTGCGGAGACGGCACCTGATGATGATGAAAAAGAAGACAGTGGCCCTAGTAATTGCACCCTAAATTACAAGTCCTGGCCCTGGTTTCCACATGAGTGTGTTACTATTTAAATAGCACATGAATTAATCTGAATTATTTTATTTATAAATTTTACTGCTTGATTATTGCAGTTATTGAAAAAAGGTTGCAAAATTTTCTTTTATCAAAATGGACATTAGGTATTCCAACCAATTGATGGTCTATTCCTCAGGTAGATGTCTGCTTAGTGAATTCACACTTGCCATTAACACTAGGAGTGTTTACTTTATCTGTCACTTCAAAGCCAGATTTGTCACATTGGTTGCATGAAGTCCACGTTTGTTCAGGTTTATCTTGTTGATACATCTCTTCCTATGTCTTTTTTCCTTTGCTATTATATGCTTTTATTTGTAGTTCGTTATTAGTCATTCTCATAAAGTGTCTGTCAAGGAATGAAAGGGGATCAAAGAATAGTGACTCTGTTACATGCCATACATGTTGTAGGAAACAACTAAGAAGTTTTGGGGTGGAGTTGGCTGTTACATCCATAGAGGGCTAGATTGACTAAGGAGCTATGCTGAAATTGGAAGTGTCAAAAAATGGCGTAGACATCACAGCAAACTGTAAACTATGACACAACATATTCTTTTCTCCTATACCTATTATCTTCATGGTTTTATAATTCCTTATTCTGTCTAGTTTGATAAATCCTGCTATTTTTCCTGAGACATTTCCTTTCACTTCATACGTTGTGAAATTGTTAGTAACCATTTTTGGCACTGGTAACAAGTAATTGGCATAATATTCAATATCTGTCTATAAACTTCAATCCTGTTCAGGTGAAGTAGTAAGCTTAATAACCAAATTAAAAGACTGTTTACTTAGCAGTAGTTAGGCACATGTGAAATTATTTATGTTGATAGTGATTTACATCTACCTCAATCTGTTTAATCATACATGTCTAGTAGCAGCAGTAGTGGCAGTGTTGAGAACAACAAGCTAGATCAAGAAATGGGCATCATATGACCCACAAACCTATAGGCCTATTTATTGACATACCAGGTTGATTTAAAATTACGATACTATGATTGCAATCCAACTCCTATTGTGCCAATTAATGTCTACCTGTGTGATTATTTCCCTTGCCTATGTTTATCAGTTATATTTTATTAATTTAAAAATAATTATATTTAGGATTAGGGTTAGGATTAGTTATGTAAAACATAAATAACCCTAACCCCTAACCCTGAAACTAAAAAATTACTATTTCAATTAATTATTAATATAATATTTAGATCAATTAACTAAAAAATATGTAGGTAGACACTAATGGGAAACAAGAACAAAAATGGGGTTGTACTGCGATTACAGTACCAAAATTACTATAAGCATTGGTCTTGAGTAAAAATATCACATCAAAAGCTATAACAGGCAAGAAATAAACCTTGATGTTAAACAATGACAAAGAGAAAATAATTATGTAAACTTTTTGATGTCAAGAGTGCAACAAGTGATTGGAATAACTAAAAGGAAACTTGGGTAGAAAGTTTTTTGGCACTCTTCAATGATTACAATGAAAAACAAAATCTTTGACTTTCATCTCCAGGTGATACTTTTTATCATGGAGCTATAAAAAGCTTTCCAGTTAATCCAACTACCATGTGTAGTCCCCATCTAAGCCTGACTAACCTGCGGAACTAAAAGGTTGCCTATCTCTGAATTAGATGAAGAGTTCAGTCAAGAATACAAGATGAGAAACGAATTTTACTTGTATATATTTTGTGACATACCAAAGAACCCATTGGGATCATCTGACGGTAGAATGGTGACAACTGTTGATATCTGTTCACCAAGAATAGCTCCTCCAGTAATTGAATTTAAAAGCAGAATTGTAAATATTTCTGACAGTTCTGGCACAGGATCATCAATAATATCAACCAGAACATGTTTGGTTGTTTCCCCTGATGCTAGATTAACAACTGTTGACAGCACAACATAGTCCTGATTTTGAACAGCCGTGCCATCAATGATGCTGAAAGTCACGGATACCTGTAAAGATATTTTACATACATTTAAAATTACTATTCCTTAGTTTAGAATAGGAATGACTAAAAGTACTTTAACTCGATGACATGAGGAAAATATTAACAGCTAAACAAATCACAAACAAACTAAAAATGAGAATTATAAAATGCTACATCTATTTTACATTAATGTATGGCTCAAAAACATGAATAATAAAGAGCTACAAGACAGAATTAATGCCATTGATATGTGGATAAGTGATACTGCACCAAGCACAGAGGTATTTCACTTCTAAGCAACACTGAAAAAATTTTCAACACAATTCTAGAAAGATTACGAATGAGCATTCATCAAACCACTGCTATCAAAACTCACATGGGATTCCATAAGAACAAGTGCTGTACAGATGCCATTTTTACACTCAGACAACTAACAGAATAAACAACTGAACACAACAAAGAATTAAATATCGCATTTGTTGACCAAGAAAAAGCCTTCGACAGTGTAGAAAAACAACAACTTTGGAAAATACTATCAAAATATTGGGTTCCACAACACCTAAGCAACTTGTGTAGAAGTAGTTACACAGGCAGTCCATATACAGTTAGAACAGGTGTAGGGCTTTCAGATAAATTCCACATACACTCTGGCGTGCAATAAGGATGTGTTCTATCTCCCTTGTTACTAAACACACACACACACATATATATATATATCAAGTGACATATTCTTTCCAGAACGATGTCTTTGTCATGGATACTTTGAACGCCTCTCTGTTCCGTGTAAGTAGGCCTGCATTGGCGACCAGAGATGGGCATACATTCTTCGATGTCGCAAGTCCATCATCTTCTCAGTCTTCCTCTTCTTCTCTTACCTGGCACTCTGCCCTCCAGAATCAGCCTTTCGATACCATCATGTCGGTTTAAGTGTCCAAAATACTGTAGCTTCCTTCTTATGAGGGTATTTAGAGGCCAGTCTTCATTTATTTTCAGTAATTTCAAAACTTCAATGTTCTTTTTTTTCACTGTCCATGAAATTCGTGAATCTTCCTGTAGCACTTCATTTCAAATGAGTTTATTCTTTTGGATATTGTCTTGTTTAGAGTCCAAGTCTCACATCCATATGTTGCCACTGGGAAAACACATGATCTTAAAAGAGTTAATTTAGTGTCGTTATTACTAATTTTCTATAGCTTTCACATTTGTGTTAATTTTTAATTGTGAGTCTAATTGTGTTCTAATTGTGAGTCTTCTTTTAATCTAGACTGAACAATCTTCGGAACAGTTTATATTTACTCCCAGATAATTCGAATTTGTTTACACAAACTAGATCCATATTGTCTATGTTGATTATTGGTCTGATCTTTGTTTTATCTGTTGTCATAATTTTTGTTTTCTGTGCATTAATATATAGATTTTGGATCTCACTATATTTCTTTGTTGTTGTGATTAGCTGTTTAAGTCCCCAGGATGTGTATTAAGAAGGACTGTGTCATCTGCATATCTTATTTCTGGAATCTTGTACCCACTGATATTTATTAGATTAAACTCATTTTCCTCTAGTTCATCACATCTCATCACATATAATGATTGTGAAAGTAAAATTGCCAATACTAATGAAGACGACAAACTAAACAACTTCCTGGGCGAGCTTCTTTTTGCAGACGATCAAGCAATAATATCAACAACAGAAGAACAACTACAACAACATATAAATAGACTCCACACAACATGTAGGGACTTTAACATGAAGATAAACACAGAAAAAAACCGAGATAATGTCAATTGCAAAAACTGAAAGACCTTCCAAACGTTGCATTACAGAAATAAAATAGCTAATGAAAACAAACATATATGAAGCACACCAAAAAAGCCATCTCCAGAGAACTCTTCTACCCCTCCCCCCCACCACTGAAGTCATACGTGTCAGCCATAGATGAAAATAAACAAAGCAGCGACACAATGCATTTCTGTTCTCTAGACTACATCCTGCTGAAAATCTAGTAGGACCATTGTCTGCTACAGGAGAGATCTGGTGAGAGTTTAAGAACGAATACAAATTCAAAACAAATATTTGTTAAAAGCATGTACTAACTTCACCAAATGATCCTCCTGTCCTAACAACATAGACTGCAAGTGCTGAGTTTGTTTCATTTACTGTTATATTTGAAGGCATTAAGGAAAGACGACCACTGGCATCATCATTACTTGCTATAATTATATGTCCATAGGTTTCATAATCTTGACCCACTCGAGGAGAGGACACAACTGAAAAATATTCCACAAATTTTTATATTCTATATCAATAACTCAATTTCCATATTTTATTCATAGACATATTTGTATGTCTACTAATTTTTTTATTTTTGTTTTATGAATGCTTTTATTAAAACAATGGCTACTGAATTGAAGTACAGGTGGTTGCATAATTAATTTGTGTTTCATTTGCTCACCTAATAGCAGATGAAGAAACTTGAGTTCCAGTTTTCTTAATTTAATTTCCAACGGATTTTTACAAATTATGTGTATTTGTGGAGACAAAGGTATTCTTATAATCAGTCAATATAATGATATACCTTGATAGTCATTGTTATATTTTATTTAACAACATTATCTATACAAATATTTGTCAAAAGGATTCAAAATGTCAATTTACATTCAAAATAAGAATTCCTAAAGCGTAATATGAATTATCGTGATGATTTTCAGTAGTAGGCTATATCCAATTGTAAATAAATCAAGAACAAGAACATATAGATTCAAAAATGTTTATTAAATAGGTATCATAAGTACACCATTTCACATAAAATTGTCCTTATAAAAAATTTCAAAAATAGCCTACATCATTAAAAATATACAACTCATAAATAAAACAAATAATTTTACCATTAATCTATCAATGTCTACAAGAACATTATTTGTTTTATTAGCATATTTTAATAGTATTTTCCAAAGTTGTTGTTTTTCTACTCTGTCGAAGGCTTTTTCTTGGTCGACAAATGCGATATATAATTCTTTGTTGTGTTTAGTTGTTTTTTCTGTTAGTTGTCTAAGTGTAAAAATGGCATTGGTACAGCTCTTAGTCTTATGGAATCCCATGTGAGTTTTGATAAGCAGTGGTTTGAGGAATGCTCATTCGTAATCTTTCTAAAATTCTGTTTAAAATTTTTTCAGTGTTGCTTAGAAGTGAAATACCTCTGTGCTTGGTACAGTATCACTTATCCACATATCAATGGAATTAATTCTGTCTTCTAGCTCTTCAATGTTTACAACATGCCATATTGCAGAAAAGTCTGTTCTGGTGATTACTTACAAGTGTCACCTATTTTAAAATGTGATTTATTATATTGTATATTCATTATTATCAGCACTACTGCTGAGCCGCTGTATGCAGCTTACCATCAAATATGATTTGACCTCAAGCTGCTCCCACCGGCTTCTGGTATGAAATGTGTTAATTTACCTCTATCTCTTCCTTTTTAGTACCATATATGAATGTTCTGAAAGCATATCTCATAAATTGTTTATACCATAAAGTGTTAATTAATATTTTAACTATTTTGAAAATGAATGAACTCAGGGAGTATTGTGTCTAGAAATTCTGAATGGATACTTTGAATAACAAATGAAGAACATAGCATGGAAAAATTAGTAATGACAGACATAGCTGGTGGTGAACATAGCATGGAAAAATTAGTAATGACAGACATAGCTGGTGGTAACAGGGTTAAGACCACGAAAGATGGTAAAGAGACATTTATGATAGTTTAGATATGCCCTTGCTGCAGAAAGTCACTGGTCCAGAATCATGAGAAATTTGTATAGTCTTAATGAAGACTACATTCTGGAAAGAATACTTCACCTGAATAATAATAATAATGATAATAATACAAGTCTGATATCCACACTTTTATTTTAATTGATTCCATACTAAGATAGGCCTACTCATATGAGTCATTAATTGTTATGTCAAGACTGAAATACTCCATTGATTCTTGTAGTTTGTGCAATTTATTTTGTCATTTTCGGTATTTATATCACCACAAAGATAGTTTCAATCAAAAGTGTAATATATCCACATTACAATATTCGAGTAAACTTGTTTTCGTGAAATTATAACTATTTTATTTACTTTGGTCGCATTTATTATTGAAATCCTGGCAAAATATCTAAGCCCCTGTGATGCAGATTTTCACCATTTTGTAAGAAATATCTGTCGACTGAAGCTGTATATCTAACAATACTAACATGACTTCGCAGGAGCACCTGATCTGGGTTTTTTTAATAACTGACAATAGTGAAGCACTATGTCTACATACTATACATTTTTGTGTTCATAATTGAATTATCTACAAAACTGATACAGTTTTAGTGGAAGTTATTGATTTGGAAGTTTGGTGAGTTCAAATTTCATGTTCGAAATCATTTTTATTTTTTATTTACACACTTTATTCTCTTGTTAAAATAAATATTTGAATATTAACATTTTTCATTATGAACTTATAAAAATTACATTCTCTGTCCATTTCTGTTTCAAAACGTATGTATTACAGTATAATGTAAATATATTTAGAAGTACTATTTCTTGTTTCCATGTTGGATGTGCAAAAATAGGGGGGGGGGAATATTCCATGCAGTCTCTAAAATAATACACGCTGAATCAGAAAGTTCTGAGTGCCAAATAAATTATGTTAATGATCTAACTTACTTGGGGACAGTTGTGCAGCTTGTACAAGTCTTATTCCACTTAGTCTAACAAAGATACTCTCATCCTGTTCAGGTATCTGATCATCTATGATATGGACTATAAAATCAGCAAATTCTTGACTTGGACTAAAATTTATGGTGCCTCTTGTTGGAGTAAAATCTCCTGCATCTGCTCTAGTCACTGGACCAGGCAGGAAAAGATATGTTTCACTTGAGTTTAATGTGGTAAAGTTGACTGCAACAGATCCATATTTACCTCCAAGTCTCTGAACAATTACACCAACATCTACAATAGAAAAAAATAGTCCCCTGCAAAATGTGACAATGCAGAGTTGCAATTAAACGTTAATCAAAGAAGTTTTTAACAAGGCAGGAGTACATAATCTATAATTAGAAGGACATTTTTAAAAGTTAAATATAGATCTTCCTCATTATTGTTCTGTCCATCAACAGATCACACAACCAATAGCATCAACAAATGGTATAATTTATTTGAGGTTATGATTTCTTCTATATAGTGCTGCCATTGATGATTTGATCTGCAATTTTTCAACTCTGTCCATAATGGCAAAAGTCTCATCAATTTTAACCTTTATGGATTTTATAAATTTGCAATGTCTCAGTCTGTTATGTATTAAGCTTATCTATAGGTGTCAACTAATATGGATTTTTCATATTAATACGGATTTGGGACCAATACTACTTGGTTTTTTTAAGTAAACAATGTGGACACACCATTCTATAATAAACCGCAATGAAATATTACATACTGTGTGGAAATTATCTTTTCTACCAACAAGACATATCTTGTCCTAAGTGTCAATCATCAATGAAGGCTACAATGTTTTAAGAAAAAAGTTGCATTAAATAATAGTATTATCTCCTAATGATGACATTCATACAGATGATGACATTGATATAGATGATTACATTTCTAAGATTGGTACTAGAATATTTGAAATTAATCTTCACAAAGTTACCTTGGTCAATTTCAATCACAGTTTTTGGTCTAAAAGCTGAGGTTATTATAAACTTTCCATATGGGTCATCATTAGCTGAAATTATAACTGTAGCTGTTGTCTTAAGAGAATCACCAAGCTGTCCCTGTAGTGATCAGGAAAACAACAAGAAAATGGAAAATTCAATCTGTTTCTGATTAACTATGAAATATCTCATTTTTTCCATATGTGAGACCACAAAATGTTTTCTTGTCATCCTTTTGTTAATTAATTTCTGTAATTTTTAAATAGTAAACTGATTTTGTGTTCCTGTCTTCCTATAGTGATTGAATACATATGATTAAATAAACAAATATAGCATATTAAAACAATGCAGTATAGCTCAGAATAAAATATTAAAAAATGAAATACAAAAAAAGAAATTACATTAGGGATTCTCATCAGTGCTATTATGTTTATCCACTGTCACTTGGATTTAACCTTCCTGTGTCAGAGCATAGATAATTATTGACTAAAAGTGAAATGATGATGGTCCTAAGAACAAATCAACAAAAAACAATGATATGATCTTACTGCTGATGTTGACAGTAGCTTCACAAGAATGGTCTCATCCAACTCAGGAATATTGTCTCCTTGTATCTGAAGTTCAAGTAAATGACTTGTCACTCCTGGTAGAAAAGTCAAAATCCCTGATTGATTAATTATGTCCAAACCATCATCCTCATCTTCCTGTACTTTCCATGATATCCTTGAAGTACCAATAGAGCCAGCAAGTCTCAAAACCTTATGTAAAATAAATTAGTATAAATGTATATGAATATGCAAGTAATTTGTTTAATAGCAATTGTGTAAATAATAAAGGATGTATGCAACTGTTCCACATGTTGCAGACAGTTTATTGGATAATGAAACATGACTTCACAGAAGACTTACAAAGCTAACCAAACATGTGTGATTGTTTCAATCGCTATGAAATAACCAGCACACAATTTTGTGTGATTTTCACCAGAGAGCATAGAGTATGTTGTGATACTGTTTTAGTTATGTCATATAATCCTAGATTATCTATTATTTGCAGTGTTTGGGTTTGAATATATTTCAAAATTTAAATCATCATCAGGTACTGTCTCTGCATTCTTCTTCTTTTTCAGTGTTCATTCTCAAACTCCCACTGGATCTATCTTGTAGCAGGATAATGGTCCTACTAGATTTCCAGCAGGATGTAGTCCAGAGAATGGAAATGTGCTGTGCCACTATTTTTATTTGTGCCAATGGCCCTACATATCCATTTTTGGTTGGTCTCCACATTCAACATTTAAATAACAACAAAAACTTGCTGTAGTATTTTATGCATGTTCACCTTCACAATTACAAAAGTGGTTAATATTGAGGAAATAAATCTGTAATAAGTGATAAACCCATCAAGAACTAGAAATTTAACACAGTAAAGTGTGTCTGTATGTGTAGATAAAGTGAACTGTAAGTCAACTGAATATAGATAAAGCAAAACCATGGCACAAAAATATACATATTTATTTTACAAATGAATCTTTAAAAATTATTTAAAGAATAATATACTGATTGTTTATCTTCTTTCTTTCTCATTTCTTTTGTGCGTTATACCCCTTTGTGCCTTGCAGCGTCAGGAGTAGAAGAATTCTCTGAAAATGGCTTTTTTTTTGTGCTTCATATATATTTGTTTTCATTGACTTTTATTTATGTAATTTTTTTGGGCTGAGAACTTACACATTAAAAAAATGTCAGAAATGGGAATGTCTAGAGGCAAGGGAAGGAAATGTAGTCTTTTTGGAAAGATCCGAAAATTGTGTAATCAAGACCTGACCAGGACTTTGAGTCTACATGCACTGGGATGGCTGCTGGATCCGACAGCAGAGCACTTATAGGAGTGTCCACAAGCTGTAATCTAGCAAATCTAATCAAGTTTCTAATCAAGAATTTCTGTAATCCATCGTTTTCATGGTCTGCCCCTGGCTTTTTATCCATCATGTCTGTATAGTAATGCCTTTATGAGGAGCATTGTCTGATGATAGTCTGGAAGCAGTATGGTAGTCTGAATGTGTATATAGTTCACAATATCCAATATAAAAACTATATAAATAATCAGTGAGTTGAATATATGTATTTTATGTCACTTTTATATAGCTCACAATATTCAATATACATGAATGGTCAAGTTGTTAGACATCCTTGTGCCTACATAGCTCAGTCTTCACCATCAAAGAGGAGAGTGGTGCTTTCACTGTGATAACCTGACTATGGAGATTATGGCAATGACCAAGACCTTGAACTGGATCAATACACAAAGGGAACCTAATAACCGCATCCTTAGTGACTCGATGAGCATGATCAGAAAAATACACATGAACTGCATTTGAGAACAGTGGCTTGTGGCAGTCAAAAAGCAAAGTTAGAATGTATCACACATATTTTCTTCCTGATCATATGGTGTTCTGGGAAACGAGAGAGCAAATCGAGGGCTTGAGCTGCTACTACATATAGCTGTGGAGCAATGCTGATATTTATATGATATTAATATGACAAGGTCATATTACACAGTATATTTTTCATTTTTCTGAATCTTGTTTTTGCCTGTCCTATTCTGCATCTTATTTCTGTTGAACTTCTTCCATCTGCTGTTATAATTGTACCTAGATATTTGAATTGGTGGACCTGTTTTAATACTATATCATTCACTATGATCTTGCAAGGTGTGTTATTTTCTTTCTTTGAAATAACCATTACTTCTGTTTTCTTGATATTTAGGAAGAGGCCTTTCTCTTTGCTTTCTGTGACTACTACTTTAATTAAGTTTTGAAGGTCTTCCTCGCTTTTTGCAATCAGAACAGTGTCATCCGCATATCTCAAATTATTTATGTTATGTCCTCCCACTGATATTCCTGGGATATCTACTATTGCACACAATATGTTTTCACTGTATAGAGAGAACAGGTCTGGTGAAAGAACGCATCCCTGTCTGACTCCTTGTTTTATTTGTTGAAAAGGGCCAAATTGCTTTCCTACTCTTATTGCTGCTGTTTGTTGCCAGTACATGTTCTTGATTATTCTTAAATCCTTGTTGTCAATGTTCAGATTCTCTAGCATGTGTATAATTTCGCTATGTTTAACTTTGTCAAAAGCTTTATTACTTTATTACTGTCTTATTACTTTCTGGTTTTATTTTGCTTCTCACTATTCTCATAATAATTCTTGGCCAATTACTATATAATTATAAATGCTTGTATAACTATAAATAAATTTACCTGCAGATTGACATTATTAAATCCCTCATCACCATCCTCTGATCCCCGCATACTGAGAGAATTATCTGCAAACTGGAATATGCCAAAAGCCCCATCAGATGCTTGAATTGTAACAATAGCTTTTGAACCCGGGCCCAGAGCTGCTCCTATAGATGGGCTGAATAGTTCCACTTCAAATATCTTCTCTGCCTCTGGCAAACTGTTGTCCATAACAGTGATGTTAACAAATGCGTAGTTAGTACCAGATGCTATTGTTATGCTGCCAACTCCACCCTGTTTATATTCCAATGGATATCAATATCACTATACCTCTTTAATATGGTTTTTATACAAAATGTATTTACAGTTGCAAGATATTTGCAATTTCTGTTTGAAATGTTTAATTGTTGAAATGTGAAAGATCAGAGTAATTAAGTTTTACAAATAACAAAAAATACACAAATTTGATGTTTTGACCAAAAGTCCTTTATCAAGTATAAAACACAAGACACATTGGTTAAAAAATAACACTGTCCAAGAACCAAACATTGAATAATGAGATCAGTTTACTGCAGGTTTAAATATTTGAAATGTTTAGCATTTGTAATGGTCACATTGGTGGCTATCAAACTAACATTACAGAGTTCATTATAGAGAGAGAGGATACTCACTGTCAACAGATAAATATACTGGGTTCCCATAGCTCATTATTTAAACAAAAGCAACATTCTTTCACATTCAGCTGCCCAGCTCTTCTTGTACAATGTTTAATTAATCATCTAATTACTATGTCCTGATCCAATAGGCACGTGTTAAAAAACTACAGTATATCCAAACTATCCATCTCACTCTGACTATATGGGATTTTCATATAAGCAGGCCTACCCTCTTATTAAAAGTAGAATCAATAGGAAGCCATAAGGAACTATTGCAAAATAAAGTGACATAAAAGGCTCAAACACAGTCTGTCCAATAATTAACTCTACCTTTCGTTGAAAGACAGTGTGTTTATTAATTTAAACCTAACAAAATATTTCTTTTTACCAATTCATTGAAATTCATTGACTTTAGAAATTATAAAACCAATAAACTTTATAAAATTACAACTTTTATTGGGGATATCATTGGCTAGGTTAGTGCTGCCTTCATTTGTAGTAGTTTTGCTCTAGACCAACGAACACTTTAACAGTCTTTTACATCAATCAGTCTTTCTATCGCTTTTCAACACCATTTTCTTACCAACATTGTGTTATCAGTGTCAAACTTGGACATTAGATTCTAGAACAATACATAAGATTAACACCACTGAAATGAAATGTGTGAGACATATGATTGGAGTTAGCTTGAGAGACAAAATCAGGAATGAAGCACTAAGGAAACAATTAGGGATCAAGCCAACAATATAATACATACAGAAACAACAAGTTAAATGGTACGGCCACATAACCAGACAGAAAGAGCAAAGTATTATCCAAAAAAACACTTAACAAACGATACAAAAACAGGAGACCTATTGGACACCCTCATAAAAGGTGGATAGATAGTTTATTAGAGACACTCGGAAATATCACAGCAAAGGAGGCAAATAGAAGGGCAAAAGACTGTACACTCACTCTCCCCTCAACACCGAAAGGTACATGAGGACAGAAAGAAGAAGAAGAAGAAGAGTCTTTCTATCATCTTTTTATCGCTGCAATTCGGCCATGATCCATACGTCATTCTCTAGTAGTATTTTTCACCTAATTATCTAACTCAAACTTTAACTTTGAAAACTTCTCTAGGAGCTATTTAAACTCTGACAGTTTAAATAGCTCTTAGAGCTCCTCTGACTCTAAATTCTTGCACTTAACTCTAATCTTTTGTCTGTTCCTAAGTACATGGGAGCCAGACCCCTATGGTTCCATCTGTATCTATGTCTCTTCCTGTACGATCTAACATCTTAATTCCTAAACTAATCTCCTTCCTAAAACTCCGTCCGTGACTGGGTCTAAAATATTGTTTCTCTTTGGTTTTGTCCCTCATTCTCCAAACCCTAATGTTATTCCTTCAGAGCATGATTCATTATTCCTAAATGTGGATCTCATAGGACAACTTCCTACTTCTCCTAGTCAACTGTCTCTCACTCACTTCTTCCAGGACAACAACAACTCATCGATGAATATCTACAATCACTCTGATATCCCGCACATTACTGGTGACTGGCCTAAAATCTCCAAATACAAGTCTAACTTTCTCATGATAATAAAGCCACAATACCTGGTACCCTTTATTTAGCTTAACGACCTCTGAGCTAATAAATCTGTTGCTACTCATGGTCTATTCCGCGTGAACATGATAGTTCACTTAATAGCTATATGCTCATCCTAAACCACTGATATCTTCTACAATTTGAGGTTAACAAGCTTTTAACTTTTTTAATTGTGAGATTAAGTACCTACAGCTTATAGCTCAGTGTACTGCATTAAATACAGTTACTCCTGCCAAATGTGATACCCAAGCAACAAGTCTCCACATTTTCGTAAGCCATACTATTTAACTAACATCCAGATATTTGACCTCTAAGGTAATTAGACATCTGCGACAGAACAGTCTTTATTTCTTCATAAGCAAATATCTATTTTTGCTACAATGCTTCTTCTTCTTCTTCTGCATTCGTTCTCAAACTCCTGCAGATTAGCAGGATATAGTCCAGAGAACGGAATGCGTTGTGTCATGGTTTACAGCATTGCTGCGATATCTGTGCCTTTCGACCTGACACATCCGACTTCAGCATGGCTGTGGGTCACTGACCCTATATGGGATGGGACAGCCAACTCCATCCCATAACCTCCTTAGTCTACTCTTACGATATGCATGGAAGGTAAACAGTGTTGCTATTCTTTGCTCCCCTTTTGGGCCCCGGCAACACACGGGCGTGCTACTATCCTAATTCACAATACTATTAGACATTGTCAAGATTTATAAAACATATAATGAGAATAGCAAAAGTTGAAAATTTAGTAACTGCCAAGAGCATAAAGGGGAGAATAGAAAGAAGACATGGAAAGAAGTTTTTGGATGTGTTGTTATGTCATGGGAGAATGTCGACTGTTAATAAGACTGAACTTATTTATTTATAACTGGTAGTCTTGTCAGTATGCTATTTATTTATAACTGGTAGTCTTGCCAGTATGTTATATATTTATTGGAAATCTTAATACCATTTATCCCTACATTTGTCATGTGATACCCCAGTCATCATATCTATAGTGTGTTTGGTTATATCCAGAAACCTTGCAATTTATCTCTGTATTGCTTATTCTCATGATGTGTCCAAAAAATGTGGACAGGTTTTTTTTATGAAGCAAGTGAGCTATTTTTGAATTAACTTCTTTCAAGATATCTTCGCTACACCTTTTATCTATCTATGGTGTTATAAATATTCTTCTATAAAACCCTTCTTTAAAACTTTTTACTATCCTGCTGAATGTAGAAGATTCACTTCACTACATCAGAATTGATTCTATATAGCTTCTAAGAACAATTTCTTAGATACAGTTTAAGATAATTAGGCTGAGGATTAAGGCTGATACTAGCTGTGACACAATGTTGAGTCTCATATTTACCTAAGAAAATCTTTAGCATTCAAGTTAAACTAAATTATTTGCAGCAACAGAATAGTCCCTGAAAAAATAGGTATAGGCTGTACTAGTTATAACTATTTTCAGTTAAATCCATAATTAAATTCCTTACCACATAATCAGGAGGAAACTTGCCCTCACTCAATGCTGTGATGTCCTTAGTTCTCCACTCTGCTCGAACTGATCCTAGCAATCCTTGAGCTCGCTGAACTATTAATGGTACAAGACCTTCTTCTTCGCTCACATTAACCTATAAAATTACAATGTAGTTATAAGAGATTGCTGAAATAATTTCTATGATTATTGACATTAAGAATATACTCCTTTTCCTTTTATTTAATGGATGATATATAGACATCATATCTACATTATAAAAGTTTGTGTTTTGTGTTAGTTAATGAAGTAGATACACTGTACTCTGGACAGACCTATATGTGTTCAATCTCTTTTAGAAGATTGCAGAAGACAATAAATTATGTATACTGCTGGTTATAAACATCTCATTTGTCCTTATAGGGATCCCTGCTGACTCATATTACATCCTATACCAGTCATTCAATCTCAATATTGTATCCTTGTGTCCGCCGAAGATGGATGTTTTGGGCCATTGGCGCAAATAAAACGGCGAAACAACGCATTTCCATTCTCTGGACTACATCCTGCTGGAAATCTAGTAGGACAATGGTCTTGCTACAAGGGAGATCCAGCAGGAGTTTGAGAATGAACGATGAAGAAGAAGTATCCTTGTCATTGGCAGTCATTATCGCAAAACAAGTAACCATGAGGACATCTTAGCATATATAACTCTTCTTTCATGCCTGTCAACTTATAAAAGGAACATTCTGCATTTAAACCCAAAAGTTGTGCATTTTTTTCCCTACCTAAAATTATGTCCATATTCTGTTAGTGGTACTCTTGGCAGGTACCATTTTGTTGAGTTGGGTGAAATATATGTGGGGAAACTGAGTGCAATGAAGTCAACCTACAATTTCTGTTTAGCTCTTTCAGGGCGCAATTATTCTGGGGTTTGGACGTAATTTTAGATTAAATTTTTAGAGCGCAACATGATTTAGGCACAAGCTTCTGAAAACAAAGTAATAGCTATGGAAAGTCATATATCAAAAGAAAGATAATTGAATGTGGAATCGATACACAATATAAGAATTCTAACAATCAAATACAAAATTTACACCACAAACAGGAATGTTAATTGAACATACATTTTTTGGTGCACATTTTGTTCTAGTAACTTTCAATATTTCTTGTCTTGAAATATTGCTATCACTCTTACTGAAGTAGATGTCTTGGACTGTGCATTTACTTATCGTAATTTTTTTATTTGAAGTTAATTCTATTAACTATTAATTAGTTGATAGAATAATTAAGCAATTCTATTCCTAGGTATTGGATTTTCAAAGTTAGTAGGCAGTTCATATTTAGACCCTATATACATCTGATTCCTTATTTTTCCTAATTTTTTGGATGATTTGCTCTAAAACTTATTTTTGAGCATAGACGTTTAGGGTAGCCGGGGGCAATGATGCGCGTTTTTCACTTTTTTCCGTATTCTGACAAATAGACTTAACTATGAGAGACCAAACTAGCAGCAGTGTGTAGCTTATCCATCCATCTAACAATCGTCAGGGTATTTACAACATACAATCACGTTTAGTCCGTAGAATGAGATTTTATGAACATGAGTATAATCCCACCTTTGCCCCAATTTCTGGGGCAAACACGCGCAGGCAAAAACAATTACAAAATCATGGGAAAATTGACAAAACCAGCAAAATAACAACGTCACTTCCTATCTAAACATAGTCAGTCACATTGTGGGAAGATAATAGAGCACAAAGACTAGGCATATGTATCTTTATGTAACTTAAATACGAAAAAAAATGAAGAAACGTAAATATGAAAAACAAAATTTAATACAGAGAATGGGTGCTTAGATCCGTTTAAAACTATAACAACGTGTTGGAGTGCTCTATAAAGCGTTTGACTATAATTTCAACTATCTATGAATAGCGGAGGTCGTGCATCTATGATCAGCGGAGATCGTAAAACTATGACAGGCAGAGATCGTGCAACTATGACCGGCGGCAATTATGCATCTATGACTGGCGGAGATTGTGCATCTATGAATAGCGGAGAACGTGCATCTATGAATAGCGGAGAATGTGCATCTATGAATAGCGGAGAACGTGTAACTATGACTGGCAGAGATAGTGCAGTTATGACCGGCAGAGATAGCACAATTATGACCGGCGGAGATATTGCAATTATGTCCAGCGGAAATCGTGCATCTATGACCGGCAGAGAACGTGCATCTATGAATAGCGGAGAGCGTGCATCTATGAATAGCGGAGAACGTGCATCTATGAATAGCGGAGAACGTGCATCTATGAATAGCCGGGAACGTGCATTTATGAATAGCTGAGATCGTGCATTTATGTATAGCGGGGATCGTGCATTGGCGGAGGTCGTGCATCTATTATCTGCGGAGGTCGTACAACTATGACCCGTGAAGATTGTGCAGCTATAACCGACAGGGATCGTGCAACTATGAATAGCGGAGAACGTGCATCTATTATCGGCGGAGACCGTACAACTATGACCCGTAGAGATTGTGCATCTGTGATCGGAAGGAATTGTGCATCTATAGCAGCGACTGCTTCATTTTCAGTCAGTGGCATCATTTTCTCAATTTTCC
Organism: Meghimatium bilineatum; assembly: GCA_034231615.1. Classification (NCBI taxonomy): domain Eukaryota; kingdom Metazoa; phylum Mollusca; class Gastropoda; order Stylommatophora; family Philomycidae; genus Meghimatium; species Meghimatium bilineatum. The sequence goes on from CM067298.1 coordinate 90,192,327, forward strand.
GTTTGTAATTCCTAAAAAGAAACATAACGTGACAATAAAATATTGGTTTAAATATTTGGCAACATGAGGGGGAAGTGACTGGGGCAAACATGCGCAGTCAGCCAGCAGCGCATGTTTGCCCCGTCAGTGTGCGCGGCGTTACCCCAAAATCACACTGTTCACAATTTTTATAAAATATCATGAAAACAAAAATTATCTTAACAATGTAACATGCTTAATAACTTAACAATACAATATAGTTTTCAGTTCAGACATGTAAAATAACATGACAGTAATGATAACAGAGGACAAAGAGTGAGAAGTGGAAAAAAAGTTAGATCGAGAACGTTAAAAAATGAATTTACCTCATAGCTCAAAAATGACCTGCCCGTGACCGATGAAAATTCGTTGTGCGACAGAAACGGATGTTAGCCTCCGGCGTGGCCACGTGGTTTGCGGGAAAAACCCATAGTTCCGGAAAAAAACGACTGCGAATCTTTGCCCCCAGCGCATCTTTACCCCCGGCTACCCTATAGACATTTGTCTATACACCCCACACAGTAGTAACTGCTGCAATTTTACGCTTGTATTTTCTGCACTGTGCACACTGTTTTCACGATTATAATCAACTAAATGTACAGTGCCAACAAATACTTTATCCTTTGAGAGTACTGATGGATTTTTTATTTCTCCTCTGCTAAGCATTTATATTAGCTACCAAACTGTCAATAATATCACTTCTCAGTGTAAACAAATGGTGATGAATTTTCATTCACTGGTGCTTGGAAATGAGATGCAGTAAATCTAAACAGATATGACCCAATAAAAACATTCTTTGAACTTTATTCCACTCTAATTATTATTAGACTTAACTTTATTTTCAGTATAATGTAATTCAAGATTATCATTGCTGTCACTAGGTCTATCTGATTCTTCAGAAACAATAGCAGTGGGAACAGTTTTCTAATTTTTTAGCTGTTATTTTTCATTACCAATAATATTAGGTCTATTTCTTTTCTGATTTTCAACAGGTTTGTAATCTCCACTCTCAAAATCAAAAATACTTGTTTTCTAACAAAATAATATTTCCAGCTATGAAACTATCTCAAAGAATAATAAAGCCTGATGTTTGCTAAATCTTTGAGCTTTCTTACTAATGGAAGATTAAGCAATTTTGCTAATTTCTGAAAATCTGAGCATAACTTGTTTTAATTAAAAATAAATATCACACGCATCAAATCACACTATACCATGAGGATTTCATTTTGTTTACCAAATTTCTAAATTTTAAACAGCTAAATAAGTTAATACTAATTCATTTATGATCAAAATGAAGCAAATTTATACTGCATATCTGCAATAACGATTTATCGTTGATATGTCCACAATCGATTTGCATCTACAACAATTAATCATTTTTATGTGAGTAAACAGTTAACCTCGATATTAGCTTTTTTAAGTATATTAGAAGGCAGAAGATGAGATTGGAACCTGGTCTGCTCAGTTGGCATCTGCCTTGCAACTTGAGTCAACATGATTTCCAGGGTTTGTCAAATACCAAGATCAGAAACTGAAATACCATTGCAACCAATCAAATGGTTGTCTCTGAAGACATATCCCCAGACATGTGACATGCCTGGCAATTTCATGTACAAAGTGAATGCATGCAGAGGAAAGTAAAGCTGACTTTACAAATGTATAAGTATATAAGGGGAGCCTAGTACCTGTATATTTTCTTTCTACATGTTTTCTTTATATTAGTTTATACAGTTTTACTACACAGTTTTCATTTGTGCCATTAACACTCATGTGTACTTGTAGTATTAATTAGTTTTGAAGTATTTCCCACTTCAAGAGAGAAAAATATAGATATATTATTAGTTCTAGTCATAACCATAATGTATTTACAATTCTTAATTGACAAGTATTTTTGGTTAAATAAAAAATAGTCTGAATTTTAAAATTAATACTGTATCTAATTATTTTCTGTACAGATGGCACATCCATCCTCGGCGGGATTAAATGTTCAAGCTGTGCTCTTCTCAGCACATGCTAGAAATCATGACTGTCTGCCCCTAATGTTTGATATGATTGATCTTTTTACGCCAGCATCAATGAGAACCTCTGCATTAGACCTATAGTATTTTGATCAGGATAGTGTAAACCTTCAAACTGTTAAATCTACAATAATTTTTTTCTTACACTGTGGGGGAGGAGTAACTGTTACTATATATGCATTTTGTTTATGAATACGGAGACATTGAAGAAATTATATGCATCGGTTTCCAAAAAAATTGGCATGTGTGATATTGTGTGTCATTAAAAAGAAAGATGGTTACAGAAAATCAACATATAAGTAAATTGTTGTAAATTTGTTACTGAAAAGAATAATAACAATTTGTAAAATATAAAAACTGGTACTTTACGGGATAATGTGTTCATACTTTTAATGAAACGAACTTTTGCTAAAAGCGCAAACAGCGCAGCATCCATCAATCTGTGCAAAATGCACTGAGAGGCCTCCCCAATTCCCACTACCCTGGATGATCCTTGGGAGAGGGGAGCTCTCAAAGCGGCATGCGCAGATCAAATGAACGGTAGCAGATACTGAGCGTTTTTTCTCTATACGTCGCAGAAGCTGTATGAAATCAAGTCTAATATAAAAAAAAGTTGAAATGTGTGTGGACACATTATCCCGTAATGAACCAAAAAATTATTAGAAGCTTATATATTTAGTAAAAATATTGCACCTGACCTAATTTATCAATGGTTTTAGATGTTCCAATTCCATTTTCTGGTATCTTATTATAGGGTAGTTGTAGTCAATACATGACAATAATATTAAACGTGTGAATGTTTATTAATATCATCAGAACAAAATAATATAAAAAATATTCATCATCTTAATTTCATTATTTACAAACTTTGTTTACTTACTACATCTTGCCTAATGAATTATAACTGCAAGTTATCTTCATCCCACCCCGGAAATGTTCATAAGTGCTCTAATCCCATCTCAATAAATCCATCAGACTATAGCGTCTGACAGTTCAAGTTTGAGTTCATTTCTTCAAATGTCTATTATGTTTCTCTTTGCAGATTGCTTTTATTTTTACACTAATCTCGCATAGCATGGAGAGCAACCATGATTCACACTTTTGAAAATCTTCTGATCGGACAAAGTTCCTCAATGCATTAACAATGTCAGAACAGAAGTGTGAATCATAGTTACTCTCATGATTGCATGAGATTGGTGTAAAAATTGGAACAGTCCATAAGAAGAAACATAATAGACATGAAGAGACATCAAACTGGAACTGTTGACCACTAAGCTCTGATGGATTTATTGAGACGGGGATTAGAGCACCTGTGGACTTATCCTGTGTGTGCTGATAACCTGTATCATGTACCACATGTGTGCAGCTAATGTGATATACTTAGATCATAAGAGATACTAATACTATATGAAATTTATTGGTGAAGTCACTCTACTGACACAATATTATAACCTTTACCTCTGCCTGATTTACTGCTGGCACTATCATTACATTCACTGGTGGAACAACACCAAGAAGATTAGAAAATTGCAAAAGACCATAAGGATAGTCATTCTCCTGAATAACTATTTGGGAACTTCTTCTTGTGCTGTCAATACTAGCTCCACTGGTATTTGTGGAGCCTATAAGACCATCATCTGAAGTCACGGCCATAAGCTGTACATCAAATAATTCATCCAACTCTGGTACTGTCTCATCAGTTACCGTCAGCATAAAAGTCTACAGAAAAAGGCATAATCACTTAAACATAATATTGGCATATAACATAAACTCTCTCTCCCTCCTTCTCTCTCTCTGTGTGTGTGCGTGCATATATACACACACACATACATAATATATATATATTTGTTCTATAACCAAAAAATGCAAGTGCATCAATTAATATCAATCAATAAACACATAACCTTTAGGGTCGTAGGGGTACCACATTGGATGCGTCAGCACAGAGTCCTCCAGCGAATTCTATCCTCAGCGATGCGGATGAGTGTGGAAATATCTTGCCTTGTCCATTCCTTGATGTTGTCTGTCCATGCCTTTATTTGTCCTCCTCTGCTTCTTCAACCCTCGACAGTTCCCTGCAGTATTGTTTTTGTCATGGAATCGTGTCTGCATACATGTCCTAACCATGCTAGTTTTCGTCGTTTCACTAATGTAAGTATGTTATATACTTACAAATATGCAAGTGCATATTTTCATATAAATATATAAATACAAAATAATACAGTACATGTACATATTTTTAATATTTTTTACAACAAGATATACACAGGCTGAGCTAAAACAAGCTAGAAAATAAGTGCAATAGGCAGCCAGGTAATGTGTGAATGACTTTGGATAAGGTTGTGTGAAGATATTCAGAATGCTAGTAACAAAGGTAACATCAAGGGTGTTTATGAAGGGATAAAAAAAATTCATCTGAAGAGGTCATCGCTGACAAAAAGGAAACAGAAGGACAGATGGGTAGAGCACTATCTAGAGCTCTATTTTAATGATACTAAGCTAACAGATGATGTCTTCAGTGCCATGCAGGCTCTACCAATACTTAACCACCTGGACACACCAACAACCATGACTGAAATTAATGATGTTATTAGTGACCTAACTTCTAACAAGGCACCTGGCAAGGATGGAATTTCAAATTAGGTCATCAGAAATGGAAGATACATATTTGCACCACAGCTACATCAACTGACAACATTGTGTCCACAAAGACCCAAACATAGAAGAGACTGACTTCTCAAAACAATCAAAAAATATAATTCAATATATTTTGAACATATAAAAAGACACTGGTTTAAAGAGATTAATCATGGAGAGAAAAGTTCTAGGAAAGAGAACAAAAGGTAGACCAAGATAACTTAAGACACAGGTTATCAGACATTCTGAAAATTACACTGAAAGAGGCTTGGCAGCTTGCTTAGAACCAAGAGGCTTACTGAGTATCAGTGAGGATAACGTTCTGCAAAGGACACGTCATATAAATGATGAAGCATGTCAAAATTTAATATGCTGGACTGCAAGGCAAACTATCCATAGGCTCCTATGAACAAATCAGAAAGAGATACCGGTATTACTATTTAGTTACTCTACAAAAAATTAAATGAACATTTTGTTACATCAAACTTACCTCACCTACAATTTAATATATGACTAATATTGTTAGAACTGTCACTAGTACAATTTTAAGATTAAAAGGAAGCTTAAAAAAAACACATAAAGAGTAAAGTATTATAATTGACGACATAAAATATTATTCTGTTAATATAGAATAAGACTTTATTTGTAGCATGTTTATTTATTCATTAAAATTTTGTCTGCATGTTATTTATTATATTATTATGTTGTTCGTCCATCACAAGTGATGATGACCATTTGTTACATCCACTTTTGAAAATTCAATTTTAGTTATGTCCTTGATTATGAGTTTGTAGATGGCTAATGAGCCCTATTCGAGCTGTAAATGTCCTTGGATAGTTTGGACATGGAATAACAACTGTAGACGGATCTTGGACTATCCATGACTTTCTAGCTGCTCTCCGCTGTTGAGCTGCTGCATTTCTCTTCTTTTCACAAGATGATGCGCTCTTTTTTGAATATATTTATAAATTTATTATATTACTTTTAAGATGTTTATCATTATATTCTTTTTAAATATATAGCAAATTAAGTTCACTTACTTTATTCCGTTCCCCAGGCAGAAACACAACTGTTCCATTGCTTTGATCAAAATCTGATATCGCCTGTTGAAGAGATTGTCCCTGTCTTTCATAAATTGTCCAAAATACTGTGACTGAACCGTCATCTCCAAGAGTACGCTGAAGTGTGCAGGTAACTTTCCCATTCTCAGATATAACTCTTGAAGGATAACATGGCCCACTAAATCCAAATAGGCCATTTGCATTATCACTTTTCATAACTGAAAAAATTTACACACACAATTATGCTAATTATGGTTGAATATTACTTTCAACATTTAGTAAATGTGTTAATGGCATATTTATGCTGGTAAAAAAATTTTTTAATATTTTCTAATTTTATTTATGTCAAGCTAGAAGACAGAATCTCTTCCTTTGAGATGTTAATATGTTAAGATGTTGAGATGTTCTTACAACACTTAAAAAAACTATTAAAGGAAATAAAAATCAAACAAAATAAGTATGTTGGATATATTAAAAGACTTGATACCTTGTTGAAGACCTTACACGAAGGTAGAGTTGAAGGGCAGAAAGATGAAGGTCATGAATAGTAACTGAATGTTTATCATAGAAGTACAAGAGTTGAATTATAAGTTATCGACCAGCATCATTGTACTTCAGGCAGACCAGTAGGTATTGAGTCTCCTGCAGCAAATCTTGATATGCATGCTAATGGTTCATGTTGATCACTGGTTGAATTTACTCATTCTGTCCTGTAGACAACCAGTTTTACTGGTTTAAATGTTTAACCTTATGGACTCCATAGGCATCTATAGTAGAGGAGACATTACATTTCTGGGCCCATCTGAATCTCCAGTCGCCTCCATTGCTATGCCCTGATTCATCAGTACGGAATCATACGAAGTTGAGCTCATATGATGCATAATTCCCACCACACAAAGCTAATAATATATCACAGTCTAAAGATCAAATTTCTTTACACATTACGATTGTAAGCAGCAGAATGCCAGCTGATTTTGTCAAAACATTTCTGGAATGAAGGCTGTGGATTTTCAATGCCATATTTTACTATCAAATGAAGTACAGCGTGGCATGGTAAATGATCGTTGTGGAAAGTAATATCAACATGTTTTAGTTGTTATTTTTGTGTTTTGTGCATTGTTTTATTATAAGAATTTTAGTTTATTCCTTGAATAACACAAAAACAATATGTATCAGGGGTAACACATGTCGGCATGAAAAATAATTACGTTGTATGTCAGCCTAGGCCTAGTGTTGGATGGGTGAATATTGTATGTGATTTTTTCATGTTTTATTAGTTTGTTCAGTCCATATTATATTGGTTTGGATATGAAACAACATATATACAACAGGAATAGGTATTTTGGAGGATTTTATCAGTGTTGCCAGACATAGTGCAGGTGCGTCCAAAAATAATATTTTTGTTTTTTTTTAAATTGTAGTTGAGATTTTCCCCCAAATTTTCAACTTCACAACTTGTTCACAACTGTCATACCACACATACAAGAACAAAAAAACATGATTATATGCATTATTCACTCCTTTATTTACATGTGCAAAAATTAATATGATATCTTTACAAACAAAAAAGTTATCGCGTTTAGCAAACACTCGCCAATAATAATGCACTTTTTCAACAACAAAATTTGAGCCGTGTGGGGATGAGGGTGGGGAAATTGAGTAATTTTAATCTGGGGTCCTAAAGGTTAATATGACATTTCTTCATTCACTGGTATTGATACCTGCTATTTTGGATCTTTTGAAGCATGGACTGAAAGTCTGAATCCGTAAATTAAGTCCCAGAAAGCCATGTAGGGGCGGCCATATTTGCCTCAACATTTTCATGCTAGATGTAGTTGTTATGAATGCTGTCCTGTGCTCGGTGATGACTCTCCTTCTAAAACTAGTAGTAAAACCTCAGCCTGGCTTCTCACCCTGATGCACAAATTCATCAGTAAATACAATGGCATAAGTATTACCTGTATTAGCTACAGTTTATCAATTTCAAGGTTTGCTTTCCCATTGCTCAACTCTCTACATTTTGTGACAGGAGTAATGTGTATGCTATGATAGCCATCATGGTTTTATAAATCAAGTGTCATTCTTCTCCTGTTGATAAAGTCCAGATTGTTATAATCTCTCCATTTGTCTTTTCAATCTGTGACATGACATATAAATCCATGACATGTAATGCACGACTTTTGAGGCCTTTAAATCTTAAATATTCATGTGCAGTATATCTGGTCTAACGTGGCACACATGTATGTTTATTATGAGCAAGATCATTACAGGAAAGTATTGATAAAACTTCCAGGATATATCAAATATTCACAATGTGGGAAACCAAGGAATATATACATTCCCTCATTCTGTCTATGTTACATGTTCCAGACAATCCCATTGCAAACACGAAAGCATAATCATTCCAGATCCAAAGTCAACCATAGACATTACTAACTGAAGAAAGAAAAGTATTAGCCATTGCTAAAGTTGTGTAGCTAGCATAGTTTTAAGTGCTGCAAATACTTTTTTCCTCTTTATATTTGTATCATTTGCTCAAGTGGTATTTATAAGGTATTGCAAAAATTTAAAACTTAACTGCCATAGAAGTTTTCACTGCATGCATATATTATGTTCTTAGTAACAAACTTCTATTTAAGCCATTTCGTAGCCTTTGCAACTCTTTTAAGCTATCACATAAGCTTTCACTGCAATTGCAGATATATTTAAATAAACAAACTCCAAACCAGAACATCAGTTGGGATTATGGAAAAAAAAAATGATCCTACACTAATAATTTTTTTTAAATGTATAAATATAATAAATGACAGAGGAGCAAGCAATATTTAGTCAGAAGATCACATAAATTAAATAGTGATAGTCAGTGTTACAATTCATCACTTTAATTCTTATAAAATTTTACTTTATTATTTATTTATGTCTCCTTCTGTATTAATTCTTAAACTCTTGCTGGTTAGCAGGATGTAATCTGGAAAAAGGAATACATTGTTTCATCATTTACAGCTATACTGCAATATCTGCACCTTTGAGCCTGATAAATCAAACTTTAATGGCTATTATGTCATTTGGGGGGGGAGGCAGTCTATACCTCCAAACCTCTTCAGTCACCTCTTGTGACATGCATGGACGTTCACAGTGTCATTATACTTTGCTCATTTTTCAGGTAAATGCAACATACATGAGTTCATTATTCATTTTGTATTGGTGTTGACAAGTTAGAAATATGGAATCATATACTATTTAGAAATTTAACAATAATTTTCATTACAAAATTACAATTTATCACACCTGATAGTGTTGTTCGTGAATCTGGGATTGCCAGGGTAGCACCACCTGTGGTATCTATTAGAATGACAGCAAATACTTCTCTTCCCTCATCTTCTATATCTTGACGAGAAGCAACTGTAAAACTTTGGGTGGTAACTCCAGATGAATAGGTCAGTGTTCCAGATATCAATGTGATGTCTTTGTATGGAGAAGTCTGATAAAGCTCATTCACAGAACTAAAAATATAATGTGAAAACTGCATTTTTTTAAATCACTTCCATAGACATTACTATCTGCTATCATGACCACACTAATATAAATCATAACGTTTGTTCATTTTCAATGTAAATCTTAAGGACTATAACTTCAGTATAGAATACATTGACTCGCTGTGTGTTGCCGGGGCACGAAAGGGGAGCAAAGAATAGCAACACTGTTTACCTTCCATGCATGTCGTAAAAGGCGACTAAGGAGGTATGGGGTGGAGTTGGCTGTCCCATCCCATATAGGGTCAGTGACCCAAAGCCATGCTGAAGTTGGATGTGTCCGGCCAAAAGGCGCAGATATCGCAGCAATGCTGTAAACCATGACACAACGCATTCCGTTCTCTGGACTACATCCTGCTAATTTGCAGGAGTTTGAGAACGAACGCAGAAGAAGAAGAAAAAGAATACATTGACTGACTCCGGTGACATTTCTTTCCAGAACATACCCGGTAGTCTTATTTATGGATGCTCTGAACAACTTACAATGCTGGGAAAGTTAACTTCTTGCAGCCAAGAACATGTCTAACTACACTGAAATGTCTTTTGTCTATCATCAGCTTGGGAGATCCTTCCATTACTTCCCTACCAACAATCCATGGTTGGGGGGGCTTTGGTCTATAAAATCTAAATGGCTATATAAAATTGGTCAGTAGCAGGAAATAGTTGGAGAAACAGTTTTAGATCTAAAATCACCTACACACATACACAGAAATGGCACAAGATGGTATTAATGAATAAACAATGGTTGTAGGCTACAAATTAAATTACCGTATATGTCCCTGTATAAGCCGAGAATTATGGTATTTATTTCTTATTGTAATGTTTGGGGTTCGACTTATATACGCATATACCATCTTTCTTTTAAAAATTAGCGTAGAAACACAAAAAAACAATAACACAGAATAATGTCAAATACTGGTAACAAAGGAAAACTTACCATTAAAAAAACCCAAAAACACACTGACTCGTATGTTCTTGTCCAATATATTCAAGCCAGGATAAAATGCCTAGGCCTATAATATATCTGATGTTATTTCATAAATGACTAACATATACAAATAATATTGTCTGTGAAAACAAACAAAACACACAGAACTAAATAGTGTTATCTCTAGGTCTAGTTTTTTGGTAAAAACTTCTATAAAAACAAACAAAATTAAAGTGGGTTTGGCTTGTTTACACCAAAAGTTAATTCTTTAAATTAGCTGCAGAAACACACAAAAACCATACCAGAAAAATGTCAAATACCAATAACAAGAAAAAACTTACCAGTGCTAGTACAAATAGTCAATGAAATCCTTTGAAGTCAGAATCACTGTTTGAAGTCTGAAATAATTCACAAATTTCATCCTCTGTCATGGAAACATAAGGATGAATATTGTCAGTCTTGGATACATTGTCATCGTCAGCATCATCCTCAAAGATAGCGTCATCCTCACTTCCATCCATTGCATTACTAATGGAGAACTTTTTGAAAGATGAGACTATCATTTAAGATGAAATATCCAAACACGATTGTTTGACCCACATAGCGATTTTGGTGATTTCATCTTTTTTTAACGTTTCCACCCTTCATCGCAGCTAAATCAGATGATGCTATCCAATCATTCCATTTTGCTTGGAGTCTGTCCTTAAATAATTTGTTATGGGAGACATCTAGGGGCTGCAAGAGGGAGGTAAGGCTCACAGGAATTAAATTACAGAAACCCCATATCACTGCATCATTTTTCCACTTTCTCAGTGAGAAGTTACCAAAGCGAGCTCCAGACTAGCAAATTGGCCCCCTTTCTCTACCCCCACACTTTATCCAGCCATTCCAGACCAATTTTGATGATTGTCAAAACAACTATACTTCAGAAACACAGGAACCCCGGGTTGGTTAACCCCTACTAAAAATAGCTTGTCTGGGAAAGTACACTGTTCCAAATTGGCAGTACATGTGATAAGCTGTCTATGGATGTCGTTTATGAATGCCAAGTAGTAATGATAAAAGCTTCTGAATTTTCTAAATTGAGATTATATGATATATAGAAAGAAATGTAAATCTAGGCCTAACCTTATAAAAAGTGTGATTTTTGCACTTGAAATAACTCTGGGCCTTGAAAATTCATTCACAAAGTGCAAACACTCATTACGACACTTACAAATTTTCAAGGCTTTTCCGCGCAAATTTAATTTATACGATACAGATTTTTTAAGACCTTGTTGCCAGTCTAAAATAATTTTATTACACCCTTGGATAAGAATAATGAAACATTTAAATAAATAAATTTTCATTTCTACTCTTTGTGCAACTTCTGTGTGAGCTTGGTGTAGGCTCGTAAACATAAATGATGCGGCAATGCCGTCGTAATGACCAACCTTCCTAACTGAATGAATGAATAAATAAATAGGATAGCTGGGAACAATGCTGGTACCTGGTGGTTACGGGTTTAATGACCACTGGCGACGCCGCCTGGGAATGTCGCGCTGTATTATCTTTGATGTATTGTTCCCAGCTATCCTATTCACTTGTTCAATCAGTGAATCTAACATGCCCGCCATCTTGATAGACACTAATGTTGCATTATACAAGACTATTATTATTCCATCACTGTGCTACCAGTGCCAAATTTGGACAATGACAGCACAAGACGATAGAAAAATAGAGACAGCAGAAATGACATGTCTACGAAAAATACTCGGAGCGTCATTAAGAGATAGAATTAGAAACGATAACATCAGACAGATAACCAAAACAATACCAGTATTGGAACACATCAAAAGACAACAGATCAAGTGGTTTTCACATGCTTCCAGACTACCAACAGATAGCATGCAACAAATGGCCATGACACATAGACATCACGGCTATAAAGCCAGAGGCAGACCATGTAAAAGATGGATCACAGAAATCACAGAAGCCACAGGAACAAGCTTACAAACAGCACACAAGAAGGCCATCTCTAGAGAACTCTTCCACCCCTAACACCGCAAGACAAATTAGGGCCACAGCTTATACATAGAATAAATAGAATCTGTGAATGTGAGTAGGGCAAATGAAAAAAATTACCTTGCATCTTATAGTTGCTAAAGTCTGTGATAACTTCCATTTAGCATGATTTCGCTTGTCCCTTCACTCTTATAATAACGAGATTTCACATTATTATTATTACCGGTATTATTATTTTTTTCCTACCTCTACCAACAAACGGATTTTTTACTTTCGTCACATTATGGACAGTTAAGTCAAGCCCTCGGCTTATACACGGATGACTTATAAACGGGAACATACAGTATGTATAAACAAATATCACAAAGTCTTTATAAAACTTACTTGGCATCCATAGATCTCATAAATACCCTAACATCCTGCATGTAACCAGTATACAAACTGGAACCTGGAGGTTGTGCTCCAACGAGAACCATGCCAGAGCCTTTCAATAGTGCAGAACCTATGAAGATCCTATTGAGAGTAAATTATTTAATCAGTTAGGTAAAATAACTTGTCCCTTCCTGCTTCAATGACATGTAAGTAGAATACAGAGTTGGGAATATTTACTTGTGTGATCAATAGCATGCTAGGGTAATTGGTCAGCATTATGCTAGCCACCTTTACTTTTCCAGATTAGTTATGGTACCCATTTTCTAAAATGAGACAGAGCTCTATTTGATATAAAATGTGTTCACCTTAACTGGAAATAAAACTATAACCACCAGACTATGTAAACATTGCATTAACCACTACTCTACTATGACTCCCTTATAAACAGCTACTTTTGAAAAATATACTTATTCTTCTGTGTAACGTTTCATTTGAAGAATGTTGTCCTCATTGCTATTCTGTCTATTGGCTCTGCACAAGATAACCTGCATCCTTAAATGCGACATTTAAGAGGTTTACAATATCCTGTATCCATCAATGTTTTAGGTGGCAGTTCCTCTTGAATGACCATGGTACCAAATTCAAACCACACTATGGGAAATTACGCATCTGGACCATTCAAATAGTAATGGCAACATACTTAATGTATTTATATGGACTGGAAAATCTGGAGCCAAAACATTTTGGGTTGATCACTACCGGGTACTTCTTCAAAAGGATGTCCCCAACTAAAAAAAATATTTCTATCTTTCTTTCTTTAAACTTGTACTTTCAATATTAATCTTTTTAACTCATGTCTTTTTATAGGTCTAAAATATATTCACTTAATTTTTGTTATGGTTTTGAGAAGCCAATCTTTCTCTCATGTCAGGTCAGTCCATGCAGACGTATGTGTTTGATTATCTCTGCCCATGAAATTCTTAGGACCTTTCTATTGCTTTTGATTTCAAATGCTAATATTTTTTTTCACCTGCAGAGGCCATTGCCTATAACTCAAAATCTATGTTACCACTTTAAAATTGTTACTTCCTAATAGATGTAACTTTGCTTCCTTGTTTGTCCCTTCCTATAAATATTTCATATGAGATTCTTTCTTAGGTCATAATTAATCTCCTGATCTCCAAGTCTTAAGTCAGCTGAAATAATTATACGTTAATGTCACATCGTTTATGAAATCAGGCAGACACACATGAATTCATGGAAATAAATAATATTACACACTGACAAAGGAAGGCTGGTCAAGGATCTAGAAACATTGTCTTATAAAACAAAATACTGCTTGTGTATTAATGAAGAGGTACCAAGTAAAGCTAAATGCAAGGAAAATATATTTCAATCTTTATTACACTCATATGAATAATCGCACTACAGATAGCTATGATATACCCATAAGTGAATATAGCTTTATGCATTCATGTAATGAGAAAAAAATGAGCACTCGTACACTAATAGATGTCTGCAGTAACTTGCTTTATAGAACAATGTTTCTAGCTCTTTGAGCAGGTTTCCTTAAACACACTGTGTAATATTCTTTTTTTTCCATGTGATTTCATAAATAATTTGATATTAACATATAATCGTTTCAGCTGAAAAGAGGCTTGGAAATAAACATTCATTAAATGAACCATTGCTAAATTTTCGATAATTATAAAACAATATATTCACACATTCTCATATAAAAGTTGTGTCTTTAATTGTATTATATTGATTTCTCCTGCAAAATATATACCTTGAATCAATCAGTTGACCATCTAAGTAAGCAGTGACTGTTGTATTTGCCACGGATACGAAAATATGATGCCATTTTCCATCTTCAACAACAATATTTGATTCCACACTCAGCGGTTGATTTGCCTGATTAAGTAAAAATTGTTTAAAGAAATTATCATTATATCACAAGACCAATATGTGTACAACCACCATAGGGGTTGGCTAATATTCAGTCTTACAGTCTATTTTTACCATGCCAAATGTCTTAAGCTGCTCAAAGCTAAGTCATTGTTGCGTACATATTTAAAGACATGGAATTTTCTTTGCTTGCTGTGCTGCCCTTTATATACGATATTCCATAGGTGTCAGCCAATAAGTTTTTTACAGATTGATACTGATTTTACATTTTTTATATGTCATATGCCTGTATTGTTGTGTTATAGGCAAATGTAATAACGGAATTCAGTTGTTTCATATAAAATTTTCTTAAATGCAAATTTCTACAAATTAATCAGTGTCCGCTATAAGCTTTAGAAGATAATAATAAGAATATATGCTTCCTGCTCTATTAATTATTGATTGTTATGTAAAGTGGACAACTGAAGTAGATTTTTACAATATGAAAGTAAAATATTAGTTACAGAATTGTCTATCCCCAAGTGATGGCGTTGTCGTAGCTTCCTCACTTGTCATTACAGCGTAGGTGTTTGTGAAGATGAAGTCTGAATTCCAGAGTCAGGAGCGTTTCTCTGGTTGAGGTGTAGTCATGTTCATTCACGATAGTCTTGATGTTGTCTACCCATCTTTTCCTAGGTCCACCCTTGATTCTGTATCCTGATTCCATCTTGTTATAAGCTCTTATGTGTAGTTGATCGTTCATCCTCATAAGATGTCCAAACCAATTTATCTGTTGTTTCTCTATATATGTGATGCATGATGTTATACCTATTATCTTTCTGATGTTCTCACTGCGCATTGTGTTGAGTCTGGACTAATAGCTTTCCTTTGACACTTCATTTTGCAAGTTTTGATCTTTCTCTTATGTGTAGATATCAGTTGCCAAGTCTGACATTGGTAGCATAGTGTTGGTATAAAGATGATCTTAATTATTTGTTTCTTTACTTCAATGTTGATTTTTGGGTGCAATAGCAAAGGTGACAGCTGGTATGTCACAGCAATTGCCTTTTGACATCTTGTTTCTATCTCTTTATCAAGTCATCTATCCTGTCCTCTGTGAAGATATTTCCTAGGTACTTGAACTCTTTGACTTGTTTTATTTTTGTGCTCTCTATTTGAATGTTTAAATGTTCTGTTGACCTTGTTATTTGCATAATCTCTGTCTTTTGATTATTAATGTGTATGTTGTATTTATTGCACATTCTTGATAGTGAACTGATGTGAGTTTGCAGTTTTTCTTCATCATCATAAATGATGCTTTGATCGTCAGCAAAAAAGCAGTCCATTGAGTTTGTTGTTGTTGTTCATTCTCTGTTGTTTCGTCATATATTTCATTATGTGCTTCTTTTATATTATATAAGGTCAAAATATGTAAATTTTGGTTTATTTAACGCTAAAGAAAAATTAATAAGGAAATAACACTAAAGAATAATGGTCATAGAAAATTCAGTATTATTCATGTATAAAAGTCATCTTGTTTTTCTTGGACACATCATGAGGAGTTGTGATATAAAGAATATTGTAACATTCATGTAAAATGTATTAGAAAACAAAATGGGGGAGGGGGGGAAAGTATAAAATATTCTAGAAATTCTGATGAAGTGGCATGGAAAATTGTATCAGTTAAATTGACATAACCTACCATCAGAAAAAACAGATGATCATGTCAATAAGAAAGCTACAAACACCACCACAAGATGACTATCACATTATGAATAGATTAGAACAAGTTATAATTCTACACCTCAGAACAGGACACAACCGACTCCGCAGTTACATGTATACAAAGTTCAAGATTCGCAACACGGCCATGTGTACATGTGGGCAGGCAGCACAGTGTACCAAGCATATACTTCAAGATTGTTCTGAGTATGAATGCTGAGGCAGACATATTGGCCAGAGGAAACAACACTGGAATCAAAGCTCTATGGGCCACTGTATGAACTACAAAAGACAGTGAGTTTTATTCAGGAGACAGAATTACAGATATATAGATATGTTTCAAATGAACAAAAGAAGAAGAAGAGTACTACTTTGTGATGTTGAAATCCTATAAGTTTGCTCTGTTAGGGATGCATTAGTTTATATATATCTCCTGAAATTTGGGGACATCTGGTTGAAACTGTTAATATCTAATTGTGAACCATATTAAGTTCCTGAAATGATGCCATATTTGTTTCAGACATAATTAACTCTAATCTCATGCAACAAAATTATTAAAATTGGATTGCATCAACTAAAGGTTAGGACAGATGCCATATTTGTTTCAATCTCTGTCAGACATAATCAACCTTAACCTCATGCAACAATATGATTAAAATTGGATTGCATCTCCTAAATATTGGGACAACTGTTATGATACTTACCTGCACTTTAGTGGAAACATTTAGTACCAAAGTAGTTTTAGTAGCAGCTACAATTATTCTGAGACTAACAAAATGTGTTGTACCATCATTAGTGCAGTAGGCTACAATATAGCCATCAGTATTTGAGAATGGTTGTACCCAAGCAGACAATGAGAAACCATCAGGGACATTTGCTAATGATGGCCAAACTTCTGATGGAACTGTTATGTACTGGCCTAAAAGTGAGATAAGATAAAAAAAATTAGTTATACTACAGAATAGTTAGAAGTGTTTGTGCAGCTTTTTTTATATAAATTTTTAGATTTTTAATCAAATATTCTGGAAGTTATGAGTGTAGGCTACATTCAGCCGATAATACACTGAATTGCAATTCAATTATATGGGTTTCAAGATCTAAAATTACCAATCTCCAGTTGTAAAAGGTGATGGTAACAGTTACAAACTAGCATCACAGCAGACTGTTTTTCTATAAGTGCTCAGCTGCCTAGCTAGTGGTTGACCAGAAACTATCTGACAAGTGTTGCCTTCAGCACTTAGTAGCAATGAGACATTCATCAACTTTCCCAGAACATAAGAACTATAACCATTTCCTGGTGACAATGAACCTTTGGAGTTTTTTTGTGTGCAAGCTGTGGGTGACAAGCAAACTCAAAACCCAGGGCACCTGTTCGATAGTAAAATGACTCAAGACACTGCACTACTGCAGCTTCCTCACTAGTCATCTCAGCTGTAAAAATTAGTTCCCAAAACATACAGTTGTGAAAGAGAAAGTAAACACACTGAAGAAGAGCACTGAACCTTTTTCTTACTTCAAAGAAAACTAAGTTTAAATACTGTTTGGTATAATATATTTCACACTTTCATGGCATGATATTCTATTAGACCACCTTTAATTAGATGTAAAATTCTCTTACTGCCAGTCTTTGACACAAATGACCCATGCAAATGACATTCTAGTGAATATAACTAGCAAAGACATCTCAAGTGACAATTATTTCTTAGTAGAATTCAAAGTTTTGGATACATTAACTAGATAAAAGATGTTAAAAATAGACAAGACTACAATTTTACTTAAGACTTAAACAATTTAAATAATCCTTATATCTTCTAATCTTACAGATGACAGGCACATCACCTCCACCTAATTCTGGTAATTAATCTAGATGCCAGATCTAGATTGTTGAAATAAAAGTAGGAAAACAACTCTGTGGAAGCAATAATCACTATGTATTTATCAACTAAAGAGCAACTAATATATGTTCAAGTCAGCCATGATTGAACAACAAATCACAAAATGCCATCCTATCCAAAACATTTTGAAAAACCCAAATGACAAATTTAATGAATCACAGCACACTGCAGAGATACAACTTTTCCAACAGAATATAGTGTATTATAAAGGCCAAACAAGTTCACCCAAGGAAAACTAGAAACCAACAGAAGATGGCACATTTGCCTTCTGCATAAGAGGATGTAAATTCTATCATGGGTCATGATGTCTTCTTTACAAATGTATTTTTTTGCCGATCCATGATCATTATACTTGGAGCTACGAAGTTACTTGCTATGTTTGATACTTTTGGCAGACATGTCCATGTCATTAAGAGAAATGGGGTGCAAAGGGAACGCATTGCTCTAGGCGGACCCAGGGTTAGCAGATAACCAAGATCCCAAATGTACCTCCACGTGGTGCACCCTGGAAACAGAAATACAGCAGCTCGTGCTGATTCTGGCCAAATCATTTGGGGATCGTGTCCGAGAATGTGGAGGTAGCAGATGGAAAGAGATTTGACTGCACAAGAGACAGACAATATCTCCGACACCACCAGCATCACCACATATAGCAACACTGTCGACATACAGTGAAGCTAGTCAGTCCAGTCCGAACATTGGAGGGGCGGCCAATGTAAAATGCACGTAAAGGTAAATGCATGGCGAGAGACAAATATGTTTCACACAGAGTACAATGAAACAATGAAAGGGCAGAACAGCGCTAGAGGGCAGCGCGAACTGCAAATAGAAAGTGAAAAGTCCCTAGGAAAGGGAACTACAAGCTCCGTCAGCTCGAGACGGGCTTCTAGTTACCAGAGTTCCTAACAGGCAGAGACCCAGACCCATCCATCGGCGTTTGGTAAAGCAAAAGACCTAACCCAACTCTAATGTCGAGCCTTCCTAAACCGGAAATATGCTTGCAAAGAGAAAGGGTTCTGTACCCGATGGGTGTAGGCAAGAAAGGGACAATGATGGCAGTCCTGGCCCAACTCTACTGTCAAGGTTTCCTATACCGGAAGTAACTTGCAGAGAGAAAGGGTTCTGTACTCGATTCGCTCAGGCACAAAAGGGACAACGATTTAGCCCTGGCCCAACTCTACTGTCAGGTTTTCCTACACCGGAAATACACTTGAAGAGAGAAAGGGTTCAGTACCTGATGGGCTCAGGCGCTATTGGGACAAGGACGCTCAGCTCGAGAACGCCTTGCTCTCAAACGCGTGGTGTGAGACTCGAACTTGGACAAGGGGTACACGATGTCGGTGAATGACACCTCGGCTAAGAGGGCGAAAGAGCCAGGGTCCAACTCCTCTGTTGAGTTCTTCCCCTTAAGGAACCAGGCTCATGGATGAGAAACGGTTCAGTACCCAATGGGCACAGGCACAGCACGTCCAATTACACGAGGCAAGTTCATAGACAGTGGAACACCTCGTTCGAGTGAGACGAGAGCTAGAAAATCGTCTGGGCGAAGAGTCTTCACTACGCGTGCCTGGAGACAGATATAGAGGCTGTCACAGGCTAAGGGTAGCCCACCCGAATTGTCAAGGCATGCCGAAATCGGATGTGCTAGGCCTACAAGGCGCATAACGGTGGCACAACGTAATCACGCTCCCGGCGGAAATCGCACGGATATCCGTGATGGTTACAATAGAGCGAACGAAAAACAAACAAACAAACAAACAATTAAGAGAAATGGGGTACATATGAGGAAACCCGAGTAAAATGGAGTCAATCATCTACATCTTTTGAACCCGTTTAAAGGATAAAACCTATGAAATAAAATATGGTAAAAAAAAGGATAAATCTGTGAGAACTAACCAAATACTCATACCAGTAATTATATTATGATAATTCTCAATGGAAAACAATTTAACTAGAAAAATATTGATTATACATAGTATTATAGGCCTATATCAAACAAAAAGACAACTTGTAAAATCCTACAATAAATGAAAGTTACATCTCCATGCCAGGTTCCTATTTGGTTCCCCACTCCTGTCTAGCTTACGTATGGCTCCACAAGTTTTCTTGTTTACAGTAACGCCACCACCACCCTTTAATCCACCAATACTTTAAACTTTAATCACCAAAACTTTAGGATACTTCAATCCACCAATAAGGAAGATTTTATGTTTTCAGTCTTATATAACTACAATAATTTCTCCTGTCATTTGAGCTAAAAATTGTAAAAGCGTGATATCTATCTTATAAAATTATCTAATTGTGTCATTTAGCCATCCAAAAATATAATTATATACAATCATATAATTTAGCATTTAGCTTGAGTTCACTTCCCTATTCTGTATCAGTTTTCCTACCTTCCACCAAGGAATAGCCTACAAAATAGACTATATATCATGAGGGTTCATCACCAAAAGTGCTTTTTGATTCCTAATTTTCTCTACTCATAGTAATTAAATAGTTAAAAACTACTTGCCAGTAAACCCTGTGAACTGAGCTACAGGAGTTGAAGTCCCTGCTCTCTGCTTGAATATTTGTTGAACACTGCTAGGCCACTGCCCAGTAAACAGCAAGTCATGAAGTGTAGGGAGATTAGCACCCAGATGATCTGAGAAAATCTCCCAAAGAACCTTAAATATAAGATAATTTACTAAGAGTCAACCTTAGCACTAATAGTGAATACAGTCACAATGTAAACAGTTACCCAATTTTAATAAATTATGGTGATAATGATAGAACCTGAGAGAGTATGAGTTTGTCACTCTTGTTCACTATGCCAGGCAGTGATGTTTTACTTTCAGCTCTAGAATTATGTTTCTTTGGCATTCTTTGTTATTGTACAATTTTCCAGAGCTTTTGCAAGCTTCAGATGACTTTACTTATGGTAGTTGATAAGGTATCATGTCATGAAATGGACAGACTTCTACTTGGGAAGGAACTTTGCCATGATTTTCTTGTAATGTTGAGTAATGTTGCAGATAAAAAGGTTTATTTCCTCAGAGTAGTCCAGGCATGGGTCATCATGGCGGAGATCATAGGGTGGTCAATTCCACATCCAACCTCTATAAACACTTCCTACTACTTGGGTGGCACATGGCAGTGTATATATTCTTTGCTCCAATCTCAAGTTCTGCAACACACAGGCACATTTTAAGGACTAAATAATAATAAAATACGGCCACACAAAATTGCAATAATGTGACCTGTCGTGTATGCCATAAGTAGTAACTAAGGTAGTGGGATTGGCTGTCCCATTTCATAGCAGGTCAAGGTGGCTCAAGAGCCATTCTGAAGTCAGATGTATCGGGCCAAAAGTGCAGGCATTACATAAAGTTATAAATCATAACACAGAATATTCTCCATACTACATGCTACTAATATACAAGAGGTTTAGACCAAATGAACAAGAAGAAGAACAAAGAATGCAGCAATTCAGGCTCTAAGACTTGCAGCACTTAAAGCTATGATAATTGCCCATCTTGAGTAATGGTTGTTGGCTCTTCTCTTTCACTAGTTGGTTATGTCTGTGGTTGACTTTTCACTAGTTGGTTATGTCTGTGGTTGACTGTCGATTACAAATCCTCATTCTGTTAATTTTTCAATATAAAAAAAAAATAGTATGGAATATGTGCAGAATTAGAGAATATATAGGCCTATATATACTCCTTAATTGCACTAGAGATGCCCCAGTTGTGAAAATGAGATATATGTTGGCACGTCTATCACTATGTTCCCAATTTACTCTCACCTAAGCAAAAGCACAAATGAAGTAAATCCTTTATGTATTTTTTTGTCAGTTATTAAACAAATGCAATTTTCCTCCTAATAAATATCTTATACCCCTGCTAAAAACACTTAAAAAGAGGCACACCTGAAACTGGATGGACTTTTAGTTTTTAAGGAGATATCAATAAACCAGAGGTGGGCGTGTTCACTGTTCACGCCCACTGTCAATTCAATTGCAATTAGAAAATTCAAGGGAAATAAGAGAAACCCTTCAATTGTCCCCTGGTGAAATCAGGGGAGGCAAGCCAGAAACTTGGCAGGTAGACATCATCTAGTACCATTTCTGCAACAAAGGTTGGCTGCAACAGATCTCAACATCTCGCCTCTTGTTTTGGTGATGCACTCTGCAATATGTTTCCGTACACTGCATAGCAAATTAGTTCTTCTTCTTTTTGTTGGTGTGCCAATTAGATTTGTTTGTTTTCGTGGAACTATTATTCTTTGAAACACTAAAGGTTGTCCTCCTGTTTTGCACCATAAAAGTTTATTAGGGTTGTTGTAAAGCTTCCTTCTAATTAGATGTGTGAGTAATAATTCCTCCTTATTTGTCAATGGTTCTGATATAGGTTTGCTGATAGATTTTTTAAAACTAAAGTCATGTTTCATCATGGGAGAAGTGGCGCTGTCTGATGTTAACTTTCTGAATTCAGAAACTGTACATGTTGTAACTGCAGGATATATGCTAGATATAGCAGAATCGTGTATGTTATTGGGCGTTGAAGGTCTAAAATATGTGGAGGGTGTGCTGGTATAACTACATTGTGGATATGCAGGTGTTGGAAATGTGGAAGGTGTGCTGTTATAGTGAAGATGTGCAAATGCAGGTGTAAATATGGAAGGTGTGCTGGTATAGCTACATTGTGGATATGCAGTTGTTGCAAATGTGGAAAATATTCCATTATTATATTGAAGACAATGGCGAGCTGTGGGTACTGTTAAATTTGTTGGATTGTTATTACTATTGGTGAGTTGTGGAGACAATCTTGCTGTCACTGGCATTAGAATATCTTCCTCTGTTTCTGTAGCAGGAAATAACACAGACACAGAAACATCATGATCATTATCAGAATTATCAAAAACTCTCTTTTTATGCTGCCACAGTTCATACTTTGATGATGACTACACACAGAACATTCTAAAACAGTTAGGTTAGGATTAAAATCCATCCAGATGTGGGCACTGTTAGTAGCTATCAATTTGGCTCGAGCTAGAGATTTACTATCCTTGTTGATTTTGAGTTTATGATTTAGCATTACACACTTGACACACAATGTGGTTGAATGTTTTGTTTCACTATCGTCCATGATATGTATCCCATAAATACTAGCCAGGTCACTTTGATATAAGCTACAGGACCGTGGTTTCTTCTGCATCCTTTTATCTTTCTTAGATAATGTTCTTCCTACACAAATTCTGCACAAATCATTCAAAAATCGCATGTGTAGTGAACTGCAGTGATCCATCCTGTTTTGAAATAAATTTAAAAATATTATTAACACATTTTCACAAAGGAAACGTATAACATATACTTATTACAATAGTAAATTACTTTTCTGTGTATGTGTAGCATGCAACGAACTTATTCAAATGGTTATGGGGATCCAACCGCGATTGATAACTATCACACAGAACAAGTTCGTAGCGTTAATGCTACACAAAGAATGAATCTTTTACATGATCTAATTGCGCAATTTAACTAATTTTGATCATATTTGCACAAGTAAAATGAGATCTAACTAGATATACATGCCAAACTAGTGTTTGATCGTGGCATAATAGGTTTATTTTGGACTTATATTTGCCGACCACGAATTGAAAAATTATCATGAAGACAAGTTCGTAGCGTTAATGCTACACAAAGAATGAATCTTTTACATGATCTAATTGCGCAATTTAACTAATTTTGATCATATTTGCACAAGTAAAATGAGATCTAACTAGATATACATGCTAAACTAGTGTTTGATCGTGGCATAATAGGTTTATTTTGGACTTATATTTGCCGACCACGAATTGAAAAATTATCATGACGACAAGTTCGTAGCGTTAATGCTACACAAAGAATGAATCTTTTACATGATCTAATTGCGCAATTTAACTAATTTCGATCATATTTGCTCAAGTAAAATGAGATCTAACTAGATATACATGCTAAACTAGTGTTTGATCGTGGCATAATAGGTTTATTTTGGATTTATATTTGCCGACCACGAATTGAAAAATTATCATGAAGACAAGTTCGTAGCGTTAATGCTACACAAAGAATGAATCTTTTACATGATCTAATTGCGCAATTTAACTAATTTCGATCATATTTGCACAAGTAAAATGAGATCTAACTAGATATACATGCCAAACTAGTGTTTGATCGTGGCATAATAGGTTTATTTTGGACTTATATTTGCCAACCACGAATTGAAAAATTAACATGAAGACAAGTTCGTAGCGTTAATGCTACACAAAGAATGAATCTTTTACATGATCTAATTGCGCAATTTAACTAATTTTGATCATATTTGCACAAGTAAAATGAGATCTAACTAGATATACATGCTATACTAGTGTTTGATCGTGGCATAATAGGTTTATTTTGTACATTCTTATGGTAAACGATGATCTAACAAATTTGACACTGTATGTAAAGTAATGATATTAGGCCTACTAAATTAACATGAAGAATAACGAAATTTTCTTACCTGTATAAATATTGAATGTGCACTGGTCAAAAACAATGACAACCTAATAGGACTTGTACAAAAATATGAGGATGGAAAATGTTGAGTTGTGCTTGCAAATGCACAAACTCTGGCTGCTGTATAAAATTCGCAAAATTTAGAAACGGTATCTTTGAACCAGAAGCGAAATCCAAGCCTCCACGTGAATTATTTCATTCAGTGCTGGGTAATAAATATGTCAGGTCTGTTACACCCCTTCAGGACTACAATAGCTGAAATGCCTCGTGTGTGGCCGAACTGAAAGTTAACATTTTTAGAATGGAATAACAGGTGTGGAGGAGATATGTATAAGTCCATTTGAATCATGTACCGAATTTAAAATTCGAAAAACACAAATATGTGCCCTAAAAAATGTGATGGTAAATTTATGCAGAATAATAGGTCCTATCCCAGTTGTCGGGCCTACATTTTAAATGAAACGTGAAATGCACTAAATGTTCCAAAAAAAGGGGAATCCCCATATAATGAGAAAACACAGTTCATCTTATTCATGTTTCTGATTATTTCCTTGGTGTTAAAAACTAAACACTAACCCGGTGTTTATTCTTAACCCACTAGCGAACAATTCTTTTTCATACCTCTATACCTCTTCAAACAAAAATATCACGAGTGTAAACAAACGTTATGTTATTCACCCAGTTAACCAAGGAAATGAAAGTGGACCCAATTACTAAATTAGTGTCTGATTCCGCTAGTGTTCACAACTAAATGGAATGCATGAGATCATTTGTGACTGTATACAACCACCAATATAATCCATCAAAATGTTTCTAAATTACAACCATTTCCTAGGATTTTTATTCTAAATTCAGATGTCCTTTGCATAGCCGATAGTGTTTAGTGGCGGAGTAATATATGCCTAGTGAGCAGCATTATATCCAGGATTTAATGTATCAGAAGTTTTCACCGAAATTCTAGGCCTAGTCAATAATGTTAGTTCACAATTTATCTCATTTATCACATCTACACCAACAAAAATTACATTCAGTAACCTTTCCTTTATTTCCACATACAAAAATTATACACACAGCTTTAAAAACAAACATGTTATTTAATTTTCCAAATACCCTTCATAAATAATTGACGTAAGTAAGGCAAGGGCAAAATAGATAATTCAATGGCAGTTGGAAATTACTCAATTTGTATGTACAGTGGTGATGGTTAACAGTCATGTCCTTACCATGATCATAGTAAGTCATATTTCCTGTGTCTCTTTTTGCTTCTGGGAACACTCATTGCAAAGAAAATAATAAGATGATCAATCGGAGCCGAATTATCAATCGGAGCCCAATTATGATAGCCATTGTATAACTAGGAATACTGCAGTAGAAATTACTAAAAAAATATGGATCAGCGCGAATTTGTTAAAAAGTGTAAAATGTAGGCCCGACAACTGAGATAGGACCAAGAAATATTATGCAAATACATGAGAAACCTGACTACAAGCAGTTTACCAAAGTGCACAATAAAACTGAAGTCTGAAATAACTGATCGCACACTGTTAACACTATTGTAAAAGTTTCATAAAAATTAGTTCATAATAGCATGAACCATATGGCTATTAAAACTCTACCCTAATTTGATCCTGTGTTCCCTTTCTTCGTTCCACAGTAAATGTAGCCTGTGTGCTGCCTTCATCTCCTGGATAAAAGTCTTCAGCTATCTTCAAATCTCTGGCATCAACTGCAAAGGCCATACTTCCATGAGGATCATCACTAGAAGCTACTCTAACTGTCGCTATGATGCTAGTATTAGCAAGTGATGCCAAGTTGCTGTTTGTTATTCCATTAACTACTATAATAGAAATAAAATTTTCAAAATATAATTGTGTTTGTGTATTATTATAAATACTTTACAGATAAAAATATTACCAACTGTAATACAAAACAGATTAGAGTGTATGACAAATCAAAAAATGACTTACAATATCACCACTCAAGGTGGTTCCTGAAGATTAAATAAGAATAATCAAATTTAGAACATTTAAATTAACTTTCTGTTAATAACAGTGTCACTAAAGTGGACACCTACATATTACAAAAGTGCAGACAATGAAGCACTTGACAGATTTAAAAAGTAAGCCAAAAAATAAGAAATTATCTCTCAGAATATAACAAGAGATAGCAAAAATAACTACCAAAAAGGAAATAAGTAAACACTACCCACAATATGTTATTGAAAAGCTTGACAGCACCTAAAACACCACCATCTTTGGGTTCTGCAAATCAATGCGCAAACTATAAGCATATTACTAAGGACTGCCCAAATTGACCAATGTTCATGGTCAAATTGCTTCTAAACTTGAGAAAACATTCAAAAACATTTACTATCTTCAGTGAACTAATGGTCGAAACCGGGTCTCAGTAAAGAAAAGTGGAAGATATTACTATATTATAAACCTTGAGACAACACACCCAGATGACACAAAGAGAGGCAGCTTTTTATATTTCTTTTGGGAGATCTAGAGCATAAAAGTTAGCAAACCCCAAGCAACAAAAAAACAACAGGAAAGATAATAAATTGGTTACAGATTGGATCTTCACAATGAAGACTAACTGCAAAGAAACTCTCAACATTACACTTTGACAGACTGTGTTCTATCCATGTCTTGATGTTTCCTTATAAATTGTATCTATGTTTTTTCTAGAATTCTAACATTACCCTCTAGTAAAGTATTCATTAAGACATCATTCCTATGTTCAAAATATTTTTCAGATTTAAATTTTTTTCATTAGCTCTTCTTTTTATTTCTTGGATGAAAACAGAACTAAATAAATATTCTCACATTATGTTTCAAAACAATCTTAAGAGAATAGGAAGAATAATATCTAATTAAAGTTATAGAGTAACAATAAAAGCCAATCATAAAAAATATTACTTATATTGATACATTGTTTCTGACATACTCTCTGACTCCCAGAGCATGCTGTAGAAGATAGAAAGGTGAAAGTTAAGAAAAGAATGGATCATGTTACTGAACAACTCGGATGTCCAAAGTATTACATGGATATACTGTCCTGGTCATGCAGAGGTCAGTGCTGTAATTTATGGCACAGTATTGAATAGAGATAGGGCTGACCAAATAATAGCAGCCAGTGATTTGCTACAGAATTAAGAAAATTATGCTGCAGGTGATAATATGCACATACAAAGAATGATAGAAATGGGGATGACTAGGTGTGAGCGTGAAAACTGTGTCCTTTCAGGAAAGTTATGAAGACCACATAATCAACATCTGACTGGGACTTTGAGTCTGCATATTCTTGGATACAATAACTAGGATAATATATTATTATTATTTTTTCTAGCACTCTCCACCTTGTTAGACATCCTCTGACAGTTTGGTTATTTATACTCTTTGATGGCTGCTGGAATGGACAGCGGAGTACTTATAGAAATATCCCATGTGCTATGATGCTGTTTTTGAATAAAGAATCAAGAGTAGCAATGGTAGGTAGTTCAAAGCATTCAATACAAATATTTTGATAATTTGTATAATATTTTTCCTAAGCTACACATAAAATGTTCCATTAGCTGGTTAGCATATTAATATTATATACTAATATTTATACGCACCTTCAACATGTGTCAATATCAAAAGAAACTCTTCAGCAGTTTCTGGAATGCCATCAGCCATGGGAATGATTCCAAGTGGTCTTACATTCTCCTGGGAGGAAAAGTCTATAGCACCACTGGTTACTTGAAAGTCATTACCTGATGTCAAAGGAATTTTGTTTTGAGACCACAACTCCCAGAAGACTCTCACAGTTCCAAAGTTGCCACGGTTTCTAATGACACTGAGAATTATATTATTTAAAAAATACATCTTTAAACAAATATTTATTCTTCATGTCTCATTGTCTTTTAAACTTAAGCCATATAAATTAGAAATCTTTCCTATTATTATTATGATGTAGTTTACCTTCTGAATTTTTTTCCCAAAGCTCTTCTGTGTGATCTTTTTTATGTATTGATCATTTATGTGCATTTTCAACTCACACAATTTTCTGCACAGAAAAATTGCTTCAATTTATAATGTAATATAATAATTGAAACACATTCTGTATAGGAAATTGCTTTTCAACTATTGTTGAGTTTTTAGTCACAACTTAGACATTCAGTCAAGGGTTTTGTGAGACAATACCACCCAACCTAACATCAATTTATAATAAATTCATAATGTTTTTGTTGTGCCTATTTCCTTTTCTTCTCAAACTCCTACAGATTAGCATGATGTAGTCCAGAGAAAAGAATGCATTGTATCACTGTTTAAACTGTATCACTGCGATATCTGTGCTTTTTGGTTTAACACATCCAACTTCAGCATGATGCTTTGGTCACTGTGACCCTCTATGTAATGAGACAGCCAACTCTACCTCCAAACACAATAGTTGCAATGTACGACATGCACTGCATGTAGCAGTGTTATTATTTTTTGCATCCTTTTCAGGCCTCGTCAACACACTGGCAGTTGTGTCAACTGTTTCTGATCATCAATTTTCCTTCAAGCTCAATGCAAAAACAATAGTTTGACTATCGAATGAATAGAGTGCGCCATAAAGGTAATGTTCATCTTTACTGTTCAATTAAATCACTTCTGAAAGAAAAAACACTGCAACCAACCCAAATTGTTGTTATTGTGTGGTTGTTAAGGCAATATTTATGCTCAGTGTGTTATCATTGCTTCCTGAACAATCCACCAACTTAATTTGAAATTATCGCAGTGGACTTCTGAGATGTGCTTACAATCTCTCATTTACAGAGCTGGACAATTCTTAACTCTAACAGTTACATGCCTCTGAGCATTATACATAAGACTGGAAGCATAGTCTAAACATTGATATTGTTGACAACTAAATATGCAAGATCATATATATATATACATAATATATATCATTTTAATCTGCAGATAGTGGGCTTTCATTTCATGTATATATGAAGTCTTATAGTTAAATGACCTTTTGTAGGCCAATAATTTAATTACTGTAAACCTTTCACAAGAACAACTGTAAAAATATACAATTCTCAAATACAAAGAAGGAAACAACTATTTAATTTATCCTCAAATAAGCTTCATTTATCAAAAGCCCATTCCATACATAAAATATCAAAAATTAATCTGTATTGGAATAATGATCAATTTCCTGAATCATGTAAATTCCCAGTTCAGCTACAATTAAAAGTAAAAACACTGCCTATAGGAACTGGTAATTCTCATCCCTATTCCTTTGTTGTCTACGATGTCCCTCTCAATGACTTATTCCACCATTTTGTATTCTTTCATATTCTGTAGAAATCCATTTCTATGTGAAATTATTGTTCCACAGATTCCTCTTTCTTCCATAACATAATGTTTCAGGAACTAATAACTATAATAGTGTGTTGTACAACTGGTAACCCATACTGCCTAAACTGGAAACAATGTCTCATGATCATATCATAAACTAATAAAAATTTAGAACATTTGGAGTCTGCTTACCAAGATGAACTTCAAAATTATACAATTAATCTGCCTTATTATCTGAGATCAGTGTTATGTAAGGTCACAGGTACATTCAAGATGGTAGAAGTAAACAAATGGAAAAACACATGTTTTCAATAATGTGTGTTAAATGTTCTAGTTGCTGAAATTTAACATTTTAATAGTTGGAATCATAAAGTAGCGTTACTAATTTTGAATGGGTTTCTAGGAAAATTTGATGAACAATATTAGAAGTTCTGGGATGTTAAAAATTGAACAAGTGTCATCAATCACAGGTGATCGAAAATCAAGAAATGGAGGTGATTTAGTTAATTAACTACACTTAATTATAGCATATAAATGAACATAGTTCCAAGTTAACATAAAATTAATAAATAAATATTAATGTAAATGGAGTATGAGACTCACTTATAAAATGCTGTGCTTCCTTCTTGAACTTGGGCATCTGCAGGTGGGGCAAAACTAAAGACACCATATGCTTGATCATTAGCTAGAATAACTATTGTTGCAGTAGATTTATTAGTGGCGACCAAGTCACCTGTGAATGACAAAATATTTTTATAATTGTGAATGCTCAGCACCTTCTGCTCCTATAGACTGACTAAATTGTCTTTTTTCTCTTGATAGTACCTCAAAAATGTATATACCATTTGCTTATGATATTACTTATTTTTTGCTATCACTAATTAAAATAGCTTATTAAAAAAGTCAGCAAAATGTTATTTCATTCAACAGTAAACAACTAGACGTGTTGTCAGCGCTTGAAGGGGGATAAATGAATAGTAACACTGAGACCTTCATTGTATGTTATAAGACACAACTAAGGAGGGATGGACAATGGATTGTAACGTCATCTTGAGAATCAGTCACTTAACCTGTATAACACCCATGAATTTCTATCCATAAACACCTGTTGGCGGCATGCGCAGACTATTTCTATGCACTCATGAAACCATGATAACAGCATGATGTTTAAGGATCACGTGATCTGCAATTAGCACCACTTTGACTAAGAATATTCAACGTCCTTCTCCTACATTATGTTTGGAAGAGGGAAAAATATCAGTTTTATAATTTACTAGTCACCCGTCCCAATCAGCACAAATCTAGTTGAAATGGAAGTCATTATCAGTGAAATTATTATGGATTGTGATTCTGATGATGATAAATTCTTGGGAATTACATTTGTTTTCAAAGAATATGTTAATAACATGTTACTTTTGTTATGAAATGACATCAAGAATAAAATACAGTTCTTTACGGAATGATGTATCCACACATTCCAACCTTTTACTATTAGGCTTGATTTCATACAGCTTCCATTATGAGGATATAAAAACATGCAGCATCTGCTACGATCATTCAATCTGCACACAACACACTGAGAGGCGCCCCCCCAGGGTATATTCCAGAGGAAGGAGAAAGGAGGGGCCTCTCAGTGCGTTGCATGCAGATCAATTGATGATGTGTTGTATGTGTCATTAGCGAAAGTTCGTTTTGCTAAATAATGAGTGGTATGCTTTGTAAACAATGTAGACACATCATTCCGTAATAAACCGAAAATACATTATGCCGCAATGTATTCGGCATTGAATATATATTTACGTTCGTTGTGTGTCAGATTAATTTATACACCTAGTAAGTAAAGAACATATCTACAAGGTTAGTGAAATTTCCATGTTTTATTTATTTTCACAGATGATATTATGGGTGTGATATTATGGCAGTTTCATTGTGAAATAACATTACAAAAATACAACAGACCTAGGTAAGCAGAAGAATTTTTTAGGGATGTTACACATCGGACAAGCATATGTGAGTCCAAATTTGTTTCTTCTATTTCCTGTCATTTTTCATCTTAACCACCTTCTCCCATATGCCATATCAAACATACACCAACAAAACTTACATTACTAGATTCAGCATTAAATTCTTTATTTCATTTTGAAAGATATACAAAAATCTCTAAACACAAAAATGTTATTGCGGTTTCCAAATACCCACCAAAAATAAAGCACACTGTCAAAAAAGAATCCAGATGCAGGGGGGAAAATATGTAATTTTAATGCAGAGCGCTAAAGGTTAAATGTGTCAGATTGGAATTTATGTGCATGACCTTCATTATAACATGTCTGTGTACAGCGTTACTGCATTTTTTTTTTACAGTCATCCTGACTATTGTATGTTTTTCATTTGTCATTTATTTATACCTTGTTTCACCAGCCAATGAAAGGCACAGCAATAGTCAGATTGGCCTTACAAAGTGACATAAAATGTGATAGCCCTCTGGCCTGTTAAGACAATCAAGGTCACTATATGTGTCAGGCTAAAGTGAACAGACGTCACAGCAAAGTTGCTAATTGACAGAAATAAAATACAATAGAACATGTTTTTCCATGATATTATTCAATTTTTCAAACTCTTACTCAATGATAATAGGAAGTACAATAATCTTTTTCATTCTCAAACTTCTGCAGATTAACAGATTGTAATCTAAAGAACTGAATGTCTAGTGTCATGACCAGACACATCCAATTTCAGCATGAGTTTTGGGCCATTTTGACTATCTGTGAGATAGAATAAATAACCTAGCCTCCTTAATCACATCTCACAACATGCATGGCATCACAGTGTCATAACTCTTTGCTCCCCTTTACGGTACCGGCAAAACATTGTCTTAGGTAGTAAATAACAGATTGTTTAATGAGATTAAATGCATTTAAAATTATTCAACATATCAACTCTCACTGTAATAGCAGATAAATGTTGGAAGCATATCCTATTCAAAACGCAGTGATCAACCCAGCATTTTTGACTGTAGTGATTTTCTCATTGATATTTACATTAAATAGATTGCCATTGCTTTTTGAATAGTCTGGATATGCAATTGCCTGTGGTGGAAACTGAACCCTGTAGCTAGATTGCCTGAGATGTGCTCTGTACCTCTCTGTCACAGAAGAGAGGTAACAATATAAGAAAGAGAGGTAATAATATAAAAATGTGTAGGACTATATGCCTCTTTGGCAGGCTTGATGTTGACCACATCATATATAGCTATGCCATTGGTCATGAAAAACACATACCTAGCACCCTATTCCCCAATACACCTCAATGACATGGAAAATAGGAAAAACTTTGTAATAACATATATTTCTGTGTATAATCAGTGAATTTGTGTATTTCCCCCACCCCCTTTTATGAAATGATTAGGCTTCTATATTACCACAACAATTTTTTTTTTAAATTAGCAGTAGAAACTATAAAAAACAGGTCATTTTTACATTAACCCTGGGCAGGGTAAAATAAAGCAACTGACAGCCACTCTATTGTTCTACCAATAGAGGTGACTAGTCAAATGATTTTATATTTCATTTGTCAATTTATTCTTATAATAACAGAATTGCACAGGATTATTACAGATATTATTATGTTTTTCCTATCTATGCCTATACATGGGTTTTCAACTTTTGTCACATTTAGGACATTAAAGTCATATTTTCTGCTTATACATGGATCAGCTTATACATGGAAATATACAGTATATGTCCATTCACATTAAATTTCAATAGCAATTTAAATTATTTCAAACAAAATATGTCATAATGTGGAGAAGTATGTTCTGAAATTAAGTGTAAAATACCAAAGTTTGCAATGCACCAAGTTTCTAAAATAGAATCTTGTGAATTTGGTCTTACCTTTAACATCAAATAATTGCACTAAGAATGTTTCATTGCCTTCAGGTATGTCATCATCTAGAACAGTGACCATTACTACTCTATCCTGCTGCCCAACATCAAAATTAAGTTCTTGAGCCTGGATTTGTGTATAGTCTCCTTCAAGGTAGGAGGCTGATCCATCTAAAGTTCTGTAATTCACTTTACCTTGCTTGTCCAGCTTGCCCTGTCTTCTGATTCTCAAACTTATTGTCTGTGGTTCCAGAACATACTTAACTGGATCTTGAGAGATTATAAAACTAAAATGTAATAGAAGTATATACAATATTTGTATGTTCATTCTCAAACTTCCACAAGATCTCTCTTATAGCAGGACAGTGGTCATACTAGGTTTACAGTAGGATGTAGTCCAGAGAAAGGAAATTGTTGTATCAATGTTTTATTTGTGCCAATGGCCAGACACATCCGACTGTGGTGTTGGTAACAAATACATTCAGCGTTTAGCATTTCCACGTAACAGTGGACATCTGTACCCATATCTCTAGACTTGTACGCCAACTGTACAGGAGAACTGGTTCTCATAACTACATGCTGGTCACCAAGCTAAAAGTTAACAACAGTCACATATGCTTGACCTGTTTTGCTGCCGTCTTGCATCGCTATGAACATAGCTACAGACGCCCATATACTGTATATATTCTTCTTTGGTGTTCATTCTCAAACTTCCGCTGGATCTCTCCTGTAGCAGCACAATGGCCCTACTAGATTTCCAGCAAGATGTAATCCAGAGAAGAATGGAAATGCATTGTGCTGAAGTTTTATTTGTACCAATGGTCTAACACATCCGCCTTCGGGTGGGTATTGTATATAATATTGCTTTCAGTTGTTAAATTTGCACACCCTATTTGTACATTACATTTAGTAGCATTGCCAATGCAATGTGAATGGTCAAAATGGCATCGCCATTTTGAAATGACATTTACTATCCAGAATGACCCAATCTTAGCAATACGATCACTACAATTGCTGAACTTCTGAAGTAACAGTTCGACAATCACTGAACTTGGTCATCAGGGGTATATAACAGAAATTTGCTGACTGTCGAATTTCGTCAGTAAAGAGTTAAGAATCTCATGAGAATGATAATTATAGACCACAGAGGGACTATGACTTTATCACTCTTGTTCCCGATGCAAGGTAGAGGAGTTTCAGCACCAGATTAGTTATTCTCATAATTCTTTTGGATGGGACATTTTCAAGAGCTTTTGTAAATTACAGATAACTATTTAACTTAATGTGGATGTAGAGTGCAATGCCACCAGATGTCAGAAATGGGAGTATCTAGAAGTGAGGGAAGGAAAGGAAAAGTAATTTTTTTGGAAAGTCCTGAAGATCATGCAATCAACACCTGACCGGGACTCTGAATCTACATACACTGGGATGGCTGCTGGAATGGAGAACGGAGCACTTATGGGAATGCTACACGTACTGTGATGCTAGTTTCTAATCAAGAATCATGAACCACGAGATGTGCAATATTTTACTTTGTAGGGACTTTACCATAGTCTCAAGGCATGCTGCAGATAACAAGGTTGATTCAATTTACCCATGGTTTTCAGTGGACTTTACAACGGTGAAGATCAAAGGGGTTGTGTAGTGAAGAGTAATCTCTTATGACATTGCATGATAGATATGATAGTATTACTAGTATTTGCTCACTTTCAGGTCATTATACCATACTGAAACACAATTTTTATAAGGTAGCCATTTTTCTTTTAAACATTATTAGAATGAACGATGTTATCTGTAAATTACAATTAACGAAATAGTCTGTATAAATCACCAATCACATGCAGAACAGTAATGCCATCAAAATAAAAGTACATTACCAACAAACTCTACTGGATTATCATTCTCCTGTATAACAATAGTAGCCACCATTGGAATGCCAGATACAGCTCCTCCTCGGGGCATCAATAATTGCAGTGCATATGTTTCATCACCCTCTGGCACCTGTTGTGTTCATATATTAGTAAAATAATGTAAAATCAAATAAGATATTTCACTGTGTAAACAAACATGATAATAATAATAATAAAATCCATAATCACACAAGGTCATAGGAGTGTTACAATGAGTAATGTGATGCAGAACGATATCCACGCATCTCTATCTTCTACCATCCTGATGAGTTTGGAAAATTCACATCCAGTCTACTCCTTGATATTATCCAGCCATGTTTTTTTCTGGCCTCTTCATCTTCTCCTCCCCACATCACCATACCTTGAAGAACATATTTTGTCATAGAAAATCTCATCACATGCCTGTACCAGAGGTTACGAAGCTTTACAACTGTTAACAGTGGTTCTTGTTGACCTGTTAATATGATAATCCTATCATGCACAAACACATCATGGTCTTTTGTTATCTGTAACATACCCAACACACGTCAGTAGAATTTGTTTTCAAACACCAGGATTCCTTTCTCTAAGTCCACAGTTAAGAAAGAGTCCAAGTCTTACAGCCATATAGAAATATTGACAAAAACCAAAGATTTATGTAAGTTAATCTTAACACGGATGGTAATCCTGCATTTTTCAAATTGTGGTTAAGCTTGTCATGGTGGCCATGGTCATTGTCAGTCCTTTCTTAATTTCATTTGTTGATTCACCATCATCACTGATACTGATCTTGACTCCCTGATAAGTAAAAGGCAAAGCCTCCTCAAGCCCTCAAGTGTTAAGTTTTATGTTGGTTGGGAGTACTTTAGTACTCTAACACAATATTAGTATTTGAATACTTATCACATTAAATGAGTGAAATATAGTTGACACCAGATATTAAATGAATCTTTGGCCTAAAATTGAGAAGATGGACTATTAAGGCACTTTGTGAAGGCGAAAATTGATAAATTTTAAAAGTGCTTAAGAACTACTAAAAAACATTGGGAATTTAAAGAATGCTATCTTTCTATAAACTTATATTATATTATATGGCAACCCTGTGTAAGTTACTGGATATGAATGAGAGAAGAAAGATGAAGTTATTTAGCAGTTAATATATCCTCTTGCTTCCTAATGGAAGTTATTTAATGGTGGACTTATATATGACAGCAAATAACAACATATCCATACCAGGATGCACATTTTTTATAATCAAACCTGAAGGAGTGAACATGTGAGGACTAAATAAGAAGTTTGTTTAACAAGCAGACCACAGGAACCATCAGCATACAGAAACTATGATATGTGCTGACAATTTCTCCATAGTTACCTCTTATAATATGCATAACAGGTCACAGTGTTACAATTCTTTTTTACGACCTGGCATTATCGCAATTATAACTGCCTTTCTTCTTTCTAAAACTTCTGCATGATGTAGTCCAGAGAATATAATGTTTTTTGTCATGCTTCTTTGCTACAATATCTCTGCCTTTCCTGCTGCAGCATGTCTGTTTGGTCTTTTTACTTATAGAATGGACATCAAACTCCACTTCCCCCTTCAAGCATCCCTAGTCATCTCTTCACATGAGTGTTGCTATTCTTTGTTCTCCTTTTTGGCGCCAGTAATACATGGCTGATAACTGCCTTTAATTTTAGTATAATCCTTACAAAGTGTACAATCTCAGTAAATTTTCTTGAAAGCAAACACCAAATGGAAATATTTAGATTACAAACAGGACAATGCCTGTTTGTAATTACCACCGAAACAGAATTGACCCCAAAAAATAACCCCCATTGCAGACACTGCCAGAACTAGCATGACAGTGGAACACCACCTGATATTCTTGCCCTGCTCTACAAGATATAAGGCATAACCTTCTGCCAAAAAAAACAAAATTGTATGTACCAGCCCTGAACAATTGAAAAGAACAGCACAGCTTCATAAATCAGTCATTAAGAACTGATGTGATTGGTGGATCAAAGACAATACAAGTCTCAGTACAGCCATTACTTACATCATCATTGTTTACTGCCAGTGATATGTTCTGTGTATTTTGTCCAGGCTGAAATACTATAATTCCAGAAGAAGGAATAAGGTCATCTTGTGGGGAGGGAGAGATTATCCATGGAACTGTTACTGTGCCATACACTCCATTACTTCTCTGAACTGCAATTGTTATATTTATGTATTCCCCTGGCTGACCTTCAGCTGTAGAATAATGATTTAAACTAGTGATAATTCAAAGCTGAAACATTTTAACTCATTTTTATGTGACATCCTCATAAACTACTTGAAATTTCTATCTTATAAATTGTATGTAATAAGTTTAAAAACCAAGACTGGTGCAGCATCAGCATAATAAAACACATGCTTTAATAATGAGCAAATCCCTAGGATAATGTTAATAAAAATGAGATGGGACTGCAGTTAAACTGTTTACCAATATATAGAAACAGAACACACGTAAAACAGTTTCATAATTCACAAAACTGAATAGCACAAAAGTGTTATTGTCAACTGCCTAGTTTATTTTCACTATCAATTTAATTGTTCGCCTTCCATTTTGTTTTGTATTATTTTCTTGATAAAGGTGTTTTTTTTGGTTAAAACATTAACTCTATTTTATGAACTGTAAACGATATTACTTTGTGTTCTCTAGAATATGACAAGATACTTTGACCAGATCTATGTGAAAACATTTCAAATTTGGTCATGAATAGCAAAGAATAGCAACAGTATTTACCTTACCTGCAGTACAAGGCAACTAAATAGGTTTTGGGATGAAGTTTGCTGTCCCATCCTAGATAGGGTCAAAGTGACCCAGAAGCCATGCTTAAGCCAAATGCATAGAGAAAAAAGCATATACTTGATGTACTTGGGCGCCACACTAGATGAGAGATTGACATGGAGACCACACATTGCGAAAATATAGGCTAAGACAAGAAATAAACTTGCCATCCTTAGGAAATTTGCAGGAACAAGCTGGGGGCCAATGAGGCAACTTTAAAAAATATACATGTGCAATTAGCCCAATACTATAATATCAACATGGACTTCAGAAGCCAAATTCCATCTACAATCTCTGGACAAAGTACAAAATCAAGCACTTCATCTTATCACTGATGACATAAAGACCTCTGCATAAATTAAATGCAGAAAATTATAGGCATCACCCTTTTACAATAGAGGTGGGGCATTAAAACACAATCCATAAAGTACAAGAGCATGATAGCACACTCAATGAAGACCAGATTCTGTGACTTAGCCAGTGGAAGGCTGAAGAGAAGCAGTTTTATTCACCAATCCTAAAAACTAAATAGAGAATACAAGGATGAACTACAAGACATAACAAATAACACCAACATTTTTCGCAGTTCCATGGAAGCAAGATAAAAATTTTACTATCAGAACCACCATAAACAACAACTACACTATGAGAGAGCTGAACACTCTCCAATAGAAAAAAATAGTACACACAATAATTGAAGAATATACCCCAGAGAAGTGTTGATACCAGTATATACTGATGGATCAGCTGCCAAAGCAGTGAAGAACGGAGGTGCTAGAGTGTACACAAAATATCCACACAAAAATACAATGAAGCCACATGTTCACCAACTGGAATCTTCTGCTCCAACTACTCTGTGGAAGCACAGGTCCTAAGCATTGCTGCAGAAATAATTAAAAACATAAGAAGCCAATGTTAACAGATGGTGTTTCTTATAACTGATGCAATGTCTGTCCTATAAGTCCTTGACAGTGATAAACTTCCAGACCTGAAGGAAACCATATGAGAAGTGAGCATCCAATCTTGTTGTGTAGATATGTTAAACTGCGAACAAGAAGAAGAAGAAGATTCAATGCCTAATTTAATTTGGAAGTTTTTCTCATTATCCATAATCCTTCAGGGTCATATGGATGCCAATTTGGAAACATCAATACAAAAATCCCGCCATGCCTCTCTATTCTC
Source organism: Meghimatium bilineatum (assembly GCA_034231615.1). Classification (NCBI taxonomy): domain Eukaryota; kingdom Metazoa; phylum Mollusca; class Gastropoda; order Stylommatophora; family Philomycidae; genus Meghimatium; species Meghimatium bilineatum. The sequence continues at coordinate 90,232,032 of CM067298.1, forward strand.
AGTTCCTTGTTTAAGTGTGGAGAATCTTAATCATGTCATCTTTATCACTCTTTACTTTCTTTTTTTCCTCCTCTTCCTCTTTTACATTCAACTGTCCCCTGGAGGATATTTCTAAAAAGGAAATCATGCCTCATCACATGATCAATCCACACAAGTTTGTGGCATTTCACTATTGTCAGGAGATGTTCTTGTTGACCTTCAAGAGCATTTATTATGTTTCTCATGTATATGTTAGTTTTATGTTCTGAATAATTTATGCACAACATGCATCTGTAAAATTGTTTCTAAAAGCCCCTATTCTTCTCTCCATTCCTGCAGGAACTGTTAAATAGTTGCAACAATTTGGTTCCTGTGTGTTCACTTTCAATATTTATTTACTTGGTTTTTATTTAGTGAAGCACTCTATTCTCAAACAGAAGGGATATCTCTGACATAGTATTTAATCAATCACGGGTTTGAATCTAGATATTGACCACATGTTTACAAAGCAGATTTTTTGGAGATTCCTGGGTATAATTATTGAAACCATAGAGTAATATGCTACATGTAGTACTCTTGGCAAATGGTGTGTTCCTTTGATGAGAGGGACAGAGTACATTTGGGAGTACCCAAGTACAATAATGTCAATCATCTACACCATCTGAACCCTTCTCAGATAGGGGACTTCTATTTCCTCATTCTCCTACCAAAGTCATATGCTGATATTCTTCTTCTTCTTCTCTCATTCACTTGAAACATGTCTATATCTGTATAGGGGGCCATGTTCCCATTGTGTTTTGTATGTGGCGTCCTGATTAATTGTGCACCTTTTAGTTGGTTGATTCAGTTTTCAGTACCCTGTTTACTTGGGCAGGACTGTAGTCCTGCTTGAGTGGGACCATCCAACCAGTCTTAGTTTCCAACCCCTGATATCTGAAATAAACCCCATCACCACTTCAAGGTGCTGGTCTCAATGGGAATATGCGGATATGAATTTCTTCGATGAATTGTAGTGTGGTCTGTGGTCAACAGCCATGAGACATGGCCGTAGAGCTTGTCTTTCAAAGCTTTTTTAGATGGCTACAGTGTTATTCTTATGTTGTGATACAGTGGGCAGTTTTGTAAAATATGTAGATAGAAGACTATGTTTTACTCCATAAATAGTGATTTTTTTTTTTTACATTTTTTTCTGGTTTTCATCTTTGGAAACTCTCTTAACATATAGAAATCAACAGTACCATTTTATAAGATTTCATCCATTTGTTTTTTTTCTTCTATATTTGTATACAATATAAAATTAAAACACTCTGTTAGGTCATTTAATGATAATCCCACATCAATCTGTCATTATGATTTATCATTGTTCCTACCTGTGTATATTTTAGTCGGATTTGCCTCAAAATGAATAACACCATAAGGGTCATCATTGCTGGTAATGGTGATCTCAATTGATGTGCGGTTGCCAAGGACTGATTGTGGATTTCCAGCTGGAGTCAGTAAAAGTGTATATTTCTCTGACAGCTATCACGAACATTATAAATAGAAAGAAATATTAGTACATTCACAGCTTTATTCATACAATTTGACAACCTAAAAAATCATAAACATATGAAACATTAAACAAACATCAGCTGTTTTTGCTATCAAAATAATTTTGTGTGTGAAATGTACACATTTGATAAACAGACAGTACTGTTAATCAAGCTATGTCTCTCACTCACTCATAGTTTCTTTGTCCTTTTCAGCTTACTAAAGTGTCAACATCTCAGCAGTATAACCATAGACCTAGTAGCAATACAGAATTTATTTAACTTTAGAAATCTGGCACCTATTTTAGCTTTCTGAACGTAAACTCTGATAATACATGTGAACTGCTGTAGTTGACTATAAACATTTGACCCTGTAGTAAACTGCACTGGGAAAGATGACCACATCATATCTAGCTTCCAGCTAGTTACCAAAATTAATATGCTTAACACTGTATTCTATACCTCAAGGGATTTTAATTAATAGACTGTACTGGAATTTTAAAAACTGTAGTTGACCATAACTGGATGTGAACCACTGTAGTTCACCATATCAGGATATGAGCTACTGCAATTGACCATGCCCAGATGTGAATCACTATAGTTGATCATATCCAGATGTAAACCATTGTAGTTGACCATACCTGGATGTGAACAACTGCAGCTGACCATACCTGAATATGAATCCCTATAGTTGACCATACCTGGACATGAACCACTGTAATTGACCATACCAGTTGTGAAAATATAGCTGACCATACCCAGATGTAAACAATTGTAATAGACCATACCCGGATGTGAACCAATGCAGTAAAAATATCTGAATGTATATACGCGGATATCAATCATGCAGTAATTAAGTTGTTCACCTTGCACCTAGTCAAAAGTTCAATCCTGATTCATGATATCTTGTTTACAAAGTGGGATATTTTTCAGAGAACCCTGGGATTAACGCTTTACGCTATGGAGTTATGTGACATGAGTGGTACTCCTGGCAGGTGGCGTCCCATTTCGTTGAGAGGGACGGAGTACATATAGGTAAACCCAAGAACAATGAAGTCAAACCTCTGTCTTTTGAGCTTTTCTTAGATGTAACTCTGTGTGTTACATGAGCTAGAATGGATAATAGAAGACTGTTAATGCTGTCATCCATCATGATATTTCATAAATCAAGGAGAGATTGCTGTAGCTGACAATAACTATATCCCAAAGAAAATCAAGGACCAAAATATCAACAAATAAATACAGACACCTGGAAAAATGATCTAAAACAACATATAAAAAATATAGGTAAGGCATGAAGACATACTTAGTACTAACTAATGTAAAAAAAAATCACCAATGATCTATAGGAAGATAAGAGATTAAAAAATAAGAACGTGTCGCATTTCACCTTTTCTTCTTCATTCACTTTCAGACCTCCACATTGATGACTTTGACTGAGCAGTAAAGTAGAGTTTGACATGAAAGTAGACAAGGCATGATCAAGTATTTCTCCATTCTTCATATGTTGAGCAGATCTGCAACAAGTGTTCAATGTCATAGGGTTGGGCCCACAGGTGCAAAAGTCTGTTGTGCCAATTTTATTTTAAAATAGGTGCTGATGCAATCTGTTACCTCCTATTGATGATTGGAAAATTATAACCTGGTTCTGTATGGAGAGTCGATGGTAGGCATTTTTTTTACTTAATCTGGATGATTAAATTTCCACTTTGATTTTCGAATGGCTTAACTTGGCTGCCTCATATGTAATTCTCATGTCATTCTATTGCAAAGCACCACCTTCTTTGGCAAGCTAGTCTGTGGCTTCATTTCCTGGGATGCTGTAGTGATGTGTGGTTTATGAATCTAGTAGACACTAGCTGCTGTGCTACACAATCCACCTCCACAATCTATAATTAAATTTTTCCTAAATTGTTGGCTGTTGATGTTTATACAGTTGACTGAAAATACAAAATCATTTTTTATGTTTCAAATCACCCATCTTTCATGCCATACAAAGCCTGATAATTTTGAGACAGCTGCAAAAAACTATGTCTTTTTAATGAATACTCAGTAGTTCTATATCAAAGCTGGACTCAAAATATATATTCTATGATATATTTCAGACTTGTTTAACTGAATAATTATGGCTTGTAAATGTCTCATTTGCTCTTGTGTTTGATGAAAACCTAATTAATATTATGTTAAAATATAAATTTGCTCTCTTCTTCTGCATTCGTTCTCAAATTCCTGCTGATTAGTAAGATATTGTCCAGAGACCAGAAAGTGTTGCACCATGGTTTATAGCTTAGATGCAATATCCATGCTTTTCAGCCTGATAAATCAGATTTCAGCATGGTTTCTGAGTCACTTTGACCCTATATGGGATGGGACAACAAAGTCTGCCCCAAAATCAACTTAGTCATCTCTTACGACATGCATGGACGATAAACAGTGCTGCCATTATTTTTTCTCTCCATTTAGGCCAGTGGATAAAATTGGTCTGCTGTTGCTTTTGAAAAATGCCTTAGACCTACTAAGTATTTTATTTTATTAGTATAATTTAACTTGATTTAACTTTTTCTTTCAAATTATTGGTTAACAAAAATAATTCATACTTGCCTCTGGTATGCCATCTTTCTTTGCAAGAATCTGAGCTGAAGATACTCTTTCACCACGAGGGAAAACAATGATATTAGTAGCTCCATAAAACTGATCAGTTCCATTAGGAATAATGGAATACTGTACTTCGCTCTGTATAAGGTCACCACCTGAGCGTTCAATTATCACTTCAATAGGATCACCACCCTCCTGAGAAAGAAATATATTTTTTCATATTTTACATTTTATAACTTTTTTTTTTCCTCTGCAAAATCACTTCATCATCATCAGGTGCCATGCCGGGTGGCGTAGGTGGTCATGGCTCTCCACAGCTCTCTGTCCACAGTATTATGTATCAAAGTCGTTGTTGTTTCTTTGCCGTGCCAGGTTGTCAAACTGTCTAATATTTTCTCACGTTGTCGCCCTCTGTCTCTGGTGCCTTCAATCTTGCCTGTTGTGATTATGTTCTCTAAACCTGCCTGTCTCATGAAGTGGCTAAAAAAAGAAGATTGCCTTTTTCTTATATTCTTGATTAAGGTCCGTTTCGCATTTAACTCTTTTAACACCTCTAAATTAGTTTTTCTGGCAGTCCATGGTATTCTCAGCATTCTTCTGTAGAACCACATCTCTGTTGCCTCCAATCTCCCACTTTCCAGTTTGTTTATTGTCCAAGACTCGCACCCATATGTTAGTATAGGGGTTATATAGCACTGCAGAACTCTCTTTCTCACCTCTAATGACAAGGTCATATTACACAGTATATATTTCTGTTGAACTTCTTCCATCTGCTGTAATAATTGTACCTGGATATTTGAATTGGTGGATCTGTTTTAATACAAAATCACTTAGAGTTTGAATAATAAAACTGTAACTCACTATTTTCATTACTACGGTATATATTTTCATTACTCTTATATAAATATAAGCTTCAGTCAGTTACCATGTGTTGAAGGAAATACTGAATAGGACATAGAAGCACCTATGTACATGTCCAGAGTGCCATGTTAGTAATCTGACAACGAACTAACTATATGAGTATTTAAAATTAATATTGTGGCATTCTGACACACAGAAAATGTTCCTTATATTTTGTGAGCTGATGACAGATAAGGGGAATTTGCTAATGTTGATTGGCTAGTATCTTCTGGATGTATACACTGCTATTGATTGCATATCTTGGCTGTGATGTTGGGCAAATTTTGTATTAAATGTGACATGAGCAGAGGATATCGTTTACCCAGCATGCTACAGGAATATTTAGCATATATACAGGAATATATAACAGAGATGTCAACTTCTGCCGGGAGAAGCTAAGCAACTATGGATCTGCAATGAGTACAAATATGTCATTTAATAACAAGTTTTTTTTAAGTATTCCAAGAACTCTTAGGGTTTGATTATTTTTATCACTCATTCTCCCAGAGATCAAGACACAAATTAGAGATAATGCAATGAAAAATTCTAAGCTAGTAAGGCTTATGAAACCTACAGAGAAAATATGACACCTATTCAGAACAATGAATTAATGTCTATGCTGATGGATCTGCTTTCATGGCATCTATATAAAATTTCCAGCAAAATATCTGATGAGTTTTTTGGTGCCTGTGGGAAGATATGCTCTAACTATGAAGCTGAATTAATAGCTCCAGAAATTGATATTAACCACCTGAAAACCATATTTTATGCGTTACCTTCAAAAGTTCAAAACATTATGAGTTTTATAGACTCTATATACGCTTTTCAAGCTCTAGAATGTGGTGAACATTGTAAGTCTGAACTAGTTCGCATACAAGGCGTATTCAAATGAAAGCCATCCCAGATGTGTCACCTATATCAGCACATGAGGAGCTTAAAGACATCATTACTGATGTAATAAGTACACATCAATGAACAAATGGTTACATATGGTCTGTGTGATAACAAATCTGTCCAAATTTGATCATTGAGCAGTGATTTAGTTTCTTACAGCTGACAACCAATCAACATTAATCAAATAATGCAGATTGTGTATGGTAGAAAATGTGTTTCAAAAACAACAATGAAGGATTGAGCAAGAATGTTTTGGGAAGGGCAACATATATTTCCCACGTCCAGGGTCAGGCATCATCTACATCTACACATCTTACAAATCCCAAAGCCTATACCAAGTATTACAATATACATACTGTCATTATATATGAAAGATTCATCTTGGAAGAAAACTGTAGCACACCACCTGGGTTGTCATTAGAATTAACAGTGATTGTAATAGTAGTAGAACCAGGACGTAGTCTCTGAGTATCATTTGGTTCAATGATATCAAGCTGAACCTGTAAAACCTCAGTCACTTCAGGAATATCATCTGCCTTGATTCCAATTATAAGTAGAACCTCTGACATACCTGCGAGGGAGCATATACACAATTTTAAGTGTTTAACAGTGATACTTTCAAAATTCACAATGGTTATAAGTGCTTGAGTGAGTAGAAAAACTACATTTTAAGCTCTTTTGTGAGGGTCAGTTGTTATAATATTTTTATCCCAAAAATTGCTATTTGACAGATCTCCTGCTCACACTGGCATTTAGTTATCCAGAGACTCAGTAAATGTGCTACCATTTGACAAATCTCTGCTAGATATAGGGGTACATTATTTGAAGAATGTTATTATGGATTCAATATTCTTCTGTTGCCTCTGAAATCAATTACACTATACATCTTGTCCGATACTGATAATTTATAGAGCAGTTTTGTTTTAATTCATTACCCACAACTTCTTTGAAGAGTTGCATCTGAGGTCTAGATTGCCATACTACAACGAATTTCTCTATAGTATGCGCTTTGGTGCCTGTGCTTATGCTCCTGCAGATGCAGACTGCAGAGTCACTGATGTTGATTCGGTGCAAGTGTGCCATTAGACAGCCATGTCCTGATCTACCATAAATTACAGTGTATAAGCCAAAAATTTCTGGACATTTATCCAGACTTGATCTAGGGGTCTCGAAATATACATGAGTACTACTCAAGTTCTTTTTAAAATAATGTCAAATCCCGGTAATAGAGGGGGAACAACTTACTGGCAAAAAAATACCAAAAAAACCAGTGCTTCGCATGTTCTTGTCTGATATACCATATTCAAGCCGTGATAAAATGATTAGGGCTATAATATACCATCATCTTTGTTATTTATTAACCAAAATACTGTAGCGGTCTATGGAAAAAACAAATGAAATAGCCTACGCCGATCAACCAGTAACTCACTTTTATCATCTAGGATTAGTGTAGCGTTTACTGGGTAAACACGTTTATCATCTAGACCTAGTCTACCAGATAGTGTTCTGATAGATGCTTCTATAGTAACAGACAAAATTAAAGTGGGTTTGACTTGTGCACAACAGTATGTTTATACAAAATTAGCTGTAGAAATGTAAAACAAGATGAAAAAAATTATCTGTACCAGTAGGTACAAACAGTCATTCAAATTCTTCCAGTCATTCAAATCCTTTCCTTCCAGGTTGGATATATATAGTGGAAAAACAACATCAGTTAAGCAAAATCTGTATGTCACAATGATTAAATTAGTACACCAACCACAAATTTCCTTCTCGTACGAAATAAGGAGTAAAGTCAAGCAAGAGATAGGCAGAGATACAAGTTGGAAAATAACATCACGTGATGAACAAGTTACAGTCTAGCAGAGTGCACCACCAAGACAAGAGACGGATTGTTAGATGTCTGTTGCAGCCAACTTTCATTGCGGGATGGAACTTGATGACGATGTCTGAAAAACTACCTAGGCTAAACAAAGGAACTTCTATGCCTCACACTTTCCACGTCACAATATACCATAAATTGGAAGCGTGATGTTTTACAAAGGTTACAGTATGCACAAACCATGACCATCTACTATATAAGATCTGTGTACAGAAAATGTAAACATGACCTCAAAGGTAGATTTTGATTATTTCCGTGTGTCACTGTTGGCCTTATCTATTTTGGACATGCGACTCCAAGTATATAAATAGTGACAAAAGACAATAATCAAAAATGTTAACAAATGAAGTCCTAATTAATTCTGTACAGAGGCCTTCTGTACATGAAGGTCTCATACTTCTGGAACTTTGCCCACTTAAACAGTCTGGTTAAAACCCATTTTGGAGGGAGGGGGAGCAACTGAAATCAATAGTGAAAGGCGTCTCTGTCCCTTTCACTTTTGAAAAGTGGTTTCAAACATATCATTCCGCCGTAATTGATACCCGTAGATTAATTTCACAATCTTTTCTAACATTTTTTCTATTACTGTATATTCCCTAAAAGGTAAACATATGGTAACAAAACTCAAAGTCTTCTGTATCACATAAAAACAAATTGTTTTGAATCATTTTTTTATCATATTGTTTCCGCTTAGACTTTGTCTGCTGTAATGTCATCTGAACTCTATGGTAAAATAATTAGTAAGTACTATTCACTAACCCGTAGGACACTGAACACAAACAATTCTTCGGAACACAAACATTTCATCAGGGGAAAGTATGGTCTGTTGTTCCACAGTGGTTCCACCATCAATAGATGTTGGTCATGAGTGTCGGGTATTAATTAAACATTGGAGTTTACATATCCCAGTTAACACTGTGGCCAATATTCTTTGCATTTTGACCTGACACATGTACCTTTTGCATGGCTTTTCGTCTCACTATGACATGTTCACCCCCATACCTCCTTAATCACCTCTTATAACATGCATGACAGACCAATGTTGCTATTCTTTGTTCCCTTTTTTGACCCAGTACCATAAGGGTTATGCAAAGTCATTTATTCAGAACTTACAGGAAACATTTTTGAAACATGAAATGCTGTCTGGACCAGCTGTTTTTCCATCTAGAGGTTTGATTAATTCTTTATTTCTTCTTTACTTGATTTCTAATGGAAGTAAAATATTTTCTTCATGTTAACTAATGGTTAATGTGAAAATATTATCATATGTTCAGAGCTTACCTGGCTGCAGAACTAATGTGCCTTGTAAAGCTTCTACATCATCAGCTGTTACATCAGTTCCTGAGACAGACCATCTCACATTTGCTTGACCGATCAGACCCTCGCGACTTACTAAAAGTTCCACCTGTAAGATATAGATTTCCTGAACCAGTGTAAATGCTGTTAACAAATGTACACTAATAAAATGTTTTTTTCTTTTGCATTATACTCCTGGTTAGCAGGATGTAGTCTTGAGAACGGAATGCATTGTTCACTGTTTACAGATTGATGATATCTGCACTTTTCAGCCTGAAACATTCATCTTCATGGCTTTTGGATCATGGGATGGGACAGCCAATCTCCAATACCTTATTACCTCCTTAGTCACCTTTTATAACATGGCAGATACGTTTTACATAACAAGGTTGCTTTAGATGTGATATTTGCAAATTAATAATATAATATAGAAGCATCAAGGATTTATTATTACAGAAAAATCATAATGTGGCAAATGGGATTTCAACCAGGTCTACTCAGACTTGGAATCCATTCGTCTCACAACTAAAGTCAACAACTTTTCCATCTTCGACCATGGGTCGAAGTATCAAAGGGTAAAGTAGGTGCCATCTGAGCAGATCTGGATCAAATCTCATTTACTACGATATCATGCCGAAATTGGATGTGCTAGGCCTACAAGGCGCATAACGGTGGCACAACGTAATCACGCTCCCGGCGGAAATCGAACGGATATCCGTGATGGTTACAATGGAGCAAACGAAAAACAAACAAACAAACATTTACTACGATATGATTTTTCTTTAATAATAAATTATTCTGGCTTCCATATTATGTTATTCATTTACCCATGTCACATCTGAAGCAACCTTACTTATACTTACCCTATGTGTTATTTATGTTTACAATTAGATATAATTGGTTTTTGTAGTACTGAGACCTTCTGGCACTTACAAATGTTAAATGTTTGTGGTTCTCTAGAAATTTACATATCTGTGGAGCGTGTGTGTTGTTATTGTTGTCGGTGTGCCGATTGATCGGCCCATATTGATAGTAGCTTGAGAATATACACATTGGAAGGCAACTAAAATTGCATATTTTTAGGGATGTGGTGTGGACGAAGGTGGAAAACCTGCTGACTCTAGTTACAGAGTGAATGGGTGGCTTTTGAGCAGACCTGATTCAAAAATTATTTGCTGCATTATGATTTTTCTTTAATAATAGATCTTCTATGCTTCTATAGGTAAAGGTGGGTCCCATCATGTACTAAGCCGCAGCAATTATTAGGTGGGATAGACAGTTTGGTGGCCAGTGGGGTTACCAATGCTACTATATTATATTATGAATTCCCTCTTCTAAAAAGGAGGGTTGAGGTGAACCTCTCAAACCCTTTATCCACACCTACAGCCATGAGTGTTTGGAATCATGCGTGAGTGTAACAGAGAGAGAGAAATCCATTACACCTGGTAGTTGATTTTAATATTGCACTTAATATGCTCTGAAACATTATTGATGATTTTTTAATAATCATCGGATAGCATTAACAGGGATGGAATGTAGCGGAGACTGCTATGAAAACCTGCTGATTCTGAGCTAGTCTTTCCCTCTATGAGTTGTATCTTCAATCAGTCTTTGATGTCTTATATCTATATCCTTTTTGGTTTAACTCGCTGTCATCATCCTTTGCATATTTGGTCACTGGGAACTGGACTTATAGTTCAGGGTGCAAAGAATATGGCTATTTTCTTTTTTCCAGGCATGTCGTTAGGAGGCGATGAAAGAAAGTTTAATATTTAAGAAAGGCAATATGCTGAACCTGTCACCTGTGAAAAGATAATATTTGTCACTGCATGCCTTGTCTCAATTTCTTACTTTTCTCTTCTGTCAAAAGGTCTCCATGGATTACAAAGAGATGCAGGACATTAAATATTCCTTTTGGAGCAGACTCTCAGATGATGGGAATTCTAGGCTTGAAATTACTTGATGGATCAACAGATCTGACAGAAGAATGATGTTTTATTCCAACATGTATGTTACACTCCTGACAAGACGTTATAATCCTGAGATTCTGCTAGCATGTGGTGCTGGAATTACTCCCTTCTGTGATTAAAGGTTTTACAACAAACTTACAGGTGTTTGGGTGTCACCACAGTTACTCACTGAGAGGATATGTGCTTTTGTTAAAAAGACTATGGACTGTCAATGGCTACCTGTTCACAGCTAAAGAAATTTCATTATCATCATCACTCTAACATCATCCTCTCTATTATAATCTTGTCTATACTGTATTATCTTTCTATATGTCCATTTTAGAAAAAATGCTATGGCTTAGTTTTTTTAGTACTTTCCTGAAACACGGGCCCCACTACTTTAATGGGCACTTCTACTTATTACGGGCACATGTAATTATGAAAAACAAATTGAAATGAAATATAATATATAGGTCAAGGTAAAATGAGCGAATTTGGGCAGGACAAGTATAATGGCAAACAGTCAACACTTCATTCTAATATATATATATATATATACTCATATTCATTACGTATTTGTTGGGAGGAGGGAGTTGGGCTGTTGGCCATATAAACCTAGTAACTTGAGTTTTGAAACATTGTCTAGCTGTTATGTGATGTTTTTAATTCCCCATTTGATGCTACACCACATTCTCGCCACCATTTGTGCAATACTGCTCCAATATAAGACCTACTGACAAATAGAAAATCATGGCAATCTTTAACCTTTACCACTCTGCATTATAAAAGGGTAATTTCTGCCTGCCACTGAATTCTCTCTTTGCCCTTAAGCACTATTTATGGAGGGGATTTGGAAAATGCAATAACTTGTTTGTTAATAAAGATGTGTGTATAATTTTTGTGTGTGGAAATAATGGTTACTTAATGTAATGATGTAAATTTTGTTGATATATGTGTGATATCTGAGATCAAATGTGAACTAACCTCTCCGACTAGGCCTTGAATTTTGGTGAAAACTCTGATATATTCAATTTGGGATAGATACCACTTACTAGGCCTAGATTACTTAGCCGCTATTTTATAATCAAACTAGTTGTTCATATAACATTCATCTTTGTAAACCAACGAACCATGTCGATTGAACTAAAATTATCGGCTACACAAAAGAAATCTGAATATAGAAAAAAATAATTGAAAATGGTTGTAATTTCAAAACTTTCTAATGGATTATATACTTTCTAATGGATATATATATATATATATATATATATATATATATATATATATATATATATATATATATATATATATATATATATATATATATATATATATATATATATATATATATATATATATATATATATATATATATATATATATATATATATATATATATATATATATATATATATACTCATATTCATTACGTATTTGTTGGGAGGAGGGAGTTGGGCTGTTGGCCATATAAACCTAGTAACTTGAGTTTTGAAACATTGTCTAGCTGTTATGTGATGTTTTTAATTCCCCATTTGATGCTACACCACATTCTCGCCACCATTTGTGCAATACTGCTCCAATATAAGACCTACTGACAAATAGAAAATCATGGCAATCTTTAACCTTTACCACTCTGCATTATAAAAGGGTAATTTCTGCCTGCCACTGAATTCTCTCTTTGCCCTTAAGCACTATTTATGGAGGGGATTTGGAAAATGCAATAACTTGTTTGTTAATAAAGATGTGTGTATAATTTTTGTGTGTGGAAATAATGGTTACTTAATGTAATGATGTAAATTTTGTTGATATATGTGTGATATCTGAGATCAAATGTGAACTAACCTCTCCGACTAGGCCTTGAATTTTGGTGAAAACTCTGATATATTCAATTTGGGATAGATACCACTTACTAGGCCTAGATTACTTAGCCGCTATTTTATAATCAAACTAGTTGTTCATATAACATTCATCTTTGTAAACCAACGAACCATGTCGATTGAACTAAAATTATCGGCTACACAAAAGAAATCTGAATATAGAAAAAAATAATTGAAAATGGTTGTAATTTCAAAACTTTCTAATGGATTATATCAGCGGCTGAACAGTCACAACTGACCTGTAACGCGTTGTATTTAGTTGAACACTAGTGGAAACAGAAGCTAGTTACTTTTATGTCCTCTGTTAACCGGGTGAATAACATTTGTTTACAATCAAGATATTTTTGTTAAAAAAGGTATGGCTTCTACCGGTGCCTATAGTTGGGGCAGCTACGGAAAATGCATATATTCTTTCGATTATAGTCGCTGAAAGTGTGGTAAAGGTTAATAACTGCAGATAATTACTGTAGACAGACTTGTAGGAAATCTAGCCTTTTATGATGTAGGAAATGCCTCATTTGGCTATTCCCTTGTTTTTCATTAGCTGCCACACAAAGTATAATCATAGTGATAGTGATCATTGAAAATCATGTGAATAGTCAAATGAAACATTAAGAAGGCTTGAGCCAGTAGTTCTTATATTGCTGAGGAGCTTGGTGTGCATGTGTACCCATTCCTGGATCTACTAAATTGTATCTGTGGTTCACTTGATAGTAATCAAAGCCTGCTGCCTCGAGATCAGCACTCATGTAGCCTTTCAGGACTCTTCCGATGCTGTTCCTCAGTGTAGAAAACAAGCTTTTTGTCAATTTTCACATTTTTTTCATCTCCACCAATGCAGTTTGGAAAGGGCTGACATGTAGTTCTCATAAAGGAAAGCGTTTCATTCTAAACGGTATTTTTATTCATCTGCATCTCTCAGACACATCACTTTATTGAGATGGTATCTATAGCCCAATAGTACATGAAGTGGACAATGTTCACTAGAGCAATCCTTCTGTGTTGTAAAAACTTGCCACTTTGGATTGACATGAGTTGCTTGTGATAACAACCACTTGTAATAAAAACTAGAATGAAGAATATAAATTATTAAAAATAAAAAGTTGGTATATTGAAAAGTATGACTTTAGTGGCCCTTGTTTCAGGAAAGCACTTTTTTTTTTTAAATTAATCTCTCTCAGGATGTCACTGCTTGTGATAATTATGGTCCATGGTATTCTTAGGATTTTTTATATAACATTTTATTTTACACCTTGCTGGTAATTGTTCATGATCACATCCATATACTGTAACTGGAAATATGTATGCTCTAAGGAAATTTAACTTTGGTAATTTGTTACAACCCAGTTAAATGTTCTTTCTTTGTTTCAGTTTCCATGATATAAAAGTTAACCTCTAATTAATTGCCATTGCAGTAGAAAATAGAACAAAGGTTAAATCATCATTGGTAAAAATTATTCATGAATACAATGACTTTTTCTCTAACAAAAGTATTTAATTTTGATACATATTTAATATATTTTAAAATAGATATCTTTCAAAGAAATTAGTATCATACAACTATAAATAGACCACAGAAACCGGTATTTTACAATAAAGTAAACTCCAACCTTTTTAACTCCTGATATAGGTTCATCAACAACTTGGTTGGTGACATTATAAAATCCTGTTTCTCCATTTGCTTCACTTAGGGAAACCAAAAGAGTCATTGTTTTACGAATACCAAGTCTTGGGCTGTTGTAAGCACCAAATTTTTGCTCTAGAAAAAAGAATTAATGTTAAATATTTACATATGGGAGTTCTAGTTTACTTGGTGTGGGTGCTAAAATGTAGTAATTTGAGTAGCAAGTGATTATTAAGAAGTGAACAGTTAAACAGAATGTACTACTACGGCAAGAGAAAGAAAATGTTGTAAGAGCATTTCAAAGGTAAGGGAATATTGAAACAAGTATAAAAAGAGTTAAATAGCAGTTTTATGTTGAATAATACACAGGATCAATGTTTCGACCAAAAGGTTTTTGTCAAGATAAGGACAAACAAGCACAGAGTGGAACCACACATCAAAAACTGAGACTACATGCAAGTAATGCTAAACTGACTGGTCTGAGAAATAACAAAAGATGAAGACAGGTAAGAATGATAGAAATGTGATTGCATGGTGAGAAAGTACTGCAAGATATACAGATGAAAAATGAAAAATTGAAAACAAAAGTAATAATTATGTTGACAATAGCAATAAAAGGTTTTAGTTGGACATGCTTTGTGACGTAACAAATGAGATGCCGGAAGTATATAAAGGACATCATACGACCAAAGATGGAGTCAGCTGTTCTAAAAACGGAGAAAGCATGATACAACAGAGAAGTAGGAGAGGTTTGTAAAAGAGTGTGATAGGAGAGGGTTTTCAAAAAGAATTATGCTGAATGTTAATTCCAGTGAGTTCCAATGATCCCCATGGTATGGATGAGGCGGGTCTAAATCATAAAGGCAACTCCTATGGTCCATGAGTTCATGCCCATTGCCCCAATGCAATTGTAAGATATGTGCATGTGTTTATGTTTATGAGTTGTTGTTTTTTCCCAAATAGTGCTCTAAAATTATTTTGTAAGGAGCAGTTGAGAGTGAAAGGAAAAGCGTTGGACAAAGAAAATTCTGGATTGATAACATCAAGGAATGGTCTAGGCATGATTTTTCTTCGCTCCTCAGAATGGCTGAGAATAGAGGTATTTGGAGGGCTTTCTGTGCTGATATCCCCAGTGTGGCACTCTTACGACTCTGATGGCTATGGGTCTTACTAATATTATTACTATACTAAATTTAACAAGCTAGGGAGAACAATGAGGCAATTTTAAAGAAGTTTATACAGGCGCAATTATATCAGTACTGCTATGTTATATTATGTTATGTTATGTTATGTTATGTTATGTTATGTTATGTTATGTTGTTCGTCCATCACAAGTAATGATGACCATTTGTTACATCCACTTTTGAAAATTCAATTTTAGTTATGTCCTTGATTATGAGTTCGTAGATGGCTAATGAGCTTTATTCGAGCTGTAAATGTCCTTGGACAGTTTGGACTTGAAATGACTACTGTAGACGGATCTTGGTCTATCCGTGACTTTCTAGCTGCTCTCCGCTGTTGAGCTGCTGCATTTCTCTTCTTTTCACAAGATGATGCGCTCTTTTTTATTTTAGAACGCCATGTAGATCTATTTTGTGCAAGTTCTTCACATGTATCGTGGTCTATTTCAAAGGCTTTCAGTGAGTCCTTTAACGAGTCCTTGTAGCGCTTCCTTTGACCACCTTGAGATCGTATACCCTTCTCTAGCTCACCATAGAGAAGTATCTTTGGCAGACGATGGTCTGTACTAGAATACAGATCAACAGCAAAGAATTCAACAAACCAACTCCCATCTACAAGTTCTGGACAAGATATAAAATCAAGCACTTTGCCTTATCACAGGTGCCATGAAGACCTCTCCCATAAATGAAATGAAAAAAATTGCAGGCATCACCCCCCCCCCCCTTACCATGCAGGTGAGACATTATCCATGCAGAAAAGTACAAGAGCATGCCAGCACACTCAATGAAGACCAGATTTGGTCATCTAGCCAGTGGAAGACTGAAGAAATGCAGTTTTATATAATCATCAATCCAAAAATTCAACAGAGAATACAAGGATGAACTACCAGACACAACAAAATAAATAACACAAACACTTTTCCCAGTTCCATGCGAGAAATATCAAAATCTTACTATCAGAACCACCATAAACAACGCCTACACTATGAGAAAAATGAATACTCTCCAAAATAAAATAATAATATGCAACATGATTGAAGATATATACCCCAGAGAAGTGTAGATACAGTTACATACTGATGGATCAGCAAACACAGCAGTGAAAAATTGAGGTTGAGTGTACATAAAATATCCAGAAAATGAAAATGAATCCATGTTCCCCAACTGAATCTTCACCTCCAACTATTCTGTGAAAGTACAGACTCTAAGAATTGCTGCAGAAATAACCGGTAAAAACACAATAAGCCAATGTCAACAGATGGTGTTTCTTACTGATACAATATCTGTCCTACAAGCCCTTGAGAGCAATAAACTAACAGACCTGAAGTAAGCCAAGCGAGAAGTGAGCATCCAACAAAAAGTAATACTACAGTGGATACTAGCCCACTGTAGCATATGCAGCAACACAGGAACAAAACTACCAAGAAATCACCAGGAAAAGAGAACCCTCATAAAAGCTATTAGGAAAGTCAACTACCTAACATACAACTATCACTATCTTGGCAGAGCTCAGAAAGTTATCATCTTTCACATCAGGACAGGACACAACAGACTAACCAGACACTTAAATAGACTAAGACTGGTTCCATCACCTCTGTGTTCATATGGGCAGGTAGCACAAACTGCAGAACATATACTACTAGACAGCATTACACTAAACCAGTTAAAGGAGGATAACTAGCCTACAGAGACAGAAAGCTGTGTGGGGGCCTTGAGGAGCTTTCAAACACAAGAGCATTTATCAAGAAAACCACATTTGCAGTGTAGACATGTTAAACTGCGAACAAGAAGAAAAGAAATTGATGACCCCCACAGAATACTGTTGGGAACCATATCATAGCAGAACTTATAAATTATTTATGTAAAGTACACCAGAAAGCACTCACCATGCATAAGCTTAAGATCTGTTACAATTGCTTGAAATTCTCCACCAATAACAAGAAATGTTGACTTGGGCAGTTCAAAGTCTACAGTGGTAGGATCTTGTCCAGCAACAAAAGCTATGGCTTTACTTGATTTCACAAACATGTCCTCTGCACACCAGACAATGAAAAAATTGCTAAAATATGATTTAATATAAAATAACAAATACCTGAAAGATCAGAGCTGCAATAGATATTACATTATCTTTTCTTCTTTACAATGATACCTGGTATGTCTTACTGTGCCAAGACAGGAAGGGATCTCTAAATCCGATCTATTAATGTACATCATACACTTCAGTGCTTCTGATATCTCTGAGGTGCACTTTTGCATTGTCTTTGGCCTGAATATAATTTGATCAAAATAGCATTGCTTTTTGCGGATGATGTCTGATGATAATCTCAGTACATGCTTGAATACTTGATTAACTATTTCTAAACAAAGCTAATAGAGACAAGGTACCTCTTTATCTTATTAACTCTCTGTATAAGTTTTCCTGCTCCACTATAATATATTTATAAGTCAATTATAAAAATGGAGGATTTATTGATCTACCAACAAATCAGGTATGTCTAGTAGGGATTTTAGCAGCTACTGAGCTAAAGAGATAGGTCTTTATTTCTAATCCATTTTTTTCTGCCTATAGCTATTATTTTTCATAGGTATTTGCATTTTATTTAAAACTCCCACAGGATCTCTCTTTTAGCAGGACAATGATCCTAATAAATTTCCAGCAGGTTGTAATCCAGAATAAATAAGTATTTAATTTCTTTTGCACCTAATTTCCTTGCGTCCTTCAATGTTTCACAATAAAATGTCTAAAACAGTGATAATAAGCAATGTAGAGCATAATTTATTTTGTATAGAAACGAATTGAGTTCTTTCCCAAGAAACGGGTCGACCTCGTTTGTGGAAAGCGAAACAAAATAATTGAGTTAGGGCAAACAAATCGGTGTTCTTCATTTTTCAATGATTATTTCCCTTAGCTATAGTTTTTTATTGGTGGGACAATGTTTCATTTTTATTTAGGACTCAGAAAGGGGGAGATTTGTTTAGAAGAGTTGTATTTGTGAGAATTATTAACTAATGCCTTCACTAGGGTGTCAGCGCTTTTCCTCCACCTGAAGGAGGAAGACCTCCTATATCTTATGGCACAGACCTCCATATATCCACTGCTGAGGTAAAACTCGGCCCGTGTTCACCTTTTTCTCTGTGAATAGGCTTTCATCAACCTCTGCAATTATTCCTTCTTCTCCAATGCAACATCATGTGGGTAGTTGTTGTACATACACATGTATAAAAGCATTCCACTCCACCATTGTATTCTAGCTCATCTGCAGATCTTGTGCACACGACTATGCAGAAATAATCTGAGAATTCCAGTCATAGCAGAATTGGCATATCACAACTGGGGTTTTTGTGAAATGGAGGCACATTTCTACTTTCAGCTCAATCCGGTGTTGGTGCTGCTTAACATTGCACTTGCAGCAAAATTAAAAGCACTCCTTGCAACTGCAACATGCATACTGGTAGGACCATTGTTCTGATACAAGAGAGATCCAGCCAAAGTTTGAACCATCTACATCTTGGCGTAGAGTCAATACACACCCATCATCTGGCAACAGATAGGAAGGCTGTCACAAACTAGGAAAGCCCACTCAAAATAAAGGATGCCAAAGATGGAAATGCTGGGCTACTACATTAAATAAAATGACAGCACAATGTACTTCCATTATCTGGATGTATCCTACAGAAATCTAGCAGAACCACTGTTATGCAACAAGAGAGATCCAATGGGAGTATGAGAATGAACGCAAACAAATAAACAAAAGTTTGAGAACGAACAAGTAAAAAATTTACATATGAAAACAAAACTGATAATATTTTAACAAAAAAGACCATGTTATGAAAAAAATACATATGAAAGTCACATGGTAAATTAAAGCAAAGCAACAGCATGTTTTTTTTATCTAATACAACTTCAAGATAAAAGTTTACAAGATAAAATTACACACACACTACAGAAGATATGTAGGGCCTATATACCAAACAATATACCACACCAAAAAACCTTCAGTGAAGCGGTTTTATTTTTGGAACCTTTTTCTGGAAATTTGTTGGGGGAGGGAGGGTTTTAATCCACCTTTTGGATAAATTCTAAGTAATATAAGTCATGTTCTATGTCATGTCATGCTGAATATCAAGAACCACTTGAAACATGAAAACAGAATGCTTCAAAAAATAGGATATGCTAGAAAACTATCAGATTGTGGTTTGTATTGAACACTTTACTGGCAAAATTTGATAGTTGAATATCCTTGGTGACCAACTTTGAGGTGACAATCATCAAAACCTATATGATACTTCAGAAATAAGACAACTGTAGGGATAGTGTTAGTAAAAATAGCTCATAGGGGGATTGTATATTATTTCAAAATGGCGATATATTCATGAAGTATGGTTTATTGATGTCGTTTATGAGTATTAAAATCATGAAGAAACCAAATTTTTGGAAGGTGAGTTTCAGTTATATATAGAAAGTAAAGAAAATCCATACTCAGCATTATATTAAGTAGGATATCTATCTTGAAATAACTCTGGCACTTTCAAATTCATTTAGAAAATTCAAACATTCATTATGACATATAGAAAGTTTCAATGCTTACATACGTGAGTAAAAATTTAATATGGATTTTTTAAGATTGCGATGTCGATGTTAAAGAATTTTTCAAATTCACTTGGTAATGAGAAATAAGTATGCTCTGGATTGTTAATCAGTAAAGTGTTAAATTAAAGATCAAGTATAAAATCATTTTTCTAACTCTTGCAGATTAGTCATACATTGTCAAGAGAACAGAATGCATTATGTTATGGTGTACACAATCTTTTCCTTGAAGTCCAATGCATTCAACTTACTTCAACATAGTTTCCTAGTCACTCTGACCCTCTATAAGATTGGACAGCCAACTTCACCCCCAAAAACCTCCTGAGTATCCTCTTACCTACATTGCAGATCACAGTGAAGCTTTTCTTTGTTCCCTTTTCAGCCCACAGCAAAGCATGAGTGAAGTATAAAATAAGGGGAAGCAAAAATAATATTTTAACAAACAGTTTTTACCAGTGGCAATACTGTGAGTGCCATCGTCATATGTGACAGTCACATTTGCAATCAGGCTCTCATAACGTCCTCCAGACCTAGTTAACAACAAATGCAATATTCTAGGCGTCTGATTCTGAAATAGGAAAAAAAGGAACATTTGGAAACTCAATTTATAATAGTCATAAATATAAAAGTATTAAATACCCTGTCTTCAGGTCAAAATGGCGAGTGAGAATGTATGTGTTTTCCTCGGTGTCAGTTTAAATCGTATGTTCCTCCTGAAAGCAACGGCAAACTACAGAAGTATAGTGCACAGAAATTTTCTCTTAAAGGGTAGATAATTGGTATTGGAATTAGCGAGTATTACCATTCAGTACTACCATCATGTCAAATCACAACCTAGCAAAGTGGGTTGCAACCAGCGAAAGCAGCCATGACAATAGTTGTAATAACACAAGTAATATAGTAAGCCTAAACAAGAACAAAAGCAGTGTCAAGTTAGGAACATGGAATGTGAGAAGCATGTATCACGACAAAATGCACATTATAGTGAAAGAAATGAAATGACTACAAATAGAAATACTAGGCATATTAGAAAATCGATGGTCAGGCAAAGGTCATCTTAACCTAACAACTGGTGAAGTGTTCATATTCTCAGGAAGTGAGAAAGTAGGTTATAGTAGGGTAGGCTTTATAATTGCTAAGACGTCGAGTTTGTATTAGGATATAATCCAATCTGTGATCGCATCATCAGTATCAGAATACAATTAGACAAGAGAACCATTACAATTATATAGGTTTATGCACTAATTTTGACAGCAGAAATTTTAAAAATTGATACATTTTATGATCAGTTATAGGCAACAATTGATAAAATGAACAAGTATGACATATTGATAATTATGGACGATTTTAATGCCAAAGTTGGAGAAAGAATACTAGTACACAAGCTTAAGGTAAAAGGAAGTTTCGGTGGGGGAGAAAGAAACGATCAAGGGAAAATACTAATATAATTCTGTTTAGAAAACAACTTCGTCATTACAAAAACGCTGTTTACACAACACCCTAGGAAACTGTACACCTGGAGGTCCCAGATGGTAAAACGAAAAATCAAATTGACTATATAATGATTCAGAAAAGATGGAAATCCAGCATCTCAGCATGTAACACATACCCAGGGGCAGACTGCATCTCTTACCATGAACTATTAGTAGCTATTTTTTTTTTAAACTTTTAAAAGTCAGAGGTAAAGCCTAGTCAACTTCGACTGCTCAAAATTTCCAGCAGAAAACAACATAGAAATTACGAACAAATTCAAAGCCTTATTAGAGGACGCAGTGGAAGAGTTAACCATAAGGATTAAAGAGATTTACATACAGAGTTATGTTATGTTATGTTCCTCCAGGGCCATAGGCAGTGCATAGGGCAGAAACCATAGCCTTCCATTTCTGTCTTTGTGTTGCCAGGTCTTTCAATTGCTGCGTACATACAGAGTGCACAAAAATATATACCCAAGAAAACAAAGAAAAGACAAAACATATATAATGGACACTACCATGAAGCTAGTGGAAGAAAGAAGGAAAGTCAAGTCCAACAACAGCCATGCATTACACATACAACTCACAAGGGAAATAAAAAGACAAATATGAAAGAATAAACAACAATTTATCAAGGACTCCTGCAAAAACATAGAGGATGTGTATGAAAAAAGGAAAAATGAAAGACATGTTTCTCACAACAAATACCACAAAGAGCAAAACATATAAAACACCTATGCAAGTCATCAAAGACAAATCAAAAACACCCTTATAGAGCAACATGACATTCTAGAAATGTGGAAAGAATACTGTAAAGAATTGTACTCAGAGCAACCCCAAAAGACCTAGGGAACCAAATAAACACATATAGAAATACACAGGAACCAGAGGTTACAATAGAAGAAATTAGATCAGCAATTCACAGTTTGAAGAGAGGAAAAGCAGCAGGTTGTGATGACATTAACAGCTGATTCAAGCCGGAGGCAAAAGCAGCGTTACTATCTTTTATCAGCTATGCAATAAAATCTGGAGAACGGTAAACTTGACCGAGGGACTGCAAACGTTCAGTATACATTCCAATACCCAAAAGTAATGATATGCAGATATGTTCAAATTATAGAACAATCACCTTGATCAGTCAGGCCAGTAAAATACTACTGCACATTATAATGAAAAGAATACATAAAAATATTAAAGATGAGATCCACAAAACGCAAGCAGGGTTTAGAACTGGTAGAGGCACAAGAGATCATATATTTAACATGAGGATGATCATAGAGAAATGTAGAGAGTATAACATCGAATTACATGCATGCTTCACAGACTACACAAAAGCATTTGACTGTGTCAATCACCATCAATTATGAGAAATAATAAACGACATGGGTTTCCCAAAACACATTACATGACTAATAGCAGATCTGTATAAAGAACAAGAGGCAGCGGTAAAAGTGGAGGGTCAAGATCGGAGTGTTTCAATTTATAGAAAGGAGTAAGACAAGGCTGTACATTGTCTCCATACTTACTCAACATTTATGTGGAAAATATAATGAGAAACGTGAGACAAGAAACAATGAAGCCTGATTTCAGGCCCACAAATATTGGATGGCTGCAGATACCAGAAACTAGATAAGCAGATGACACAGTGCTATTAACAACAAACGAACATGACATACTAAACATAATTAAGCCAGCCCAAAAGTTCAGTGAACAGCAAAACTTGTTCTTAAATATGAAAAATACACAAATAATGGTAACTGACAAAATTAAATAACTGCCCAAAATTAATACTGAGCACTGAAATTTAGAAGAAGTGACCGCCTGTGTGTTGCCGGGGCCCGAAAGGGGAGCAAAGAATAGCAACACTGTTTACCTTCCACGCATGTCGTAAAAGGCAACTAAGGAGATTATGGGATGGAGTTGGCTGTCCCATCCCATATAGGGTCAGTGACCCAAAGCCATGCTGAAGTCAGATGTGTCAGGCCAAAAGGTGCCGATATCGCAACAATGCTTTAAACCATGACACAACGCATTCTGTTCTCCATACTACATCCTGCTATCCTACAATCTGCAGGAGTTTGAGAACGAACGCAGAAGAAGAAGAAAAAGAAGTGACACATTTTGACTATTTAGGAACTCATATAAATAATGCAGGTGACTGCGCAGTTGAGATTAGGAGAACAGCAATGGCGTTATAAAAATTAAAACAGCTAAAGAAACTATGGCAGGGTACTAACATAAGAACCAAGTTATGTTAATACGAACATGTGTGTTTCCTGTGGTGACATATGGACTTGAAGCATGTACACTAAATAAAACAGTGGCCATAAATCATTTGAATTAAAGTGATATAGAAGAGTTCTGTGAATACCACGGGCAACAATGAAAACAAACCAGGTGTTAAGAATAATTAACATCCAGGATGGCTGGCTTCTGAACACAATATTAAAGAAAAAGCTAGTTTTTTTTGGTCACATTAAGAGACACGATTGGCATGGAGAGAGTGTTACTGGAGGGTATGATAGAAGACAACAGAGACAAAGGCCTCCCAAGTCGCCAAAGGATAAAAGACATTCAAGAATGCCTGCGCATGTCACTAAAAGAGGCTGGACAACTTGTTCAAGACCGCAGAGAATTCAAGAGATCCATAGGGAAGACTACGTTCCGGAAAGAATATGTCAGCTGATGATGATGATTAAATACCTAATTATATGAGCCTACTGAAATACACCAGCACATTTGTTAAATAGAATATTTATGTGACATAGCACATTTGTTAAATAGAATAGTTATGTGACACACTACCACCCTAATAACTCACTCCCAAGGGTTATGTTACAGCTAAGGTCAACTATATAAGTCTATTATGTACAATCCAGTTATTTATGTTAAATAGTCTATTATACTGAGAAAAAACAAAAATCCCAAAATAGCAGATTTAGGTATAGTATGCACGAAGAATTAATACATATCACAATATGGAGCATTGAGACGTTTCAGTTTTAACTGATTCTGTCTGATGCAACTCGTATGAGTCAGGAACTGCTATGTCTTCAGACCGAACCAACTCATGTTCTGTAGTATGTGACATTTATTTTGTCATTTTTTGTATTTATATCAACATAAGCATAGTTCCGATCGAAAGTGTAATATGTCCACATTACTTCCCTCATGATTTTTACGTGTTATGATACCAATTTTGCAAGTTATTGATAAGTTTTGAATATGTATGGTATTCAACACCATTATGCCTTATATTTTGTATATATATTTTCGAGCGCACTTATTTTTGTGAAAGTACAACTATTTTATTTACTTTGGTCGCATTAATTATTGAAATCTAACCTGGCAAATACTGGCAACTGGTATTGTGTCTTGTGTTTACTAATTTATGCCATTGTAACAACAATCTGACAAACATTTCGATAAACACTACAGATTTACTTTCACAAATCAAGGATCATGTCAGATTTCTTTAAAAAATAACACACATGATTGTAGCGATATGTCTATATACTATACATTTTTGTGTTCATAACAGGATTATCTACAAAACTGATACAGTTTGAGTAGAAGTTATTGATTTGAAAATTTGGTAAGTTCAAATTTCATGTCTGAAATAATTTTTTATTTTAATTTATACAATGTATTTTATTGTTAAAATCAATTTTGAAAAAATATTTTAAAATTTTCAAAATGAATTTGTGATAACCACATTTTCTGTCCATTTTCATTTCAAAAGATATATATTACATAATAATGTAAATCAATTTCAAAGTACTATTTCTTGTTTTCATGATGGATGTGCAAATAAAATATAAATCTCACACAATTTCATTTAAATGCTAAAAATCTAAATGCTAAAAATACTCCACAACAAATCAGTTAATATACTTTATTTCTTTATCTATTATTTTGAATTTTGTGTTTACTTATAGTATTTTGTCTTTATTCCTTCACCATTTATGTATAATCATTTATTTTCTTAAATATACATTATTGTCGATAGAGATTTCTAATAATTTGACTACTTAATATCTTGTGCACATGTGTATGTAGGAGCAGCAGTGGTGTAGTATTAAGTTACTCGTTCACCGACAAGCAGATTAGAGTTTTCAGTTCACTCATTATTCATTGTTTGAAAAAAAATTGCTCATGTGGCACCCCCAACCACAAGAAAGTTGGGTACCAGGGTTCATGCTCTGGCAAGTTTGAGGAATGTCACCATTGTTATTGAGCAAGTGCAGTAGGTGAAGCCAGTCAGGTGGTTTCTGATGAGCCACTACTATACATCCGAGTACTTATACATTTATTTGTGAGTTTATATTTGTGATGTAATCAGATCAACAAAGAAATGTGACATAAGCATTTTTATAACAAGGAGAACAGACAAAGAAGGCCAAAGGAGTATGAAAGTAACTTCAAACAAACACAAACATAATCCAGAAAAGCATAGCTGATGATGATTCTAAGCAACAGCTAAGCACAACTAAGCAACAATATATAATATTTTTGTATGATTCAAAGATGTGTCTTTCAGAATTTTAATTTCTGTTGTATTTCTTCATGGATGATTAAACATGTATCTTCAATGACAAATAAAACGTCAGTGGTAATATTATTAATAATCTCATATTTTTCTTCTGCATTCAATCTCAAATTTCTACTGGTTAGCAGGATGTAGTTCATGGAATAGAATGTTCTGTGTTGTTTAAATTTCGGCTGCAGTATTTGTGTCTTTCAGCCCATATTTAATTGAATTAAGCATGGAATTTTGAATCACTTTCTACAAGATCAGCAGCCAAATCCATACCCAAGCCTCATTAGTCTTCCCTTGGTATATGCAAGGCAGGTCATTGTTTGCTTCGTTTATCAAGATCATGGCCCTATTATCTGCTTTCTTTTTGGGACCAGGTAATACACTGATTATTATATAACAATTTGAACACAAAAAGATCAGACTCACTGCAAGAAGCTTTTGATCATTATCTGACCCAAATTCAACAATACCATACACATTGTCACTATCTTCTATCAGCAGTTGAGCATCTGTATAGCCTTCCACTGAAGCATTTCCTGTAACACTTCCAGGCTGCAAGTGTATGATGAACATTTCAGCTGGTTCAGGAGTGTTATCCTGTACTACTGTCAAGGATATGACCGCTTCGTTTGCACCATTCATAAAGACTAACTTGCCTGGAAAATAATAAATTTGCTACTTATTCTCATGCCAATCACAAGCACTTGCAAAGAAAACAATTTAAGTCTATTCACATTTTCTAATCTGTTTTAGCACACAAAAGGGAAACAACATTTAAGCTGTCTGATTTGCAGCTAGCCATCATGACATAAGAACCAAAAGTTAAAATGAAAATCACAAAAGCTAGAGAAAAATTGGCAGTAACCAAAAAAAAACATTAGATCATTTAATATTAATTTTATTCTAGCTTAAAATCTAATTTAGATTTTTGGATTAAATTAATTTCCGCCCGTAAAAACGATATATCATTGCGGATAGACATCCATTTCAGACGTATCCACAATTATTCATTCTTGCAGAATTCCATCTAAATTTGCTTTGTTTGGATCATAAATGAATTTGTATTAACTTATTTAGCTGTTTAAACTTGGCTAATTTTTATGGATTTGGCATAGGACAGTTGCAGTGCAATGGTTTTAATCAACTCACATCATGGCCAATTACTGGAACGGTCAATTCTCTAGTATACTCAGCTGAAAATTTCTCCAATTTTTCTGATTTATGGTACAATTTATAATTATTGCCACAGTTACTGCATAAGTGCTCTGACACTTTTATTCATAAAAGAGTGAGCACCTTTGGGACAGCCTCACTTACTTAATGCAAAGATGGTTTTTTCATTATGAAGAAGAAATACATGTCATATAAACAGAACACACATGAGTATCATACATACCCTCAGCAGGTCCTACATCATCAGTTACTGTTGCTGGTCCACCTGAATCTCGTGTGATGAACCATGAAACCGATACTTCCCCAAATGTACCTGCTGACCTTCCAACTATAAAGTTCACAGAACTAAAGGAGTCTTCATTGACTCTCTGATGAGGATTTTCTCCAGAAGTGTCTCCCTTAAAGCTAATTATACCACTTGGTTTATCATTTGCATTAATGATAACTGTGGTCACACTTGAAACAGTCAACACTGCATTTCCCTTCAGATGATGGAGTAGATGAAAATAACAACAATATATACAAGCATCATTATCATTGTCTTTTGTTTGTTCATGGTTATTAATCGAATCATACGTATTATTGAAGATACACATTTATTAATGTTCTAGTACGTCTGAGAAACATGTACTTTCCAGCTATAAACAGAATGGCAGTTTTAGTATTGAAAAAACATGCAGACTACTTAACTGAACATCTAAAGCTGGGATTCTTCTTCTTCTGTGGCTATCTCTAGTTCAGTAAATAAAATTGGGACATTTTTATGGTTTCAGCTATTCTATACAATTTCTCTTTGAAGCTGGTGGGTGCGGGTGATGTCTTTCTCTTCAAGTCTGCAATCTGAAAACAGCCCTGTAAGAATCGTTCTGCTATCATATTCATCAGGTTGCAATGGCAAAGACCAGTTGTGCCTATCCTAAATTTGATGTATAAGTGGTGTCTCATTTTGTTGTGACCAGTTCTGAGGTGCAGCAAGATAACCTGGTTTTATTTTTGCAAATGTTCAAGAAATATCAATATCTGAAGGGCAACAACAACAACATATAAATAGACTTCACGTAACATGAAAATAAACACTGACAAGACAAGGTAATGAGAATCATTTAAAAAACATGACTATTTTCATTGATGGTCAGAAACAGGTGAAAAAGTTCAGTAACCTAGTAAGCATCATAATAAGCAAAAGGGAAAAACACCAAAGAAATCAAACACGGATGCAACATAGTGTATTGATTTTAGGTCAGATCTTCTCTATATTCCAAAACAAATATGTGAACATGAACACTAACATAGCATTATACAAAAACGATTATCATTCTAGCACTTTGTGTCAATGCCAAACATGGATACTAACAGCACAAGAGTGTCATGTTTACATAGAGTTCTCTGCATAAAAATAAGAGATATAATAAGAAATTAAAACATCAGCAAACTAACACAATGACAGTTTTAGTTTACATAAGAAGACAACAGATTAAATGGTATGTACACACCACCAAACTACCATTGATTTTTCTCCCTAAAAATGTACTACTATACAGACACTATGGATACACAGCCAGAGGTCAACCATGTAAAAGATATATTACAGAAATATAAGAAAGCCACTGAATCAAACATATATGAAGCTTACAAAAAAAGCAGTGCCAAAAAGAATTGTCTTCCTTTTTCTTCGTCTTTACTGCAAGGCACAAAGGGATGAAGCCGAAAGTAGACAGTTTAGTCATTTAAGTGTTTAAATAAGGAAGTATTCTAGAATAATACACTACACAATCAGATGGTATCAGCATTTACCCCAAGTATAGTTATCATACATATAAAATTTTATCATAATTTAATACTTATCCACAAAATTGGTAAAAATCAAACAATTTACCTGTTATTTCCCTTTTGTGCCCTAAATGGGGTTTCGTTTCAAACTGCTTTTCTCAGCTGGAAGCCATTTAAACAGTTTTTGAAAGTTCATAGAGATTACTTACACTCTACACACATTTTTCACAGGTGAAAATATTGCAGGAAATTACATAATATTATCTTAAAGTATCTACAGAAGCTCATTTAGGAAATTAAGGGGAGATAACAGTTAAATTGTTTGCATTACATCACTATAATGATATGCACCTATAAATCTTCTAACCTGTAGATTTAACAGCCGCAAAGAAAAATATTCATCCAGTTCAGGAATTGAATCATCAATGATCACAAAAGATATAGACTTTGCTGTATCACCAATTGCAAAAACTAGTGTGCCATTTGTTGCTGTTAAATCTTGGACTGTAGCTGTGGCAAAGATAAAGTTGTAATCCACAGATACTTGTGTGTTAACTGGACCAATCTGTGTTATTCCATCTGCCATAATTCCTCTAGTCACTTCAATGCTCACACTTCTTGTTCCTGGTCCTTCTTCAAATCTGTATTGACTCTGAAAGCATATTTAAATTATCTAAAATTAAACATTGCTGGATGACAAAATTATTTTTAAAATGTAAATATTATGAATCAGAAGATAGCACCTGTCTGTAACAAAACATAAAATGCCAACTCTGTCTTGCTTTGAAACACATTTTATTTCCTAATTCAGTCAACAATATTATTGATCTTTCCAATTATGAAACATAGACCAAATTAAAAAACATATATAATGACACATGAACTGCACAGGTAGGTATATGCTATGTGCAATATAACAAACACTGAACACAGCATAAACCAACGGGCATAAAGATGCTAGATGGCAAATATAAATAGCATGTTAACATAAACATGTTTGTAAGCATATTCTATTCAGGACATAGTGATCAATAAAATATTTTGAGGCTGTAGTTTTCTTCTTCTGCATTTGTTCTCAAACTCCTGTTGATTCTGGATGTAGTCCAGAGAGAAGAATGTGTTGTATCATAGTTTACAGCTTAACTGTGATATCTGTGCTTCTTTGTTTAAGACACCCAACTTCAAAATGGATTCTGAGTCACTTTGACCCTCTTTGGTATAAGACAGCCAACTTACACCACACCTTTCTTAGTCACTTCTTATGATATGCATGGAAGGTAAGTGTCTGTATTCTTTGCTATCCTTTCAGGTTCCACAAAAAGCACATGATTAGGACATATGTATATTCTATGCAATATTTAAATTAAGAATGTTTTTACTGTAAGCTTAATGCAACTAATTTCCAATGTAATTATTTGTATCAGGTTTTGTATTTAATAGAGTGTGCCTTTATGCAAAATATCTGCTTTCTCATTTCTGCAAATGTCAGCATTTCAATGGCAGTAAATCCATTGTGGTTTACAGCTTGGTTTATGATATCCGTGTCTTTCAGTCTAGCATCTGACTGAAGTATTGCATTTTGGGACAATAACTTTTTACTGGATGAAGCAACCAGTCCAACATCTGACACTTCTGAATAATTTCATACACCATACATGACGTGACAGAGTTACTATTCTTTAGTCCCTTTTCAAGCCCAACAACACATGAGTCACTAACATGAGCAATAAACTATTTTACTTATCAATCAATGAGCATACTTTTGTGAAGCAGACTGGTGCATCATTGGCAAGAATGACAACTTCAAGCGATGACTTTATAACACGAGCATCATGAAATGAAGCTGAAGTCAACGTAACAAAGAAACTTTCATTATTCTCTGGAATCTGGTGGGAAAGCAATAAAAAGGATCAGGTCAAGGAGAATTATTGTCAGATTACTGTCTTTATTTTCATGCAGTTTTACTTCTTCTGCGATCATTCTCAAACTTTTACAAATTACCAGGATTTAGTCTGAAAAATGGAATGGGTTATGTCATGGTTTCTAGCTTGGATGCAATATCACCTTTTGATATGACACATCTACTTTAGCACAGCTTATGGTCTCTTTGACCCTCTATGGGACGAGACAACCAACTCCATCCCCAAACCTCCTTAGTCATCTCGTACAACATGAATTAGTAACAGTGTTGCTATTCTTTGTTTGCAATATACTTAAATTAAATGAATTACCAGTAAGTCATCAGCAGTAGGTGAGCCACAGCTTTATTTCTAGTTTGGTCATTTGTGGCCAAGCTTTAGTTTTCAGATGCCAAAGAGTGGACATTTTGCAGTATGCGTTCAGGAGTCTGGGGATTCTTTTGAACATTGCCAATATTACATGAAATAACACAATTTCCGCTATGCTTAAAATATAATCAAGTTTGCAGGAGTTAGTATATTATACTGTCTCACATACCCCTCTGCCAAAGGAATTGCCATAATATATTTAGTAGTCAATATACGAATGGAGGATTTATCATATTATTGGTGATTATAGCAACTTATGTAAACTGTGATATTCAGGAAAGAGTTGGAAATTTATAGGTTTTTTGGTTATTGTTTCAATCCTCAGGAATTATAAGTGATTAGTTCTTACTTCCTGTGTGCAATGGGGGTAATTTCTCCAGAGTTTTATTTTATACTCAGAAGCCTCTCTCACTGGTGTGTACTGTTTTCAGAAAGCAGTCTTCTACTCAGAAGGGGGGGCGAATTCTAGAGGTTTTTGGCTTTTCTGCCTTTCTGAGTTGGAGTCATGAGCTTCAGCTTTCCTGCCAAGCATCCTTTTCTATCTGAGGTGTCCATAGCAACCCACTCTGGACCATGGTCACAGGAATAGATGGGGCTGTCAAATATGCAGGCCCCTTCATTCCACAATTCACTTATGCAGGGCTAAAATGTTTGTTTGATTAATTGTGCCTTCTCGTGGTAATTTCTACGTCCTGCACTTTTTATCACACCCATGTGCCACCTATTCATAACAAGGACACCATATATATGTTGGCAGCTAGGATCATGGTCAAGGCTGGAGCTCACCTGGTTCCAGAAATGTAATGTGCAATGCTGGGTTTTCTGAAAGTTGCACCACAAGGAAAATGTAATTGTGCAGATGAAATGTTGTTGGGAACCTCAAGAGGAAAGCCTCATTATATTGGTATGTCATCTTCTAAGAGTTTACTGTTGTATAATGTTTGATCTGATATGCCAAAAGTGAAATCTTTAGATCTTCTGCATGCAGATTATCATCATTAAGTGACTTCTTACAACGAAGGTTAGCTGCAACAGACATCCAACATCCTGTCTCATGTCTTGGTGATGTACTCTGCAAGACTGTAACCTGTCTCATGATGTTAATCTCCCACTTGTACCTCTTGCCTCCCCTCGCCTTTACCATCAAGTAGGGTCTTCAACAACAAAGTGTTGTGTCTTTTAATATGTCCAAAATATTTTATTTGCTTGATCTTTATTTCCTTTAATAGTTCTTTCTTCATACAAACTTTTTTTAGAACATCTTTGTTTGTTTTCTTCTCTTTCCATGATGTTCTCCCTATTCTTCTATATATCCACATCTCAAAGGCATCAATTCTGTCTTCTAATTGTTTGTTTATTGTCCATGTTTCTGAGCCATACATTAATAAAGAACAGATGCACATTTTATAATTCTTATTTTTGTTTCTTTGTAATTTGTTTAGATGTTAACATTTTTCTCATCTCATTGAAAGTACTTTTAGTCATTTCTATTCTCCTTTTAACTTCTCTTTCACATCTGCCATCATTTGTGATTATGTGTCCAAGATATTGATAATGTTGTACTTGTAGTTTATCTCCATGTTTTTTATGTTTAGCACCTGTTCTTCAGTGACTTTGCTGATTATCATGGTTTTTGGTTTTTTTACCTCTTTACTTGATTTATCAACTTGATCTATTAGACTTTGTAGTTTCTGTTCACTTTCTCCTAAAAGGACGGTGTCATCTGCATATCCCAGGTTGTTTATTATATCACCATTGCTTATTGTTCTGGCATTCCTTCTACAATGTATATGTTTAATGATATTCTCTGTGTAGATATTAAATAGGCTGAGTGATAAAATATATCTTTGTCTTACCCCTCCTTTTATTTTTATGTATGGTGAGTAGCTGTTTTCACACCTTATTGATGCAGTTTGTTCCCAAAATATATTTCTAATCAACCTGATGTCTTTTCCATCTATGCCTATTTCTTGAAAACATTCAATTAATTGTTCATGTTGGATTCATGTTTAAATATGTAGTCAAAACAGTACAAATCATAATTTCAGAAAAAAATATTTTTTAAATAAAAATCAATGTCAGGTTTAGTATAAAATAGAGGTTTTAATATGTGAAACAATGTAGAAAAATGTAGAGTTTAGCAATGACATCTGCACATATTTTATTTTGTACAACATACGAAATTTTGGAACAACATGAGACATGAATTTCTCTCTACACTTAATTTGCTTCATCAAAACATTGTACCAAGTCTAAAAAGCAGTCACAAGAGTAGATGTTTAAACATCTGATTGATTGTAGAAAAAGGAGTCAGACAAGGATGTATCCCATCACCATATCTCTTCAATATTTATGCAAATAATATCATGAAGAATGTGCATTTAAGTAATGATCAGCAGTAAAGCATCATTAACTTTTGTTTGCTTAAAATATATCTATATCTGTAATTTTGTCACCTCAATAAACTTCACCATCTTTGACCTATATGGGGGTCTATATGGCTTTGATTCCACTGTTCTTTATATGGGCCAATATTTTTGTCTCAGCATCTCATATTTAGGACATTCTTGAAGTATATGATCTGCAATCTGCAGTCACATGTACACATGACTGTGTTGCCAATTCTGAATTGTGTTTACATTTGACTGTGATGTCAGTAAGCAGTGAAGCAACTTTAAACCCACTCAATATCCAAGGTCAATAAGTACCAGAACTAAGATATGCTGATCATAGATTACTTTCACACAGCAAAGGATGTCTTGAGCACATCAAAGAAACTGACACAAATTAAGACCTTATGACTATGCATTTCTTCTTCCATATCTATGGATAGAATCAAGGACCTGGGAGTGAAATATGGTGTCGCAAGAAATGAGCTGCATATATGAATCAAAAGAAGAGTTCTCAACCAACACAGAACTAGAACAGTAAGTTACCACATACTGAAGGACATACTGAATATGGTTTTGTCTAGGGTGCCATGATGATCATCTGATGACTAACTAACTGACTGTGCAGCAACAAGAATAAGAAAACTAACTTAACTTAGAGGCTGTATATTCCTAGTGGCAATATGCAAGTTTAAAAATTTGGATGATCACCAAAAGTTAAAAATAAAATTGTAACATTCATAAAAAAATGTTACAGAAGAATCCTCAGAATAGAATGGATTAGAAATATCATCAATAGGACCATCCTGAGATAAATTAATGTAAGAAACAAGGATTTCTCTAAAAATAATTAGAATATTTTAATCACAGCAAACAATACAACAATAAACAACATGACATAAGGAAGATAATTATGTTAGGATGCTGTGCAAGATGTTGAACAAGATGGAAATGGACACAAGATATCAATGACCACATGAAGATGAGACTTATAGAAGCAGGAATATTATGTCAAGATTGACAGGAATTTCAAAAGGATGTAATGAATGATATATCTATCACAGAAGTTAGATGCGTTGGGCCATTGGCGCAAATAAAACTGTTATATAATGCATCTACATTCTCTGGATTATAACTTTCTGGAAATATAAGACCATTGTTCTGCTGCAAGAGAGATCCAGCAGGATTTTGAGAATTTAAGAATAAATACTAACAAACAACTACGGCATGAATGGAAGGTAAACAGTGTTACTATTCTTTGCTGCTCCCCTTTCAGGCTCAGATGCACAGGCTTTATACAATTCGGCTCTAATATGTCAAATATATTTGTTGTTCATCTGTCAAAGTTGACGATGACCATTCAGCTCAACTGGGATGATGATGTCTGCAGTGTGCCCGGCTGTGACTGTGAGCCCTATGCATGCCTGGCTTTGTCTACCACACTCTGAGCATGTGTGGGAGGAGTATAAATATAAATATTTTAAATATAAATATGAATTTAGTACATCTTATTGAGGATATGCTACCTAATTATGAAGAGGTTTAAGTACATGAGAGATAGCTACAATAGTACATGCTATTTTAAAGTCCTTTCTTACATCATCTGCTATAATTTGCAGCTCAATGTTTGCTTCCTTTTGCTCTGGCTGAAATTTCACAAAGCCAATGACTGGAATAATGTCTGCTCCAATTACAGCATTGGGGTCTATACTGCTGACCTAAATTATGAATACATTCAATATAAATTATAATACAACAAATAATCATATAAAAATATAATATATAGCAATAAAGCATTAAAAAATACATTTGCATGGAGATTCACACTGAACTGAAGACTTAACACTTCATGAACAGCAACTTGTGTAACAAGTCTTATAAAATTTAACCAAATGTGTGTAAAATGCTCACAATCCAAGATTGACAAGCCACTGATAAACTGAAAAAACAGCATGCAATCAATACTTTCTCTAAGTTGTACAGGCCACACATGTAAATAAGAGGTACAGTATACTGTATTTAATACTCCACACACACAATCTAAGGCTGTTCATAAAAGTGTTCAAATGCCACATCAAAAGTGATTTGCCCAAATGGTTTTGTAGATATATTGAAAAGCAAGGGTGAGAGCACACAACCCTACGCACTGCTGTTTTTGTATAAAATGCATCTGTAAAACCATCTGATGTTCTTACCATGCACTGGCAGCTTTTATACAAACTCTTATACTTTCTAAAAATTGTCCTTTGATACAATACATTTCTAGAGTTTTCCATAGTTACATCTCTGTTGACTCTATCACACGCTTTCTCCTGATCCATAAATATTGCGTTTAGTTTGTTGTATTCTATTGTTCTCTCATTCATTTGCCTCAGCGTGAACAATGTGTCTATGCAATTAACCCCTCTTCTGAAGCCAAATTGAGAGGGGGTTCAATTGTGGTTCGATGATGTATCTTGAACATTGTTCTATTATCTTTGCATAGATTTTCCCAGTGTGGCTTAATAGCAAGATGCCTCGGTATGTTTCACATTCTCTTTTGTTGCCATGCTATTGTGAATATTCTTTGCAGCCATTTTACCCCTTATTTATATGTTTTAATGGCTTCATTGGGTATGCCATCTGTGCCGTGCGATAAGATAATCATTTCTTATTTGGGCTGTTCTTGATAGCCATTTCTATTTCTTGACTTAACATTTCTGGATATGCAATGTCTTTTCCCTTATAAGTGTGGCATCAGAATGTTAGGATTATACAGTTCTTGGAAGTATTCTTTCCACCTAGTTTTTCTATCATTTCCATCAAGTAGAGGTATTTCATCTCTGCTGTTTAATATTGCAGTTGGATTGTAGCTTTCATTTCTCATTGCGTTGACACTTACGAAGAAATCTCTAGGATTATTCTTATCCTTTCTGTTCTGTTAGGTATTCTCTATATTTGTGCCAGGAATTTTCTTTGTCTCCACAGTATGTATAAGGAATACATTGTCAGGTTTCTTTCTAAGC
This sequence comes from Meghimatium bilineatum, assembly GCA_034231615.1. Classification (NCBI taxonomy): domain Eukaryota; kingdom Metazoa; phylum Mollusca; class Gastropoda; order Stylommatophora; family Philomycidae; genus Meghimatium; species Meghimatium bilineatum. The sequence goes on from CM067298.1 coordinate 90,268,964, forward strand.
ACTTACCATTAAATACAAATAAAATAAACTTACCATAAAATTAACATTAACAGTATCGTAGTAAGAGACATTTCTCTTGATCCTGATTTGTACCACAGAAGTAAAGGGATACTCAGTAACAAGCTTAGGCGAATCCTACAGAAAATATAAAATAAAACATTGCTTATATTATAAATATATTTAGTGGTTGGTTGGTTGGTTGCTGATCCAGCAGTCCATGGGCTCATGCCCTTTGACCCAATGCCATTAGATGGCATTATATTGCTGGGAAGTCTGTGGATTTTCGACCCACCCCGGGACAGAGCCAGAGAATAACTATCACACCTCCAGGAAGGTAGGTTTCAACCTATGCACCGCTCCTAGCCACTGTAGCCAAGATATGGTTCACTGTGCTCATTCCCCGCCACCAATTGACTACTGGTTACGCCGAACTTCTCTATTGCTCCAGGCATGCAACCAAATGTTCAAGTCAAAAGGATTGTCACATCTTGAGTCACTGTGCCTCTATGATGGGTCTCAGCCATAGGAAAAACAGTGATGTCAGTTTCCTCCTCCTCAGTGCTGCACAGTACATCTCTGGCTCCCTCTCAACCACAGAGGGTGCATACATATATATTCAGGCTTACATGAAAAACATTTCAACAACAAAACAAAATCATAACTGTATAGATGACATGCCATGAAGCTTCTATAAGAAGATAACCTCAATATAACGGCATGTCATCCACTAAGGTTTTCTGTTGCATGGATGGTATGTCTAGTGTGCCATTGGTGAGACCCACAGACGCAACCACATGCGTATTTAGTGGATATAATCTAAAACCTCCTAGCAATGATGATGTTGTACTAATCCTTTTAGCTGTGAGCAGATAGCTCTTGACAGCCCACATCCTTTCTGACAATAACATTGGCCCTCCCTCAGTACAGTAACCAAGGTGATACCTGAACTTGTATAAGGTTTGTTGCTTCAAAGGCATGGTTGTGTTTTGGGTGGAGGAGGTTATGTATGCACATTTAACATCTGAAAGACGGCATTCCAATGTGGCAGTATCATAATCATGTCCTGCCAAGAGTGTAAAATATACTTCTAGGCCAAAAGTTCATTGTTCTTCTATCAGATCTATTGACAACCCATCAGCAGTGATGACACACCAAGCATTCCCCGCCACCTAGGACTCTGTCAATAAAGGACAAAGGTGTAATCTTCACTTGCCTACATATCTTCATCATCCATGGCCACCATTTGACAGAAAAGAAAAATAAGAAATGGAGACAAGACATGCAGTGATGAAGTTTTTTCACAGGTGACCAGCTTATCCCCCAACTATACTTAATCTCCTACTACAGCATGTCTGGAAAGACCAGAAGAACCCACAACCAACAACTAACTGGGAAAATGAGCTTATATATTTTTTAGATGGCTGACAGAATGGCATGCAGGGTAGTTATGAAAATGGTTATGCCCCTTGTGAAGTGATGCTGTTTCCTAATCAAGAATAACTAGACAAACTAGACCACTTTCTGTGATAAAAATGTTAACTGTTTACATCTGCTTAGCAACAGTAAATAAATTAATTGTCTGTGTGTTGTCGAGAACAAAGAATAGCGACACTGTTATTGGGCATTCATGTCATAAGAAGTGACTAAGTAGTTTTTAATGGTAAAGTTGACTGTCTCATCCCATGAAAGGTCACAGTACCCCAAAAGCCATGTTGACGTTAAGAGTGTCAAAACCAAAAGGTACAGATATTACAACCATGCTGTAAACCATAAAACAGTGCATTCCATTCTCTTTTGACTAATCCTGTTAATCTTCAAGAGTTTGATAATGAACGCAGAAGAAGAAGCAAGAAAGAAAGAACAAAACTACTTTTTTGAAATGCATTTATTGGCAACTAGGTAATTAATAGAAATAATTATTTTTAATTATAATTATCACACACAGGTAATTAGAGCCTATCTAGATTACTTCAACAATTACTCTGTTGTCAAGGCAACACATACAAATAGTATAGCTCAGTTCATTCACTGAAAGAACTTCATTGGAAGCTACAGCCAACCATTTGAACAACAAAAACAAATATTAAAGATAAAACAGAAATATTGACCACTGTTTAGTGTTAAGCTATTAAGTCTGCATGAGTTTTTCAAACAGCAACGGAAGGAGGCAGTTTGTTACCTCTAAAATAAATGTAACTTATCTTTTTCCGTGTGTAATACTTTCATTTTTGGAAGGTATTTGATGATCTTTATTTTGGAAACTTATTTTGAGATGTTTTTGAACCATCAAATCTTCTCTACCCAGTTTAGCAGTTACATCAGCAATGTCTAAGATAAATGCTCTATAAAGATGAGTACAACTGACACAAATACCACAGCTTGCAAGATCAAAGTGAATGATATAGCAATAAAAAAGGTCCACCAATTCAAGTTTTTAGGTACAACAATCACAGAAAATGTAAGAAGTTCAACAGAAATAAGAAGCAAAATAGGGCAGGCAAAAACAACATTCAGAAAAATGAAAAATATATTATGTAATATGAACTTGTCATTAGAGGTGAGGAAGAGAGTTCTGCAGTGCTATATAACTCCTATAATAACATATGGATATGAGTCTTAGACAAAACAAACAGAAAAGTGGGAAATTAGAGGCAGTAGTAATGTGGTTTAGAGAAGAATGTTGACAATACCATGGACTGCCAGGAAAACTAATATGAAAGCATTGAAAGAGTCAAATGAAAGACAATAATATAAGAAGAAGACAATCTACATTTTTGGTTATGTTATGAGACAAGGTTTGGAGAACATAGTCACAACAGGCAAGATTGAAGGCAACAGAGACAGAGGGTGGCAACATGAGAAAACATTAGACAGTTTAACAACCTGACATGGCAGGGAAACAACAATGATCCTGATTCATAATACTAGAGATAGAGAGCTGCGGAGATCCATGGTCGCATACGCCAGCTGGCATGGCACCTGATGATGATGACAACGGACACAATGGTGTAAAGGGGGATGTAATTGGCAGTTACATCAGTAATGTCTAAGATAAAGTGTTAATAAACCTATACAATTATGAGGTTTCTGACAAAATGCCACTCATTGAATAACATAGATTTCACTAATTCTGACAGTAAATAGGAGATAGGTGTCAAGGTAAAATTGCCACTGGCCATAGCATTTCAGAAAGCCTATTCGAACAGTGCTAACTGAATAACTTTGTACTGAATTACAAACCTTCTTCAAAATAAACCTTTTAATCTGAGCTTAGGATAGAAAAAAAATGTTATATTGTACTGATACAACATTGACAACATTTAAACTTTTCATGCCAGCATTTTTCCAAAGAATAATTACATTACATAATTCCAAAGAAGCAATTATTTTTATTTTGAACGACCAATATAAAATTGGATAAACACAGAAACTCTCACCTCATATAGGCTAAAGACTCCATATGCATCATCATTTGCTGCAATTGTAATTTGCATAAGATCTGGCACACCTACTAAAATGTTTTCATCTATCACATACAGGTGCAAGTAATAAGTCTCGGGTCCTTCTGGTATATCATCATCTTTGACTGTGAATGTCACAGAGGCAATACCAGAAGTTTCAGGCTCAAATTTTGCAACTTGGGTCTCACCAATAAAGTCACCATCTGTGTCATTTTCAGCCTGAAATTTTTTTTTAAATAAAGTAGAAAGCAAATTTATTAAAATTTTTAATTTTACACCAAGATTGGTATGTTATTTCTTCTTCTGAACAGACACACATAGCTAATCAATTTTGTAAATATCTATAAACTTACGTTTGAAGAAATTTTGTATAAAATCTGCCTTTTTACTAAGTTCCTAGTAATAAACTTCACGTTCTAATTTCCAAAAAGGGGAGGAACACCAACTTGAACATGTACTCCTGAATGTGAAAAAATCTTTAAATACCACTCCCCATTGTACAAGAGAAAAGATGTTAATAAATATCGGGGAGTACCTATTGCTCAAAATCTCTGCCCGAAGAAAAGTATTGAGACTCAGACTCTGGGCACTGTAGGTAACATAGACGGAAATAAAGTCCCTGTCTTTGAGGATAAGCCAACCCTAGTCTAAGTTTCCTCTCACCATTGTCCAACATAGCTCATACAGAGAAAATTGGGTTCAGTACTCAAGGGTACAGTGGGCAATGATGTCGTCTTTCTTACATGAGCATTGTTTGTTGGCTGCAAAGCTACATGTCCGAGATAGGCGCAATCCACCTACTTCTTTGAGAAACAAAAACAATGATGAAGTATCAAAACACAGTCCTTGCATGGCGATGGATTTGAAGGTCATCACAGTCAGATGAAATGAACACATGAGAAATGTACATGTCAAATCCCAGAATTCTGACATGTTTGCTGATATGGCAGGCAAAAGGGGCCTAGTTTATGAAGATGTAGCAATCCTTGTTTAATTTGACTGTTATTGTTGCTCAACATGACTTATACAAAAGAAATTACATCTGGGACCTAGGGACATGAGGCAATGAAGGCATCTTCCTACACAGGGAATATTTCAGCAGCTGTGGAGCACCTCATTGGAAGAAAGATGCACAGTGGGTGACCAAGACAAAATACCAGCTCATCTTGTAACACTGACTCCCCTCCAAGTAGAAGGCTTCTTCAATAGGCACAGCATTAAGACTAAAGCTGAAGTCTCCTCATTATGAAATGCTCTGACAAACCACCCCATTTCACAGGAAGTAAGAGTTAGTCACTTGTAAATCCTGGAGATCTTAATAAACATCACAAGTCCACTGAGACTATTGCTTAAACTACAGTTATATATACTCTGATACTATCAGCAGGCAGATTACTTGTGTTTGAAAAGGGAACAGAGTACACACTGGAACACTTGAATATAATGAAGCCAACGCTTTGAACCATCTGAAGTATTTATTTTCATGTATTTCTCTTAAATATTTTAAGGAGCTTGCAGCTACCCTTGATTCCTACTCTTCAATCATGACTTCATTCAACAGTACCATCTGATCATTGATTACTTAAACCCAGGAATTAGGATGTAGCCTATATTTCAAAGGTGGAGTTAATTTGTAAAATAGTTCAAAAAGTACTCTGTAAAATATGTAATAAAATGAAACTACAGGTATGCAACAACAAACAGAATTAATAAAACAATGATGCTTTGTAGTTTTACAACTTTCAGTAACACAAGTATGGCATTTTTTTAAATACAACAAGTATTTTCATTTATGGTCATATAAAGTAAAGGTAAAGGTATACCCCATGGCAGTAACCTGCTGTTGGGGATGAAGATAACTTCATGTACTAAGCCACAGCAACGTTTAGGTGGGGTGACCAGTTCCCATCCTTGTTGTGTTTATCTTCCCTAACTCATGCGTCAGGTACCTATTTACAGCTGGATCGACTGGAGAAGTGACCATACAGGCTATAAATCACAACCTGGGTATTTTTTTGGCTGTGCATGGCCATATCCCGTCTCCTTTCATGAAAAACTTTATGCAACTGCTCAAGACTTGGGGTTGACTGCTATCTTTTTCTGAGTCATCAATGTGCACCTGGCATGATCAAAGATGCCACAAGATGTGTATAGAGCATCAGATGTTGGTCTAGAGTCTAGACCATTAACCATTTTTCTTTTTTATATATGTAACTTTTAATAGTAAAAAAAAAAGTGAAGTAACCCATAGCATTTATTAATGCCGTAGTGTGTGAGATGTTAGCGATCTCACATTTCAGAGGCTCTGCAAATGAGGGCTGTAGTCATCTACTCTCCCTTGCAGTCTTTACTTCCGGGATTAATCCGGTACCCATTTAAGGCTGGGTCAACCTGGGAGCCATTGCGATCTGAAAAACATTTCAGCCTCAACTGGGGAATGAACCCAGGACCACTCATATGCTAACCACTGCACTACATGGCTCCCAGAGAGTGCAGGATGTTGAGAAAAACACCTGTCAATTTTTTTAAAGACATCATTTGTTTTAATTAAGCAAATTGGCTGCCATTTTGAATATTAATTAGTTGTACATGCATCTGAAAATCACAGCAATATGATCAACAGATGTGTCTTGTCTTTGTGAATACAAAAATATATAGTTTCTGCTGTATTTTATTATGTTTAATAGATATTTAATTTATTTTCATTATAATTATGCAAATTAGCCGCTATTTTGAATATCAATTAGTTCTGTGTCCATCTTAAATTCCAGAAATGTGATGAACATAAGAGTCTTGTCTTCACAAAGAAAAATGATAGTTTGTTTTATATGTTGTATATCAAAATATATGTTGATTTATTGAAAATAACTAAAATAATTCTGAAATTATCAGCTCTGCTACATTTTTTTATCACAATTTATTTCCTATGTTTCATGTAAATTATTTTGATGTCAAATTAATTCGGGGAAAAAAATAATAACTTTTTTCCGGTTTGATGTACAGTACAGACTTGATTGTGGTATTATTGAATTGTAATGTTCAAGGGTCATCTAACTATAGTATTTTTAATGATGTAGCACCATTTTGGAAATTTTGTCTAAGTAGGGCCTACCTATCTTAACTATCTAGAGTAAAAGACTAATATTATAAGCCTAATTATTAGCCAAATTAGACTAATATTAGTAATAAACTAGTGATAAAATATTGCTTATATAGGGCCTACAACATAATAGGCATAGGCCTATATAGTGATTGTTAGCACATTTAATATACCGTAAATCGTAGGATCACTAAACTAACATTGCACAGTCTGTCCTCTTGCTATCATGTGTAACGTGCCTACTGTCTTATTTTTAATGAGCCGTGCCGTATTAAATACAGTGGCACTTACTGAATTGATTTTTAGTTTAGCGTACACAAATTTCATTGCTGACATATTTCATTACGATTACATGGATTTATTTGATATGGTATAAATGAAACAAGACACTTGACATGCGCTTCGCATTCATAGAACATGCTGTTGAAGTCTTTCAACTTTACATAATAATCACCTCTTAAATTGTTTTGTGTTCGCTCACGTCTGTAACTTAATTAGATAAGAGTGAACTCCCTTTAAGTAAACACCCATACATGATGTGGTGTTCGTCTGTCGTGATCGACGATGACCAAAAACTCAACCATAATAATAATAATAATAAATAATAATATAATAAAGTTAATAGTGCGTTTTTAAATGACTAGCAAGTCCAATGCGCGCACAAAATGTTCTTTTACAGAATTGACAACAATAAAAGGTATCTGTGTGAGGTTGAGATGTTTTTTCGTTTCTGCGTGTCCGCTTCTATCTTGCAGTTTCTTGTCTGAAATGTTCCGCTGCTAGTGCTCCCGTTCTAATGCTGTAACGCCATGCTGTCCTATCCTGAGCGAGGCTCTCCCAAGCGCCTACGTCAATGTTAAGATGTTTCAAGGATGACTTGAGCGTGTCTTTGAAACGCTTTTTCTGTCCACCAGCTTTTCGAAATCCTGCCTTGAGTTCTCCATAATATATTTGTTTTGGCAAACGCGAGTTCTCCATACGCACAAGATGGCCTGCACAGCGTGCCTGCGCCTTCATAAGTATTGTGTGGATGCTTATTGAGGTTGATTTTTCCAAGACCTCGTAGTCTGGTACTTTCCACCAATGGATGTTTAGTAATTTACGTAGGCAGGTAAGATGGAAATGATTTAACTTTCTTGCATGTCTAGCATACACTGTCCACGTTTCGCAGGCGTATAGTAAGGTTGGTATAACAGCAGCATGATATACTTGTAGTTTGGTGGTTGTTCTTATACCTCTTCTGTCCCATACATTGTTGCGTAATCTGCCAAATACAGCACTAGCTTTTGCCAGTCTATAAATGCCATACATACTTACACGGTAACACGCCCTTTCACTGTACTCATCGAGTTTACATTCCCCCTTCCACACACATATACACATACACACAAATTCCAGTCATACTATCAATTTCTCTCACTCCACGAACAGCCACACATAACACTCACTACTTTTCATTCTGTACTTGCCCCCCCCCCCCCTAACCTCCAGTCTTTTTTTTTGGGTACCTATTTCTGAACGGTCCAGATGCACAGTCAACAAATGCTGGGTTGTTCGAGACGTCCTATGATACCTCCTTTCTGTGTGTGTTGTTGTTGTTTTTTTGGCAACATACTAAGGTACGGGGAAAGTTGGCTAAGCGAAGATGAATGACGTCTGGGATCCACGGGAAGAATTATTCTGGAAAATGATTTTGGTAAATGGCTAAGCGAGAATTAGATACTGGTTTTGTTTGAAAATGTATGAAATCATTTTTTTGTTAGTTTTCTGCCGGATGTCGTTATGCCTGATTTCTGCTATACTATGTTGACTCTAAGAATGAAGTGGATTAGTGTTTCTGATTGGTTGTTGGACGCAGAACGCATTAATCGATTGTTAAGTATCCAATAATATTGTTTTTTTAATGTTGTTTAAATATATATTTTTTATTGTTTTAAATAATATTGTTTTTACATGCCATCAGCTGTTTATAAAACACCTGTTGTCCTGGAGTAATTTGGGGGTGTGTTTTGACCCACTTCATTCTTAGAGTGAACAGAGCATAGCGGATCGGTATTATTTGGTTCGTCACCATTGACAATGCAAGACGTGTAGATTAAATTGGGATTCGTCCTTCGAAAGTGATGCATTTGATTTTTAATGTGATTTTCTTTGGCGGATGGCACAAAATGACCAATGAAATTAGTAGAAAGTCAAATGAGTGACTTTAGAAGAATGAATCTCGATTAGCCAGCAGGACTGTATAATGAAGAAAGGCAATGTGAAATTGTCCAGTTTGGGGTTTACACCCTCAACTCTCTTTCAACGTCATGCATCTACGGATTTGAATTAACCATACCTAATATAACCATTAGAAACTTATGCCACATCGAAATTTGGAAAGGTCATCGATAACGCCAAAAGCAATATCGGAGTCACAACTGAAATTAAGTTAGTTTTACGTTAGGATATGGAGCTTGTCCGTGGAGCCAAAAATGTTAATATCGGCGTTGAATACCACTGTCTATTTATAGTAAAGTAAATATAAAAATAAATTTGTTAAATATCAGTTTTACTTGGGAAAATACACAGAATCAACATTCGAACAAACGTCTTTATCAAAATAGGGACAAACAAATACACAGTAGGAACAACCAAGTCAAGTGGATACTACATATTGACATATGGGAACTTGCATGTCAGGAATGCAACGAAAAGACGACAAGAGGCGAGAACGACGGAAATGTTAATGGCTAGTTAGTTAGTTAATTGTTAGTTAGTTAGTTACTTAGTTAGTTAGTTAGTTAGTTAGTTAGTTAGTTAGTTAGTTAGTTAGTTAGTTAGTTAGTTGGTTAGTTAGTTAGTTAGTTAGTTAGTTAGCTAGGTGGTTGGTTGGTTGGTTGGTTGGTTGGTTGGTTGGTTGGTTGGTTGGTTGGTTAGCTATTCCTCTAGAGCCAAAGACGGCACATAGGGCGGATGTCATAGATTTCCATGTCTCGTTTCATTGCAATTTGCTTTAGATCTTCATTGTTTCTGATACCGATGGTGAAACGTTCTCTTGTAAAAGTTCTACGTAAAGTTTCTTTTGGTCTTCCTCGTTTTCTCTTGCCCTTTGGTGAACACACCAAAGCTTAACAGGAGACTCTTTCAGTATCCATTCGCAGCGCGTGTCCGATGTAATTCCAGCGACGTTTTATAATATAGGTGGATATATATTCTTGTTTTGATTCTTGTCTGACAACTGTGTTTGATTGAAATCTGACCAACGTATGTTCAGTAGCCTTCTAAGACATTTATTTTCAAAGGTGTTTAGTTTTGTTCTAATTTTTATGTTGCTTTCCAACTTTCGCATCCATATGTTAATGTTGGAATTATGCAGGAGTTGAAGATTTTGAGTTCTGTGTTATGTCTTAGTGCTTTTGAATGCCAGATATATGATAGCTTATTGAATGAGTTAGCAGCCAGTGCAATACGGTGTGATATTTCTGTTGATGAATCTCCTGTTGTTGATAGCTTGCTGTCAAGGTATGTGAAGTTGTTGACTTTTTCAACAGTGTTGTCGTTTAGTTTGATGTCCGTTGGTTTGTTTGTAAGATAAAATAAATGTTTTGTATGTGTTGATTTCAAGCCCAAGTTGTGCAAAGAATAATTGAAAGCTGTTTTTTTTCTTGAGCATCTTCGTGAGTAGAGCTAAGTAACGCTATGTCGTCTGCAAAGTCGAGATCTTGCAGACTTTTATTTCCAAGCCACGATATAATCCGCGATCTTTATCGTCTGTGCCATTTCGCAAGACCCAATCCATTGCAATACTAAATAACATCGGTGACATGACACACACTTGCTTCACTCCTGTATTTACTGAGAACTATTCAGAATTTCCAGCTTCTGTTCTTACACAGCACCGTGAGTTGTAATAAAATGCTTTTATAATGTTCACGTATTTCTATTGGAATCCATATATTTCAAGAATATTCCAGAATGAAAGTCTATGTATACTATGAAAGGCCTTTTGAAAGTCAACAAAGTTTATAATCAGTTGTGAATGGTGTTCTACTGATTCTTCTATTATCCTGAGTGTAAATATTTGGTCAACGCGTAACCTGTTTGGTCTAAAACCCAATGCCGTCTTAACCCATAGGCCCATTGGGCATTTGCCCGGGGGCCCACGAGCATAGGGGGCCCCATGCGAATATTTTGTAGGGTTATGGAAAACCCGTATAAAATTTAGTATTATTTTATAAAATTCTCATAATTTTGTGTTTATATGCGAACGGGCCCTTTAAGTTTATCAATCACTTCCAACCTTGAACCTGAACCAATGTTCAGGAATGTCATTTACCACATTCTGTAGATTGAGGTTCAATCCCTATAATTATTTTCCCTTCAAAGAAAAGCTTTATCGCAAGTTAAGGAAATTTTGGGCCCGGAATAGCAATGCCTGTGGCTGACGGGTAAATAAAACCTGTTTTTCCTGTAAAGATACCATCCGCACAGCATTTATACTTCTGGAATCTCATTTGGGTGTTTTCATTGTGAGTTGCTGATCCTAATTCCCAAAGTCTGGACATTGGTAATTTAAACCAGCCACTGAGTAATAAATATGTCAGGTCTGAAACGCCTCCTATAGAGAACTGTGGGAACAAGAAAATAATTGTCCTCATTCCAAAAATAATTATTTTCTCCCAACTGAAGAGTCCCTTTATGGATTAAACTGATCCACCTAGAAAGACGTCTCATTCAAACAAAACTTGCGTCCACGTACGTCGACTATGTGAGTAAATGCGATTTTCTATATTATATATGTGTGTCTACTAAAAAATGTGACCCAGTACTCTTTTATTTATCATCATCAAGTGCCGTCTCCGCAACGTAGGTTGGCTGCAACAGATCTCCAACATCCCGTCACTTGTTTCGGTGGTACACTCTGCTAGACTGTAACCTGTCCTTCTTTCGATGTTACTCTCCTACTTGTATCTCTGTCTACCTCTTGCTCGCTTCCCTTTTACTTGACCCTCAAGTAAGATCTTCAATAAAGTGTCATGTCTTTTAATGTATCCAAAATATTGTATTTGTCTGATCTTTATTTCTCTTAGTAATCCTTTCTTCATATTAAGTGTTTTTAGCACCTCTTTATTTGTTTTCTTCTCTTTCCATGATGTTCTCCTTATTCTCCTATATACTCACATCTTAATTCTGCCTTATAATTGTTTATTTACTGTCCATGTTTCTGATCTATACATTAATATAGAATAGATGTAGCATTTTATAATTCCCATTTTTAACTTGTTTGTAATTTGTTTAGATGTTACTTTTTTCCTCATGTCATTGAAGGTCCTTTTGACCATTCCTATTCTCCTTTTAACTTCTGTTTCACATCTGCCATCATTTGTGACTATGTGTCCAAGATATTGATAATGTTTCACGTGTTGTAGTTTCTCTCCATGTATGTTTATGTTTAGCTCTTGTTCTTTTGTGTCCTTGCTGATTATCATGGTTTTTGTTTTTTGGATATTTATATCAAGTTCATATTGATTACTTGATTTATTGACTTGATTTATTATTCTTTGTAGTTCATGTTCACTTTCTGCTAAAAGAACAGTGCCATCTGCATATCTCAGGTTGTTTATTATTTTCCCATTGATTTTGAGTCCTGGTATTACTTCTATATTTTTAAAGATATTCTCTGTGTAGATATTAAATAGGCTTGGTGATAAAATGCATCTTTGTCATACCCCTCTTCTTATTTCTATGTATGGTGAGTAGCTGTTTTCACACCTTATTGGTGCAGTCTGTTCCCAGTATATATTTCTAATTAGTCTGATGTCTTTTCCATCTATGCGTATTTCTTGAAGACATTTTAATAATTTTTCATGGACTCTGTCAAAGGTCTGGTTGTAGTCTATGAAGCAAATGTAGACTGTAGATGCTTTTTTTGGACTTCTATATATTTATCTATCGCTAGTCGGTACTAAGTATAGCTTCTCTGATTCCTTTGTTTTTCCTAAAACCGAATTATTCTTCACCGACCTCCATGTCTATCTTGTTTTTAATCATTTCATGTATTATCTTGAGCAGTATTTTAGTTAAATGATACATTGGATGTATTGTTCTATATTCAGTACAGTTGACAGCTTTAGGCTTCTTAGGTAAAGGTATGAATATTGATGATGCTAGGTCTTTAGGTATATGGCCTGTTTCATATATGTCATTGCAAAGTCTGTGATAATATCCACACCAAATTCATTTAGATTTTTTAAATTATGTCTGCTGTTACGTTGTTGGAACATGCAGCCTTTCCGCATTTTAATGATTTTATTGTATTTTCATGGACACTAACAAATTAAAAGAGAGAAAGCTTGCTACTTATAGATTGAGATGCACAAGAAAAGCTGGAAACCGAACAAGAAGAGACCATGCGAGGAAAGAAATTACAAATACTGTTACCCAAGACTTAGCCAAAATGCAGAATGGTGGCAGCTGGAGGACCTTTTTAAAAAATGCTCCTCCTTGTTGGTCATGACCCTCGATATTCTTTATGGTTTTTATTGTCAAACGCCTTATTGAAACATGCTGGAGTGCAAGGTACGAAGCCATAGCGATCATGAAAATCTTCCAGAGGTTTGCCATTTCGTGGCGAAAATCAGATTATTGGATCAGCAAATAATGGTAACTATTTAGGTATACTATAGCTACTGAGTGAATTTGATCCTTTCCTGGAGGAACATCTCAAAATATATGGAAATCCTGGAAGAGGAAATACGTCATATTTATCTGCCAATATTTGTGAGGAATTTATTGATTTAATGGGACAACAGGTTCTTGGTACTATTCTTGAAGAAGTAAAAGAGTCAAAGTATTATTCAATTAGTGTAGATTCTACTCCAGACATCTCACACATAGATCAATTGACATTTACTGCACGATACATTAATTAAAGGATGCGAACCTGTGGAACGTTTCTTGATGTTCATCCCCATCTTTTCTCATGGGTCAAAGGATTTAACAGACACTGTTGTCGATTTTCTTAAAGAGAACAAAATTCCACTATCAAACTGCCGTGGCCAATCATACGATAATGCGTCAAATATGTCTGGACGATACACTGGATTGCAGGCACGTATTCATGAACTGAATGAGTTTGCCATCTATGTCCCCTGTGCAGGACACAGCCTGAATTTGGTGGGAGTAAAATCTGCAGAGTGTTATCTACAGTCTATAAAATTCTTTGACTTTGTTCAGCATCTGTATACATTTTTTGCTGGTTCTACTCATCGCTGGAATGTATTGACATCATATTTAGAAAAAGATGTGGTCAAGCGTCTGTCTGACACGTTGGTCAGCACATTTTGATGCTGTTCATGCTTTGTGTAGGGGTTTCGATAAAATAAAACATGCACTGGATTCTATATCAGGTGACAATGAACAGCAAGTGACAACAAGGCGAGAGGCAGACGGTTTGAGCAAAAAAATGGACCACCTTGAAACAATATTTCTTACAATTCTTTGGAAGGGCATTCTAGAAAGGATGAATACAACAAGCAAAGTTTTACAATCAAAGGATGTGAACATCTTAGTTGCCACAAATCTTCTTGTGTCGCTGAAAAGCTATCTTCAGGAAACTAGAGACAAATTCACTGAATATGAATTCAAAGCCAGAAGTATGTGTCCAGATGCCGATTACAGTGATGGAAAAAAAACGGGAACGAACCCGAAGTGTGCGTTTTAGTAGATATGATAGGCCAGGAGAAGAGTTACTTCTAAATAAGTCCGAAAAGTTCAAGGTAGAAACTTTTCTCCCTATTCTAGACACTTTAATCATTGAACTAACAAGACGTGCAGAGGCGTATTCACAAATTGGAAATCTGTTTTCTTTCTTGGGTGAATTAAAAACCATTACTTCTGATGCACTAAAGAAAAAATGCGAACATCTTGCCAATACGTACCACAAGGACTTGAGTTATGACGACCTTTTAAATGAATGTGAGCATCTCAAGCATTACATGGTTTTGATGAAAATTGCGAGACTCTACCTGCACTGTACAGAAAAATAATTTCGGACAATTTAAAATCTTTTTTTCCGAACATTGAAATTGCACTCAGAGTGTTCATGTGCATGATGGTGAGCAATTGTACAGGAGAACGTTCTTTTTCAAGACTTAAACTTATAAAAAATCAGCTTCGTAGTACAATGGGACAGCATCGTTTGAACTGGCTATCACTCATGAGCATAGAAAATGACATCCTGAAGACCATTGACTTCAAGCCGATAATAAAACAATTTTCTGAAAAGAAATGTCGCAAACGCTTGTTATAATAAAGAACCGTACTGAAATTTGTCTAATTTAAGAATTTTTTTTTCTATTACGAATTTTAATACCTTTGAAAGTTTGTTTGACCTTGTGTAATAGATGTAATATGTTATGGCGCTTATTATTTAAAAAACATATGTAAATATCTGTTTTTGTGTGTAAATTTTTTTGTTTTTGCAAATATCATATGTAATACTATAAAACATGTAAATAAAATCTCTTTTCTCTGTTTTTCATGTTTAATGTTGATTATAGTTGCAGCTGTCTATATATCTATCTATCTATCTATACGCTGTGTCCCTTGTTTGCCTTGCAGCGTCAGGGGTGGAAGAGTTCTCTGGAGATGGCCTTCTTGTGTGCTGTTTGTAAGCTTGTTCCTGTGGCTTCTTTGATTTCTGTGATCCATCTTTTACATGGTCTGCCTCTGGCTTTATAACCGTTATGTCTATGTGTCATGGCCATTTGTGGCATGCTATATGTCGGTAGTCTGGAAGCGTGTGAAAACCACTTGATCTGCTGTCTTTTGATGTGTTCCAATACTGGTATTGTTTTGGTTATCTGTCTGATGTTATCGTTTCTAATTCTATCTCTTAATGACACTCCGAGTATTCTTCGTAGACATGTCATTTCTGTTGTCACTATTTTTCTTTTGTCTTGTGCTGTCAGTGTCCAGGTTTGGCACTGGTAGCATAGTGATGCAGCTGTACAGCATGTTTTAACAATTTGGTTGAAATGAGTATAGTGACAATAAAATAAATAATACATTATTTTTAATATTATCAACCATTTTTTTTTATTCCTGCGGGAGGGGGGGGCACTCTTTCTTTGCCGAGGGGCCCAACACTATTTCTTTGCCCGGGGGCCCTAAATGGTGTAAAGACGGCTCTGCTAAAACCTGCCTGTTCTTCTCGTAATCTTTTGTCTATTGATGTCTAAATTCCTTCCAGTACCATACTACAGAACACTTTCAGGGTATTGAAAGTAATGTGATGACCCTCCAGTTGTTGCAGTCGGTTACAATCAGAGAACACACAATGCAACAGGAAAATACAAAATAGAAGACAAATATTTATATATTTTTTTAATTTCTATATTTACTCTACTTTTTGTGTACATTTTTATTGCCGTCTCCCATTTAGCATATATATCTATCTATTTATCTACATTCCTTCATGGCTGAATGTGGTGCATAGGGCAAAAGCCACAGCTCTCTAGTTCGAGCGATGTGATGCTGCTGTATGTAATTGGATAACCCAAGGGTCGGGAACCTTTTTGTATGAGAGAGCCATGGACACCATATATTTTGAAAAGTAATTCTATGAGGGCCATACATTTAAGTTTAAAACTAAAAATTCAAATAAATGTGTAAATTTTGTGTAATTTCAGCACTAAACGTACAATAATTATGTCTCTGAATTCTTTTTAATAACATTGTTATGCTGTTGCTAATCAATAATGAGTATTTCTTACCATTAATGCAACTTCTGGTGCTGAGTAGCAGTAGACTTTCAATCATTTGTAGAATGAAATATTGATGTGCAATTAATATGTAGATCAAAGGAGTCTAAAGCAACATTTTTTTAAATAATCGAACATTTTTCTGCTAGCTAGATAGAGCCACATCTGGCTCGCGAGCCATGGGTTCCCGACCCCTGGAACATGATAGAGTACCTAACAGACAAATGCTTGTTTTGTATATTTGTTAAATTACACCAGACCCGTAGATCGGTGGTGGGTTTAGAGCGTTCAATTCCCCCCCCACCCATTTAGCAAATCGGAACATGACTTTTAGCACTAGGACCTTGGGTTAAATGCCTAAAATTCGATCCCTCCGGAATGTTCACAAAAGGTCATCAAAATTTACATCTAAAAAGACTATATGAACCTTTTCTATATATAATCCCGTAACTCGCCAGAGTGGTAGGCAGACCCGTAGATAAGAGTGGAGTGGTTTGAGGTGTACAAATCCTCCTCCCTCAACTCCACCCCCCTTTTTTAAAGCAAATATGAACATGACTTTTAGTACTAGGAACTTAACCAAAATGTCGGTAAAACCCTTTCCTTCGCAACAATTTTTCAACGAAACGTTTTTTAATTTTTCCCGTCAAATAGTGAGATTAACACGCGCAAGTGGACGAACAAGGTTTTGTTCAAACGCCCTCCTTAAGCTAATTATATCTACAGCCCTAGTCTTAGGGGTACCACATTGGATGCATCAACACACAGTCATCTAGCGATTGCTATCTTCAACGATTCGAACGAGTGAGGAAAAATCTAGTCTTGTCCAATCCGTGATGTTGTATACCCATGCTTTTATTTTTCCTCCACATACGACAATTCCCTGCAGTATTGTTTTTGACAAGGAATCATGTCAACATATCTGTCCAAACCATGCAAGCATTCCTCGTTTCATTATTGATAGCAATGGTTCTTATTGACCAGTAGGCCTATGCATCGCTATGTTATTTCTTACGTACACATTTGTCATATGGTCTCTATAGGATTTTTGTAAAATTCGTCTGTAACATTTGTATTCGATGGCCAGTAATCGTCTCTCCGTGTCCGCAGTGAGTGTCCAGCTGTCATAATCGTACAGCACAATAGAAAACACTAGTGAGTTAGTTATAAAGTTAAATGACATCCGAAAACACGAAAATGATTTTTGTTTCTCCCCCCCCCCCCCACCCCCCCGGTTTCAAATTATCAGATTATATGACAGCATTTTTTCCCATCCCTTACAGTAGGGTGTTAGCATGTTGACTTTTTAAAAGCCAAATTGATCATATTTTTTCAAGATTGGTTGGCTTCAGAGAATTGGTAAACGATAACTAGGATAATATATTATTATTACTTCTTTAACTAATAACTAACAAATAATAGACCTAAACCTAATATAAAAAAAAGAAATAAAACAAAGTAACAAGGTCTTTTTCTACGTTGGGGTTCAACACAATGACCTTTATCAAGAAGCAAATACAAACGGAAAACACAAACACAGAATTATAAATTATTTAAACTGCACAGAGATGTCTCACCAACTCATCTCTATTTATCTATTGTCTTTCCCCAGGAGGTTTGTGATCCACTCTTGCCTTTAAGCGTAGGGGTGATTGGAGCTCGAGCTTGTGTTCTAAAGCCATAAGTGTGGCCTCGGCTGTGCTATGACCGTGTCTGTTCAGGATGTCCCTGACGTTTTCTATCCATCTTTTCCGTGGTCTTCCTCTAGCTTTGTACCCTGATCTCATTTGATTACATGCTTGTACGGGCAAATTTTCGTGATGCATTCTCATAATGTGGCCAAACCACTTGATCTGTTCTATCTCTATGTAATCTTTACAAGATATTATACCTATTCTTTCCCTGATATATTCATTTCGTAATCTATCAAGCATGGTGACCCCAGCAGCTTTCCTCAAGCATTTCATCTCACATGTCACCATCTTTCTTGTGCATCATAAATTAAAAACTGAAAATTCATGTAAGCTTAGTGGATGTTAACATAAGTGCTCGTAAAAAAAAGCTACGCATTATTGCACTAAGTAGTGAGCATGTGGAATACCACACAAAGACAAAAATTGAGTATGGGGCTACTAATAAACAGCGTCGAAAATTATGGGGAATGGAGGGGTGTCAGTGGTTAACGATGAGAATAGAAGCTGTGTTTAACAAATACGATGAAAACAAGATTACTGATATACATATATTTATAATACATGCACACAATTAAACATATAGGCCCTATACAGACATACACAAATGTACATATATATAAATAAATATACACATGCATATAGGTACAATACGGGAAGAGGTACCTACATTATTTAGCATAATATGAAATAATATTATAATATTAAAAAGTTGTAATGTAACACAATTTAAATAGGGACAGATAATCAGTGTTAGCATATATAGAGATAAAGAAGCATTTTACAGTTGCTAGGACCCCTTTTATGACCATGGGGGAGGAGATAGGGGCTCTCAATGCATAGCGCACAGATCGTTGCATCTGGCAGCAGTCCTAGCAACTGTTTCATCTCCGATTAACTTAGCCGATACAGATTAAGCAAATGTGATCTCTTTTTTAACGAAAAAAATACGTATATTATTTAACGAAAACAAATATCGATAAAGATGCATTTCACAGAAGCTAAGTCTACTTGTGGATCCATTGATCTGCCCGCTACACAATGAGAGCCCCCCCCCCCCGGTCCTCTAAAGGAGGGGGAGTTTGAAAAGGCGCATAGTTTGAAGAATATCTAGAGGCATTTTAATCCGAGGTCAGCTAGGTCACGAATTATGAGTGAATCTACGCGTAATACTAAAAAGTTGAACTTATCACGTGATGAGACCACATTTGTTATCCTTTATTTTATAACCATTTTATTTTTTCTGGTGACGTGAATTCCGCGCGGACACGACAGCTACGCATGCTAAATGAAAGTTGGCATGAAAGTGCGCATAATATTAAAAAGTTAGACTATAGGCACTTTTCCCCGTATTGTATATATATATTGTATCTATATATTGTATTGTATCTATATATATATATATATATATATATATATATATATATATATATATATATATATATATATATATATATATATATATATATATATATATATATATATATATATATATACACGCATAGGACCTATAGATATATGTGTATTCACAAGTCAGTGCATAGATGTATGAAAGGCAACAACACAGGCATGTACAAGCACTTAAATGCATCCACACAAGCATGGGCTTACATACGAATAAATGCACAACATCACACAAAAATCAGCCTGTATAGAGAGATTCTCAAAACATAGATACACGCATTAACATAAATAGTCTCCCACATTAAGATATATAAGCCTTCTTGCACTACCATAAACATTTGCTCATATGTTAGTTGGATATCTTCTTACCTCTGATCTGGTTATTTATACTTCATTTATATTTGGTTACTTAGGCCTATACTTGTACTTGTGCCGCGCAATGGTTCTACCAACACTGCTTTATGCTGCGTCATCCTGGACTATCTATGCGTGACACGCTCGGCAGCTTAACTCTTTCCACCTTCGGTGCCTAAGAAATATCATGGGAGTACGTTGGAAGGATCAAGTCAATCAAACAATCTTGCTATGCCGACTGGCGTAGGCAATCATGTTTCTCCCCGACTCTCTGTCTTTTGAGTTGTCAATAATCTCGGTTAGTGAACTTCTACCGCGCCACAATACTAGTCCGTCTAGCAACTTTTCTCTTTGACGACCCCTATCTCTTTTCCCATTGATCTTTCCAGTGGTTAGTAAGTGTTCAAGCTGTGTTCTTCTCAGCACATGCCCTAGAAATCTTGAATGTCTGTCCCTAATGTTTGATATGATTGATCTTTTTATGCCAGCATCAATGAGAACATCTACATTCGTTTTCTTAGCTGTCCATTGTATTTTCATCATTCTTCTTAGAAACCACCACTAACTTGCGAATGTTTAAGCATGAAAATGTCATCTAAAGTTGTGTTTCCTGTGCCATTGTGATATATTTCGCTGACATAATGGATATTGTCAAGTTATACCTACAATAGTGTGTTAACGTTTGTTTTTGTGCACGTGGACTGCGAAATGGGCCAGATTGTTAGTGTGACACAATAGTTCGAAATATGATGACCGGCGATGGTTTTCATTGTGTATTCTGGATAGAAGGAGTTGGTTAGTTTCCAACAATTTATTTGCTTTTTTCTGCTTGTTCATCACATTTATTGTTTTTCATACAATGCTCATCTTCGATTACGAAAGAGGAACATCATTATTTATACTTATTGAGAGAATTGGTTTTGCTGTATTTGAAATTTTTAATGGGGTTTTTTTAAGCATTTGCATGAAAGTAACATTTGACCCACTATTTAAATTAAGGACACAAAATATGAATGCAGTCACAACCTAGTTTTTGTTAAATAACGCTACACTGACCTTCATCCATTTGATTATATCGTGGAAAAATAGTAGGTATTGAAAGACGAATTAATATTTACACGTTATCGTTTCAGAGATCGGACGAAGTACAGCAGAAGTAATAGGAAAGAAAACAGCGTATAAGATAAATAGCCTAATATCTCTTCTCACCTCAATAATAGCAACAAAAGCATTTTCATTTCTGCCAGATTTAGAGATTCGAACATTAAATTGGTCACCTTCCTGGACTGTTAGCGCTGTATCGTAGAAATTCACAACCACTTGTGCATTGACGGACGATACAATCGCAACTGTTGATAACACTAGTAATATATTGAGAAATTGCATGTCTTTATCAAGCTTGCCAATCTGGAAAAGACCCCTGTGAATAAAATATGCATAAACAGAAGATTATCGAATGGTCAGTTTTACTGTAGAATTGTATAGGGTCGTTGTAACATATCGGCTTTTCTACATTTAAATGGTGTGGTCACTATTTGGCATTGTCGTGGGTATAGAGGGATGTAAAGTGGAATGTCTCAATATCTTAGGTGTTTTTTTCCTCTCTTCCCAAGAATTTAATGTTACCACATCGTATAGTAATTTTTTTTTTAAATAATCATCCCCCTCCCTTATACAGTTTATATCTTTATTAAGTCACGGCCTAAAATATGAATTATGACTAGAAGTATTAACAGCCACTGAAAAAAAAATGTGGCTAAGAACAATAGAGCAGAATGATAGCCTGCACTCATGACTCGAACAGTTGTAATCATGTTCCATGAGGAATACAACGTTTGTTCCGGTGACATACATACGACTCTGCCGGGAAGTGTGCTAAACATCGTTTCACTTCGATTTTGGAACTTTTTTTGTGGGGGAGACCCCTATAGCCTATATACGGGGAACCAGGTTGTGTTATTTTTTTCGTTTTACTAGGCTGATATTTAGTTTTCCCAAATTGGGGTTGAACTCCCCATACACTCTCCAACCCTCCTTTCGTATCATCTGACTTGATTCTGTAGTATTGATGAATTTACACTACACATGAAATACATGATATGTTTAAACTTGCGATACTTCAGATTGGAAAATGTTCACCTTTTCTTTCACAGTTATTATCCACGTGATAGAAGTCGTGGTCCTTCTTGATTAGACACTGGCCTCACAGCACGTGGGGCATTCCCATAAGTGCTCCGCCCTCTGTTCCAGCAGCAATCATACTTGATGGTGTTTCGAGTCTAATGCCGCCGAAAAAAACGTTGACATCAGGGCACAATTCTGGCCCTTGCGACAGGTTTCTTTGTTGTTCCGCCCACACACACCGTGCCCGTAACTAGTTCAAGCACAACATCGTCGTGTAGGAACAACATGGTAACTGTTATCGAAGGTTACGACTACGGGATTGTATAGATCAGGCATGTCAAACGTGCGGGCCGCACGCGACCCTTTGCAAGTACGTGTGCGGCCTGCACAAAGAATACTGCAATTGTCTCATTTAATGGTGAAAATTGCAGTTTTAATACTTTAAACTGGGTGTAGAAAACATAAATCTGGCACGGTGTCACGTATAAGAAAACAATACGGCGTTTTAAGCTAGTAAGGGTTTTCTATCTATGACAATTGACCGGAAGTAGCAGACAGATTGTTATTACCATGTTAAAATTTTAAAACACTAATAAATTGTATCTTGTGGAATCGTGCCGGTAATTATATTATTTGTTTTCATGAAGTACTATATAAACTGACTCCGTTTTAAAATGGCTACAGCACCTTCAGCTAAGAAGAAAAGGACACTTGATGAAGAAAGGCGAGTATTTCAAGAAAAATGGGAACTACGGTATTTTTGTGCAATGGTAAATGGAAAGATACATCGTTTAGTATGCAATAACAGCATTGCCACGTCAAAAGAGTACAACTTAAAAAGACATTATGAAACCTGCCATCGATCCTTGATAAATATGATGTCTTAATGCGTGTTTCAATAGTCCATGAATTGAAGGCTAACTTAATACAGCAACAGACATGTTTTACAAAAATAGATCAAGCCAATGTCGCTTCCGTTACTGCAAGCTATGAACTCAGCCGAATGGTCGTCATGAGTAGGCAATCTTAAAGTGAAGGAGATTTCATAAAGCATTGCCTTGTAAAAGCTGCTGACATTGTGTGCCCACAGAAAGCACAGTTATGAAGGATAGTTCGTTAACCAGGAACACTGTTGCTCGACGGATTGGTGAATAGCAGATGATTTGAAACAACAGTCTGCATCATCTAAATTTGAACATTTTTCTATTGCTATTGATGAGACCGTTGACATCACTGGAATAGCACAGCTTGCATTTTTTATTAGGGCCTGTGACAGTAAATTTAATATTTATGAAGAACTGATTGAACTAATCCCAATGCATGAGACTACAGCGAGCGAAGACATCTTTGAAAAATGTCGAGTGGATACTTCATGACTATGATTTTGATGTGAGTAAACTTGTATGTTTATCTACTGACGATGCTGCGAATAAGGTTGGCAGACATAATGGTGTTGCTGCCAAGATGCGAACAAAAATTGAGAACTCGTATCCAGATTCACTATTTGCACATTTTCACTGCATTATTCATCAGCAAAATTTTGTGTTCATTAAGATTTTAAAATTGAATCACGTTCTTAGTGTGGTCACAAAAACAGTGAGCTTTATCAAATTCAATGCTCTCAACCATCGTAAATTCAGTCAGCTGTTAGAAGACATGAATACTCAGTTCACCGATATTCCATTCTACACAGCAGTCCGTTAGTTGTTGCGTCACAAAGTGCCAAAAAGATATTTTTTTTTTGCTGAGACCAGAAATTACTTTTTTTTTGGAGATGAAAGGTAAAAACACTGATGAAATAAAAGATGAAAGTTGGGTCCATGATCTAGCGATTGCTGTGGACATTACTGCACATTTAAGTGATCTTAATTTGAAATTACAAGGGGAAAACAAACTCATCACTCAGTTGTACGACGATATCAAGTGTTTCATTACAAAACTAAGCTTATGGAAGACACAGTTGTCACGTGAAAATTTGATTCATTTTCCTAACTGCAAAGAACCAGGACAATGCTGAATCTGTACTTACCTTTGCTAAATATGAGAGTCACCTAGATTTATTGTCAAAAGAGTTCCAGGAAAGGTTTAGTGATTTCTCATCGTTTGAATACCATTTTGCATTATTCTCGGCACAATTCAACTGTGATGTCAAAGCAGAGGAAAAACTTGCAGATGGAGCTATAAGAATTGCAGTCTGATTCTACACTCAAAGCAAAATATCTAGAAGTCGGGATACCTGGCTTCTATTCATAAATTCCTGAAAAGTTTACAAACTTTAGAAAGTTTTTAACTAGGATTGTGGCAATGTTCGGTTCCACCTATGTGTGTGAACAGTTATTTTCCTTCATGAAATTAACAAAAACTTCTCAGAGAACAAGGCTGACTGATGAACACTTGTCATCCCTGATGAAGGTCGGAACTGCAAATACATTTCAGCCACATTTACGAAAAATTATCATGAAAAAGAGGCATCAAACCTCAGTACAAAACACTGATTAAAGAGTACAAATGATTGAATGTTCTTAAATAAATGTTGCATTACAATTGTTATATTTGGCGTT